>CM033715.1:82825911-83425911 GCA_019671005.1 Hibiscus mutabilis
CTTGTGGCCTGTGTCTCTCGGTTGCTAAACCGCCCTTTTTGTGGATAACAATCCACGCAAGTTATTCAAACACTAACGGCTGCCATTTGTTTGGCATCCGATTAAAAAAGCATGAATTGCATGATCAAATTGCTCAAACGTTGCGCTCTAATATTTCTCATTTTCAACTCCCCACTACTAGGGGTGATAATCAGCGAGATCGGCCTCCAAATTACTTGAATTCGGTTCAATCAAAGTTTAATTTGAGTGAGTTTGACTCAAAATTGTAACAAACCGAATCTACTCAAGCTCGACTCGAAAAACTCGTGAACGTGTTCGAAATATATATATATATATATATATATATATATATATATATTGATAATGAGTTTGACCGGCTCGCAAGCTATTTAGGCTCGGCTCGGTGAAAGCTCGGTCAATGCTTGACTCATGTGAGCTTGATTTGGACTCGGGCTCGGCTTGAAACTTTAACAAGCCGAGCTGACCTAAATTCGGCTCGAAAAGCTCTTGAACAGGCTCAAAATAATATACATATATCTACATATGCACTAAAAGTAATATGTATAGTAAAAAAATAATAAAAAAATAAATTAAGAAAAAATCTACTGATGCATGTGGTTTTATTTTCCTTAGTTGGTTGTTTGATTTTTTATTTTCTTTTATTATGTGTGTTTGTATTGTAATAATATTTCTTGGTTATTTAGATTAATCTAATTTTTTAGCATTCTTTTCTCCTTTTTGATATCGTTTTAATGTTGTTTATGAAAAGAGTTTTTAACGAAGCCTCATTTTTTATAAAAATAATTATAGCAAATTTGTTCATTTTAAGTTGAGTCGAACATAATAATATTATTTCTAAACTAAATTTGAACTTAAAATTTTAAATTCCACGAATCTCAAATTAAATCAGAGCTTGATCAAGCTTGAGCTCGGCTCATTATCACCCTACCCACTGCCCAAAGTGGGAAGCATCAATTACTTTTGACTTTTGTGCACATTTTCCATGCTCGACCAAAGAATCATGTTTGATTGACCACCGCCTTAACTGTGACCCCCCATCGCTAATTGCTCATTGGAGATTTATAAGATTTGTGAGAAGTGGAAATAATAATAAGATCGTGTAAATCTCCAAGAACCCACTAATTCATTGGGGCTTTTGACATCAAGAAATCAAAAGCTATGAACACATTCGCACGTGTTGGAATTAGTGGTATTTTATGAGTAGAGCCGGATATATAACTAAATTAACACAAGTTATGTTGTCTAAATTTTATTTTGTTGGATATATAACACAATTTTTTGTTTAAATTAGGGGCGATAACGAGCCGAGCTAAGCTCGAGACTGGCCATATTCAGCTCGGATTGAAAACAGTGTTATTGAGTTCGGCTCGGGCTCAAAATTTTAGGCTCGAACTTGGCTCAGAAACAATATTAGTGGTCTTGGCTCGAGCTCGAAGCTCGTCGGGCTCAGCTCGGCTCGGGTTCGGCTCGAAATGAAAAACTTCGCTATAGTTTTTTTTATAAAAGATGGAGCCTTGTTAAAAGCCGCTTTCATAACCAACAGTCAAACAAAATTCAATGTCGGGAAAACGAAAAAGAATGCCCAAAAATTAAATTAATCCAAATAACCAATAATCATTCTTACAACACAAGCATATAATCAAAGAAAATACAAAATAAACAACAACCAACTAAGGAAAATGCTCAATTTATTTTAGTTAATTTGCTTTTTAGATTTTCTCTAATTTATTTTATTGTTTTTCTTTTGCTAAAAGATAACTTTTAGTGCATATGTAGCACATATTATATGTATATATATATATATATATATTATGAGCATGTTCATGAGCTTTTCGAGCCGAGTTTGGGTCGACTCGACTTGTTAAAGCCTCGAGCCGAGCCCGAGTCAAGCTCACTCGAGCCGAGCTTTGACCGAGCCGAACCTGAGTAGCTCGCGAGCCTGTCAAACTCATTATCACCCCTAGTCTAAACTCGTCTATATTTATAAATGGTAATTATTCCGTGCACGCAAGCACGTTAGTTTTAGGGTTTAGAGACTTCATTTAGAGTTTAGGGGTTTAAGCGTAGTAATTTCAAATTTATGGGACATTGATAGAATTTTAAGTTTAGGGCTACTTAAAGTTTATATGTTAAAATTTAAATTCTTAACCATATTGTCCTAAAACCCTAAATTCTAACCTTAAAACCTAAAAAAACCCCTAAACTAAAATCCTAATCCTTTAAGTTAAAATGCTTGTGAAATCGCCTGGGGATAATAATCAATTTATAAATAGTTTATCCAAAAAAAATTGTTTGCTTGTATCTTTTATTTTTTAAAAAATATTATTTTATATTTTTATTTTATATTTTTTGTATAATTTTCTTTCTATTAAATTTATTTTTAACCGTTTACACATACAACTTAATATATTTTCAATATTTGAGCTATAAATGTAAAATATATAATAGAAAACGGGTAAAACTTTGATACACATGCTTGTGTAAAATTACACAAGCCTGTGTATTTACCCTATAAAAACCCAAATCCTAAATTTCTAACCCTAACTCTAAAAAACCAACCATAAACCTTAAACCCTATACACTAAATTCTAAACACTAACCTTAAATTCTAAACTCTACAACCTAAACTCCTAAATCTTAAACCCTAAACTAAAACCCTAACCCCTAAAACTAAAAGGCACGTGTAAACTTTGTGTATCAAAGTTTTTTACATAGAAAAATAGTACATTATATTATATAAACTTAGAAAACGAAACTGAACTTAGGTTTTTGACTCATATTTTAAACAGAGTTCATTTTTTTGAATCTAATATGTTTTGCTTAAATCTGTTTAAATTTAAAGGGTAATAATTATACCATGTATTTGCGGTGGAAGCATTTTGTTTCCGCAAGCGCCATTATTTTAGGAATTAAGAATTTAATTTAGGGTTTATAATTTAGGGATTTATGTTCATGTGATTAAAATTTAGATACCGTGATTTGAATTTAGAGTTTAAGGTTAGAATTTAGGGTTGTAGGTAAAAACCTAAATCCCTACCATATTACCCTAAAACCTAAACCCTAACATATAAACCCTAAACCCTAACCACATATTGTAAATTCTAAGCGCTTGTGGAAACAAAATGTGTGCATCATATATTTCCCCTAAATTTAAATGAATAATCTAACATTTTAGGGTAACTATTTCATGCACAAGCGCTCGTGAAAACTTTGTTTACACAAGCGTCTTAATTTTAAGGTTTAGGGACTTTGTTTAGAGTTTATGGCTTATGTGTTTAAGTGTAATACTTTTGAATTTAGGGGCTATTGATAGAATTTTAGGTTTAGGGCTTATAGGTTAAAGTTTAAATCTCTAACTATATTACTATGATATTTAAATTCTAACCTTAAACTCGAAAGATGCTTGCGAAAATAAAAAATTTCTACCGTCTGTGTACCGGATAATCCTTTTATAGATAACTTTTCATCTCTTAATAATTAGTATCATTCACATGATCACATCCAACGCACTCCGTAAATTAGATTTCAATGCTGATTTATATTTGAAGTATGCTCCTTTAAAATTTACTATTATTATTATATAATCATTCATATTCGATCCGTTAGCTGAATAATTTGAATTGAGTATTATAAAAATCTAAAGACTCTTCTGATCTATTTTGTTTCATTAAGAGCACCAATTTGGACTTGGCCATAGCCGGATAGCACTTGGACAACAGCATGAGAGACAGAGAGAAAGAGGTGAAGCCCAAGAAGGGGAAAAAAGAAAAAAAACAAATGTAAGCTATTGTGCTATCATCTCTAACAAGTTGAAGATCCTTTTCAAGGATATAGTGCATTTCAATGCATGTTCGAAAATCATATGTTTTATATGTATAGGAAAATACATTTCCCTTCTGCTGCAAAGCTTCTTCCAACAAAGCTGACCAAACTTTACTATGCTCTGTTTTTTTGTTGTGTTCCGCAACCTAAACGAACATTTGTCCCAAATTTTCTCGCTAAATAAGTACCAGTTTGGTCCCAACAGACATTAGCTCACCATTTTTTCGTTCAAACGGCCGTTTGCCACAGCAGCAAAAAACGGAACAATATTAAAAGGATGACACGACATTACATAAAAAAAAAAACTCAAGTTGTAAGCATATATTAATGGAGTGTAAAAGGAAAGGGGAGAGTTTATAAAGGAGAAACCTCCTTTTTCCTGCATTTTACCAAAATCCCAACTATGTTTTTACATGATAATCGGTTCGTATAACTAAATGAAAAAATATAATGAAAACACAACATAAATTCGAATTGTTTAAAATGAGGCAACCTAAAATAAGGCGTGTACCGAAATCTTTATAAAAATTTCGATATCCATTTTTCAATATATACCAAATTTTTATAAAATTTTCTGTACACCACTCATTTTAGCCTTATTTTAATGGATTTCACCTTAGAACATGAATTCAGGTTAAAATGTTGTAGTAGATGTCGGGGAGAGATGGTGTCCACGTCATTAAAGGATGACACGACAGCTTCTCTCTTACTTGTCAGCTGCAAAGTTGAAGCCTCCATAGAATTTACAATTCCCATTCAACAAACTCCTTATTTCAAGGACAAGGTCTGGTTTTTTGTTTTCTTTCTTCTTTAGTATTTTTTCTTTCTTTTTGTTGTTTTAGCTGTTTTAAGGTCTGATTTTGTTATTCGTGTTTCAACTTTCAAGGATTCTGGAGCAAAGGCATGGGTTTGTTTCGTAAACTCTTTTACAAGAAGCCACCTGATGGCCTCCTGGAGATCTGTGAACGTGTTCATGGTGAGTTTCAATTCGTGTTCTTTACTTTTTAACATACATAATTTGGATTTAGGATTGCTAAAAATAAAAGTTCAACTTTTGTATTGGAATCTCTCAACTTTTTTGAAATATAGAAAGATTGATCACTCGAGAAATGGTTATTTTAGTGATTAAATATGCATTTTTTTGAAAAGATTGGTGCTTTTTAAATTATGGGTTCTGTTTGGATGGTTAGAAAATCTGGGAAGGAAATGGAAAGTTTGCATTTTGAATTCTGAGTTTAAAGTGTAGGGGCAAATGGGTATAAGAACAGAATTTGGGTAGATGAATTATAGTTTATTCCTTTAGGGTAATTTTTTCACTTGAAATAGTAAGTGCCTGACAAACTGTGTGCTATGGTGGCAAATAGTTTTTGATTGCTGCTTCTCTATTGATTCTTGTGAAGAAGAAAGCTACAAAGTCCACATGAAGGGAATAGTTGGTAATCTTCCAAATCACTTCCCTGAGGCTTCATTTTTGGTCTTTAATTTTCGCGAAGGAGAAAAGAAAAGCTATATGACAGAATTACTATCGGAGTGCGAAATGACGATAATGGATTATCCTTGTCAGTATGAAGGGTGTCCATTAATCGCAATGGAGGTGCTTAACCATTTCCTGAGAGCATGCGAAAGCTGGCTCTTGCTCAATCAGAACAATTTGCTACTAATGCATTGCGAGCGGGGTGGTTGGCCAGTCTTGGCTTTCATGCTGGCTGCATTGCTGCTATATAGGAAGCAGTACAGAGGAGAGCAAAAGACGTTGGACATGATATACAGGCAAGCTCCGAATGAGCGTTTGCAGGTGCTTTCATCCCTGAATCCAGTCCCTTCACAGTTGAGGTATCTACAGTACATCTCGAGGAGGAATGTGGCCTCAGAATGGTCTTCTTTGGATCGAGCTCTCTCCTTGGATTGTGTCATTCTTAGACACATTCCAAACATTGATGGAGAGGGAGGCTGTTGTCCGATATTTAGAATATATGGACAGGATCCTGTTCTTGTTGCTGATAAAGCTCCAAAACTTTTGTACTCAAGCCCTAAAAAAAGCAAATATGTCTGGTATTATAAGCAGGTAATATCACATCTCTCCCGTTTCATAGCAGCTTTCATTCTCGTTAATCTACATACTATATGTAGATTATGTCAACGTCTTGTTTCATATGCTTGCTCATGTTGTTTGATTGCAGAAAGAATGTGCGATTGTTAAAATCGACATAAGCTGTCATGTTCAAGGTGATGTTGTTGTTGAGTGTGTCAACTTGAATGACAAGGAAAAAGAGAAGATGATATTCAGGGTTGCATTTAACACAGCTTTTATTAGATCAAACATTTTGATTCTCAATCGAGATGAATTTGATATATTGTGGGATGCTAAGGAGCAGTTTCCCAAAGAATTTAGAGCTGAGGTATATATTTGTATATTTTTCTTGCAAATTTTTCTTTTTCGTGCGTGTGTTTTCTTGTAATGGAAGTTACCCTGGGGTGAAGACTCTTTTCTCAGAAATGGATGCTGCTTCTTCCGTTACCCCCAGGGATCCTTTTTGCTACGAAGAGAAAGAAGGACTTCCTGTAGAAGCATTTTCCAAAGTTAAAGAAATGTTTAGTGATGTTGACTGGTTGGATTCCAAGTCAGACGCCGCATATAACATGCTTCAACAATTAGGTGCATCAATAATTGCCCCTGAGAAGTCCGACTCGAATAATAATGTCGACAACCCTCAACGAGGGAGAATGATTCCTAGAATACTTTGGGAAGAAAAACTACTCGCTGCATTACCAGGTAGCCCAAGGAGTCCCACAACTATGAATTTGAAGACTCTGGTTGTACCCTCAGTCAAGTCACCTTCAAGTAAGGTGGCTGATCCCCAAGACTCTCAAGTTGAGCCATTCAATCAGTCCGATGTTTCAAATCAACAAAATAATCAGTCTGCTATATTAGTCAAAGATCAGCCTTCCCAGGCTTCCAGTTCTGTATCCTCTCCAGCTTCTGCAGTAGCTTCACCTGTGGCATCTCCTTCAACACCATCTGGCAAGGAGGACCGTGCTACTGGACAAACCCCTCCAGCTAAATCTCCAACTCCTAAAACAACACCTGTCAAGGAGGACCCTACTGTCAGAGTGACCTCTCTTGCTACAGCACCTCCTAAAACACCACCTGCCAAGGAGGACCCTGCGGTGGGAGTGACCTCTCCTACTACACCTCCTAAAACACCACCTGTTAAAGAGAATCAAACTATCAGTGGCATATCTCCAGAAATATCTACATCTTTGAAGGAAGTTTTAGCTGGGTTAATGACAACTCCAGCAGCATCGATACCTCCTTCTGCATCTCCTTTGAGTAAAATTGAAGTTGGTAGAGATGGAACTTTTGCGGTTCCTACACCTCCTGCTACAATGCCACCTTGTAAGGAAAATGCAGCTTCCGCACTTGCACCTCCTCTACCTTCACTACCTCCTCTTCATTCCATTCAAGAAGCAAGTCCAACTACTACATCATCAGCACCCCCACCCCCACCATCACCCACAGCTGGTGCATCATCAATACCCCCACCAGCACTAACACCACCATCACCCCCAACTGGTTCATCATCAGCAACATCTCCACCCCCACCTACAGCTGGTGCATCATCAGTACCCCCACCAACACTAGCACCACCGTCACCCCCAACTGGTTCATCATCAACAACATCACCCCCACCCACAGCCGGTGCATCATCAGTACCCCCACCAACATTAGCACCGCTGTCACCCCCAACTGGTTCATCATCAGCAACATCTCCACCCCGACCCCCATCCACAGCTTGTGCATCATCAGTACCCCCACCAACACTAGCACCACCATCACCCCCAACTGGTTCATCATCAGCAACTTCACCCCCACCGACAGCTGGTGCATCATCAGTACCCCCACCAGCACTAGCACCACCGTCACCCCCGACTGGTTCATCATCAGCAACATCTCCATCCGCACCCCCAACTGTTTCATTATCAGCACCCCCTCCACCCCCACCCCCAACTAGTTCATCATCAGCAACCCCACCGACAATTAGTTCATCATCAGCACCCCCGCCACCTGCCCCACCATCAAATTCTTCCCAAGTTCCTGCTGCCCCGCCACCGCCTGCTCCTTTTGGTTAGACAGGTAGCGGACCTTCAGCTCCTGCACCGCCACCTTTTATTTCATCCGCAAATACAAAGAACAGACTTCTGTCACGTGGTCATTCAAAGAACAACCAGAACAAGAAACTAAAGCCATTGCATTGGTTGAAGTTATCTAGAGCAGTGCAGGGAAGCCTATGGGCTGAAGCACAAAAAACGGGAGAAGCTTCCAAGTATTTGCTTCTCTGCTAAGTTGGATTTTTCTTTTAAATTTTTCAGTATCCTTTTAAGTCTTATGGAACGGTTAACTCTCTTCGTAGGGCTCCTGAGATTGACATTATCAGAGCTTGAGAATCTATTCTCAGCAGCTGCTCCTAATACAGGTCGTAGTAAACCAAGTTTGCGTGCAGCAAAAGGGCCAAAAACTGAAAAAGTTCAACTGGTAATGCATTTTTTAAGATCCAATTAAGATTCATTTTCTTGATTCTAAGATGTTACCGTCCATCTGCAGTTTTAAGCTTACATACTAAACAATTTAACCCTTGCCTAAATTCATCATTTATTACATACTTAGTGCAGCTTTTATCCACCTTCTTGCCATTGCTTATCGGCATCTTTGCCAAAGAAAATACAAAACATTTTAATACTGCTCCCAATCGGAAACTTGGTGCTGATAAGCAATGACAGGTAAATGCACACTCAGTCTGATTCATACTCACGCATGCACCAAGACTTCATCCCATGTACTGTATGATGATGATTCCCATATGACGAACCTAATTATTATATACAGTATGCTTTTGTTTTAGAGCCGTTCCTCCTTGCAGATTGATCATAGACGTGCGTATAATTGCGAAATCATGCTTTCTAAAGTGAAAGTCCCCTTGCCTGAATTAATGGTAAGCTGAATATTACTATTTACAGCTTGCAATTATTAACTTGTCTAAAATTGTTACTGAAAAACCTTATGTTTGGATAGTTTTAACCTCAAATCAACTGCGAACTCATATCATGCAGTCGACTAATTTGCCGTTTTACCAATTTGTTTCTTATTCATGTTAACATCTTTGTCTCTTTCTTATTAACAAATGTACATGTAAGAACTCTGTTCTTCATACCGCCCTTCGTTTTAGACTGTTTAAAAGTGGCACTAAGTTTTGATGGACAGTGAAAAGCTTAGTTTATATAATCCTTAAGGAGAAAACAAGATACCAAGGGAACTCAATAAGCACAAATATCACATTGCATTAACAATCTGTTTATCGTTCAAATCCGAATCTCTTGCTTGTTAGCCTTATGCTATTTTCTAAACTGTTGCAGAGGTTGGTCTCACCTTGGAGGATTCAGCATTAGATGCCGACCAAGTTGATAACCTTATAAAATTTTGTCCCACCAAAGAGGAGATGGAACTACTAAAGGTGAAATGAATCATTCTTATTTGAATTTAAGATCCTTTATATTAGTAAAAGTGGACTTGATGCTCTCCTCGAATCATGTATGTGCCTTGGGTGCGGTTAAAACATCTTATATTTTTTTTTGAACAAAAAAATACATCTTATATTCAAGGTACTACTATTGTGGTTTCCTTGAGTTTAATTGCATACCTAACTCCTTGTTCAGGGCTACACTGGAGACAAGGATAAGTTGAAAAATGTGAGCAGGTATGTAGGATTTTCTAGTTGTTTCTTTATGCATTGTTTATTTGGTTGCTAGATTCCATCACCAACCATAAAGGGGCATTAGAACTAACCAATCCGGCTTTTAAATATTGTTGGTACCTATGGACTTTTGTATTATCAGCTTAGAATTCCATATTGAATTATTATGTCAAAAAGTTTTACTTAATATCTTCTTTTAGCATCACTAATGGATCAATATGTTCCATGGATCTCTGAAAACAGTTCTTCTTGGAGCTAATGAAAGTCCCCCGAGTTGAATCCAAGCTTATGGTATTCTCTTTCAAGATTCAGTTTCGCTCCCAGGTTTGATCCAAATTCCATGGTTGCTAAATGTTCTTTGATTTTTGTTTTTATTTATCTGGCTTGAAACTATCCTTTAGGTTTCTGACCTCAGATGTAGCCTTAATATTGTAAACTCTACAGCAGAGGAGGCAAGTTATACATCTTTTGTTTGCATTCTTTTTTACGGAAAAGCTTTCGTTATCCAATGATTGACGTCGCATTATGCTAAAACTTCTTTTATCAGGTCAGAAATTCTGTCAAACTGAAGAGAATAATGCGGACAATTCTTACCTTGGGAAATGCTTTGAATCAGGGAACAGCAAGGGGTGAGTTAACCATGATTTGGCTGGTAATGGAACCATGCCAATGCACTATCATACATACATTCATATCATCAGTCTTAGAAGGCATCAAAATCAATAATGGAAGTTTATTATTGGTCTCAGAATGTGCACTTGAACTTTAGCACTAATGACATTTTGATAATATGACTAGCTATCAACTATACGGTAAATGCCCTTAAATTCTGTTTCCTACTTCCTTTTCTTTCTGTTTGAGACACCAACGATTTAGTTGTTTTTTCTTCTTCTCATTTTTTCCATTGCCATTTCTCGTTGCATTGTCAAGTCTTCCTTGGATTTGGCTCGGATACTGACCTCTAACCATGATGTAGCTTAAGATGCATCCAAGTATTGAGCTTCATATGAGTTTCAGTTGGCTGTCATATGACCTATTAGATTTAGCTTCTCAGTCTTTTTTTTTTCTTCTTCTTTAATGATACTTTTTTTCACTTTTTATTCCATGTTGATGTGTTTGCTTTAAGCTCTGCTATCGGATTTAGATTGGACAGCCTTCTTAAACTAACAGATACACGTGCACGGAACAATAAGATGACTCTCATGCATTACCTTTGTAAGGTACTCATTGTGATCAATATTTTATATTTCTTGTGACCATAACGAACTTGTTGTCTTCTTTAAACCTTTTATGGAACCTTTAGTGATTGTAAAGCATATATTCTATTTAATCTGGTAACTGTCTGTAAAAAGTTTAATGTATCGAATTGGTTATAATAATTCTGAATAATAAACCGTAGGTGCTTGCTGATAAGCTTCCGGTTGTACTAGATTTTTCGAAAGATGTTTCAAGTTTAGAACCGGCATCAAAGGTATGCCACTCATTCTCAATGCAACTAATTTCGAGTTAAAGCTAGCATCTTGTCTCTAACATGCAGATCCCTTCTAGATACAACTGAAATTTTTGGCAGAGGAAATGCCAGCCATAAGCAAAGGATTGGAGAAAGTCGTTCAAGAGCTGTCCAGTTCTGAAAATGATGGACCTGTGTCGGATAACTTTCGTGAGGTATTTTAAGCATATAATCTGTTTTATGGATGTAACATATGTATACATATTTATAAAAATATACACATTTTTTTTTTATATTCCCCCCCCCCTCCCCAGAAATTAAAGGAGTTCCTTTGTTTTGCCGAAGCCGAAGTGAGATCCCTTGCTTCACTATACTCCGGGGTGGTATGGCTCTTGCTTTTGTTGCAAATGGTGGCATTCTTATGGCTGTTCACCATATTAAACCATCATTATCTGGGTTCTATATCGTCAGGGTAGAAACGTGGATGCATTGATTCTTTATTTCGGAGAAGATCCAGCTAAATGTTCCTTTGAACAAGGTATTTGATGTATTTCCAGCTAGTATGGTCGGATATGCATCGGTAACCTGTGTTTATCCCATCGTTTTCGGAAATCATTTACGAATCTGTTCATTGAATGGACAGTTGAAATTATTTCATGTTACTTCTCTAAACTACTGTTGTCTATTGTAGTTACTTCAACTCTACTCAATTTTGTGAAGATGTTTAACAAAGCTCATGATGAGAACTGCAAGCAGCTTGAGCAAGAAATGAAAAAGTCTGAGAAAACGAGAAGTCGCAGGGGAGCCCTTTGCAGAACGAGTCAAAAAACATATTACAGAATTCTATCAAAAGCAACAATGTTTAAATGATTCGGATTTCAACAAAAAATCCTCCTCTTCCAGGAGAAGAGACGGTAGAGGCGCCCGAAAACTACTTCAATTGGCAAGAAAAAGACGGTGTAGGAGTTGTTGGTTGAGAACCAATGCATCAAAAGTGAAATGTAAAGAGCAAAGTGCTGCATTTTGTCCCAAACTCAATGCTCCTCAAAGGCAAGCCCTATACTTACTCAAGCTGATTCGTTTTTCCGCTGTTTCCCGAGTTTAGTTAGCTTAATCCAAAGCATTGATTTAGTTTTATCATTTTGTTCGTGTTGTTGTTGAAGCAGAGATGGGAGTTAAACTACTCAGTTACTGCAGGCAACTTGTAAACTAGCCACTCAAACTCTCAAAGAACTTGTAAGTAGCTTTCAGGAAAGAAGTCTGGGGATTTTGTGAATCTCTTTTTTTTCCCTCATCAAAAATTTTGTTTACTTTGATTGGATTTCAGATGAACACCCAAATAATTGTAGAAACTGTATATGAATATATATATATATATATATTGACGAGGCTCTTTTCCACGAGAAAAATCTCAATCATCAGTTTTGAAGTTAAAGTTGCATGTGTATATTTTGGTTGAAACTTGTGCGGTGACTAACATGTTTTTCAGCATTGTTTCTTTTTTTTTAGAGTCTAATGTACAGCAGGTTATAGTACGATACTAATTGAATAGAACTTAAAATATTATTCAACAAACTAAAATATTATATTTTTTTTATAATATTTTAAATTGGTGATTTCACGTTAAATATCTTACTCGAAGTTAAATTTTGATATTTAATTATCAATTGAAAATATTATAAAAAGTGTAACATTTAAAGCTTAATAAGTAACATTTTAAATTTTATTTTATAATATTTCGATTAGTACCGTACTGTAATTATATCATACCGTAATTATATCATACCGCACTCACTCTCTTTTCTGGGGAAAATTCACATGATTTTATCTGGAAAATTTTACTTGACAGTCATTGATTTTCTTTTTGGTAATAAAATGTATATCGAAACGACACGTTGGCAAAGACAATTATTAGATTGGGTGGAAGAGATTGTCGGTGGCAGACTGGCAGTAAGGATAAAACTTGTATTATTATATAAAAAACTTTTTTAAATGATTATTTATGAAAATAACTTTAGCAACTTTTATTTAAAAAAACAACCTTTAAATCGATCATATAAATTAAATTTGTTTTTTTTATGAAATTTAATTTTTTTTATAAAAAAACGAGTTTTATATTAAAAGCATGATAAATTAATTTTTTTATCAACTTACTCAATATAAATTTCACGTTTAAATAAAAAGCGAATACAGTTTATATAAATGATTTAAGGATATTTCTTTATGTAATATTAACTAGAGTTATTTTTGTAAATAATTATTTAAAAAGA
The DNA here is from genome assembly GCA_019671005.1 of Hibiscus mutabilis. Lineage (NCBI taxonomy): Eukaryota > Viridiplantae > Streptophyta > Magnoliopsida > Malvales > Malvaceae > Hibiscus > Hibiscus mutabilis. The sequence continues at coordinate 82,839,225 of CM033715.1, forward strand.
ATTTTTTATATAATTAAGCAGTAAAACTTAAAATTGTCCATACGTGAAGGCAGATATTTTGCATGATATGGCCTCACATCACATGCGTTTTATGTAAAAAGGAAAGGATTTACAGCCGTACCATTTTTTTTATCAGCTTTTCGTGTACTAATTGTATCCCATCAGTCAGTTCTATGCCAAAACATTCCTAATGTATGTTGTTAGTATGCATCTAAGTATATTCGAATTTATAATATTTTTACACGAATTGGCTTAAGTTGTAAATTGATATGATTTGTTCTAAGGTTTTTTTTTCTTGAATTGATAAGTCAGTTCGATCAAAAAAAATTGATAAGTCAGCATTCATAGAAAAAAATTAAGTACAAAGGAACACAAAGTAAATACAAAGAAGAAGGGTCTCGAACGAATTCAAAGAAAATAAAAAAAATAAACAGCGTAATTAACACATAAAAAACGTTAAAAGAAAAATAAAAATGGAGAAAACTCGTAAAATTTACCAAGACCGACGAGAGAAGTGAAAAAAAATATAATTTTAAGATTTTCAGTTACAGGTTGTTTTAGAGTCTCAAAGAATAAAAACAATTGAAAATTTGTAAAAAGACAACTATCATAAGACTATCGTGTTAATAATCAAGAGATCGAGAATATTTGATGGATCAAAAAAAAAATCAGAAAGCTTAGCCATCAGTCTTCCGGCAGCAAAAAATACTAATCTTAACCAACTATCGAAGAAAATTGAGGACTTGCAAAAACAAAGACCAAATAAAAAAATTTAATAGAGACAAAATCAAAAAAAAGTTTTTTTATGTTTTTTTCCGCACTTTCACCTCGGAAAAAATAACCCGATCAAAAATTTTAGTCGATAAAAATAAGTCATCCAACAGACTAATAAAATGTATCCAAATATTAAAAGAAAAAAGAAAAAAACAAAAAAAATCAAAAGCGAAATGAGAGGCCAAACGCTGTTGTTAGCAGCAACTGACCGTCGCTAAAAAGAAAGCTACTTTTTTTTGGAGGGAGAACAGAGGATTAGAGTTGGTTTTTTAGAGAGAGATTCTTTTTCTTTAAATTACTTTCTTGATAAAGTTGGAGTGAACGTGGTAACGTTGCATTGGATTCAAATTTGGCAATTATGTACTTACCCTATTTTCTCTTTTTCTGAATTTCTTTCATTTCACCATGAAAACACATAATTATTTTTAAAATTCATATCCAAAGCAAATCCGCAGAAGAAACCATCTTTCATTTCCAGAACAATTCAGCAGGCTCAGAACCTCCATACTTTGCATGCAAAAACAACCCCCCTTTTGTTGCATAGATTGCAGCGATCTCTAAGTCTCAATAAAAAAACAACCCCGAAACATTAGCCCCAATACAAAGAACGAACACAAGACTTTAAATTGGAGGACGAATTTATAAATTTTTAAGAGTTGCACTTATAAAAAAAGAAAAAAATTTAAATTATATAGTAGTTTTAAATTTTTAAGGCCCCTCCAACCCCTCGGTCCATCCATCTCTACCATTTCTCTTTCTAAAAGAAGCCGGAGAGGGAAATGGTCCATCTCACCAACCTGCAATTCTTCAACCCGAAGCCTTTTATCCAATAGTTAACATCCATGTCCCACTAGCACTCAATTACAGAAAAGATAAGTAGGAGGAAAAAAAGATGGCTTTGAGTTGCAGAAGACAAGGGGGAGTTAAGAGTAGTGTTGTTGTTGCAGGGTCGGTGTGGGAAACTAGAATGAAGAGCGATGAACTCAAAGGTGGAATTACGGTTTCCAATGGAGAAGAAGACAACACTAATGGTGGTAAAAGATTGAGCTTGAAGAAAGGCCAAACTGTTGATGGTGGTGGCAAGAGAAAGACTTGGAAAAATGAAAGCTTTGATGGGTTTGAGAAGAAGACCCCAATTCGGGCATCTAACGGAAGATCATCCGTTGAACATTGCAAAGATTTCAGGAATGGGAATGAGAGAAGCCCGGTTCATATGAAGAAGCAAAGATCTGAGGTTCTTACAAGAACTGGAAAAGGTGTAATCACTAATTTTTTATCTGTAAATACATATTAGTGTTGCATATATGTTTATTATATTATATGTTTATCGTTTGCATTAGTGTTACTAATATATATAAAGTGTGTGCATGTATATTATAATCTATGTATGTATACGTATTAGATGAATGTGTGTCGCGTATATATTTAGAGTATGAGCGTATATGATTAATATATATAGAAGTTATGTTAATTATGGGCAGGATAATATGTACGTATGCCAATATGTATATGTTTGTATCATGTATATATATTGCTGTTATAATTATATTATTATTATTGGGCTGATAAAGTAAAAAAATATTAAATATATTAAACCCAAATAAAATTTCTGATCCAAGTCCAAGTCCAATTACAAGGCCGGTTGGCCCAAATCTGAATCTTATCTAATTACAATGTGCGGTAGCGTGGGCGTTGGATCAAGATCGATCCAACGCCACGATACAACCAAGAAGTCAAAAATATACGCGAGCGCGTGTTCCACACGTATGGACCGTTCGAGTGCCGCGCGGCGTGTGGTCCACGCGCGGACGCTTTAATATCCCACGCGCGCGTAAGATCCACGCGGTCTGACTCCTCGACTGCGGAGCTCCACGTGGCGAGATCTAAAGCCGTCTCATCAAATCGAGGCTTCATCCAAGCCGTTCGTCCTTCAAGCCATCTCGACCGTTAGATCAGATCTGATCTAACGGCCGAGAACGCGTCTGACATTGTGGCGAGAATCGTCCATACCGCCACCGCGCCGATATTCAGTCCCCGTGTTCAGAATATACCCAAGATAACAAGCAAAATTGTCAGTTCAGATCTGAAAAAAGCAAGATGCAACTTGCAACAAAACAGAGACAATAATATATATGAAACGGGGCTTTTGTAACAAAAAAAGAGGAGGATAAGAGGGAGAGTAGTAAAAAAAGAGAGAACAGAGATCTTGTAAAACACCAAAAAATTATAACTAGTCAAGTGAATCAAAAGACAGTCCGGTGGTAAATACTAGTCTTTTTTTTCTTACTTGTTTTCCTTACATACATATACTAAAGAAAAAAAAAACCGAAACAAGAAAGGAGAGTAGTCTTTGGGCGTTGCTTGTGGGTCTTCCCTTCCTCGGTGATAAGCCTTTAGGCTTCTACAAGTCAGATCCGTGAATGAAGGAAGGGAAGGCCCCGTGTAGTTATATTTTAGGTTTAAAACTTTTTTTGGTTCGTATTTCCTAGATCTAGGGTAAATAAGAGGGTATCCTCTCGAATCCAACCATGATTCATGTTGAGGATGAAATAGTGGTTATTTTGGTGTCTTTTGAGGCTCGTCGGCGCAAGGTTAGGTGGCCGGCGGCTGGAGAAATCTGGCGGCCGGTCACGGATTCGGGTTTTATAAAATGTGCGCGAAAAAAAAAAAGAAGAACGGGCTATATGGCGAAGAATGAAACGAAAATGGAGAAATTTTGGTTTTGATCTCAAAATAGCCTTTATATAGGTATTATTATTTTACTAAATGGGTAAATTACACACTTAATCCCACGCGTTTTCAATATTTTCATTTTTGTCTTGCCGCATGGTATAATTACAATCCCAGTCCCCACGATATTTCAAAATCTTGTAATCCGGTCCCTAAATTACACCGAGTCAGTTTCTAAATGGTAAAATTACGCCCTTAACCATCCCGCGTTTTTGAATTTTTCACTTTGGGTCTGCCCCTTGGTCTAATTACAATTATGGTCCTTTTAGGTTTTGTTTGTTTCGCAATTTTGTCCCTAAATTACATATTATTGCTCTTTAATTTACGCCGCCACTTGACTTTTGTTTTTCTTTCATTTGATCTGTATTCTTTGTAAATACTCATGTTCGTATTATAATCGTATATATATTGATATTCTATTATTTTATTTTATGTCCCTCATATATGACTCGTAGTTTATATTTATATGTATATATGTTAAAAATGGTAGTCATGTTTTTTTATCCGGTTACTCATATTAAAGCATGCTATGTTCTATCTGACTCGTAAAACAGCATGTTCTTGTATTTTTGTACACATTGTATGTTTCCTTGGCTTTTAGGTTACGTGTTAGTGTGTCTTCTTTATTGTATAATATATTGTTCATATATGTTGAAATATGTTTTATTAATAGCATGTATGTCTTATTAAATATTTGTTCGTCTACATATAACGTAATTATTCCTGCATTGTTGTTCTAACTTGTTAAAGTTGTTTTTATTTATCATTTAGAATAATATGTATATATGCATGTTTTAATCTAGTATATCATTTATTAGATTAGTATTTTATTATGTGAATATTTACTGTCTTTAAATTATCTGTCATGTTTTATATTTTTGCCACTAAGATTGCATATGATTTATAACTTGTTAATGCGGTGTCCTTTTATCCGAGCGTAAACGGGGCCAGTATCAAGCGTAGTGATAGTGGTTGGGCGTTTATTCTCGGGTAACGGGACCCTTAAAATATATTCGCAATTATGACCGAATTTTAAAATAATCGTCACTCTAATCCGGAAAATCCAATATTAATAAAGCGGTAATTATTAAAGTACCAATTTTTGGGCGGTGTGGGGGTGCTAATCCTTCCCCATCCGTAACCGACTCCCGAACCCTGTCTTTTTGAATCTCTAGTTTTATGGTGTCCGACCTACCTAAGTGGCCGGTGGCGACTCCAATCTTTAAATAAAATGCGGTTTTTTAAAAAACCTCACGGAATAAATATTTTATATCCAAAAAATCACAAACACCTTTCAAACACCTTTCAAAAATCCTCGTTTTTTTTAGCGAGGAAGAAAAAAGGACATCGCTATAGATGGCGACTCCGCTGGGGACCTTTTTTGTTTTTCTAAAACAAATGAGAGTCAAGCTTTTTAAGTAATTATCGCTTTACTAACATTGGAAGTTCCCGGATTAAAGTGGCTATTAAATTAACATTCGGTCATAATTGCGCGTTTATTTTAACGCATTTAAAATATGGCATATAAACCCGTCTTTCTAAGGGGAAAACGCTAATGCTTTCGTGGAGATATCGTTTCTCCGTATGGGCCTAGCAAGTACCTTCGGGGCTCGAGTACCTTATGCTTTCGTAAGGATATCGTTTATTCGTACGGGCATAAGCGAATGGGTTCCCCTGAATTGAACCCGGTTGAAAGGAGCCTATAATGGGTGATGATCGGGGGCCTTGCTACTCTTAATAGAGGACAGCGAGGACAATTCGGGTACCTCCTAGAACCAAAACTGCATGTAGAGAACACATAGAAACCTACCCTGTTAGAACCATGCGGATAACCTAGGTGTCTTAGATGGAATGTAAATAGGATTGCCTTATTTACTTATCGCATTTAATTTGCCATTTTATTATGTACTTATCATTTTTGTCAGTCTTCGACTTGTGTTCTTTTGCTTTGTTTTTACATACCATTGCATTCACATTACGGGGCATTGATTCCCGAGTGATTTCTCTTTTAATAGAAGATTGTTCATGATGGACCAAAGGTTCTTTGACCTGAAGGAAGGGGTCCAATCCCAAAACTCCATCCCGAGACTAGACAGGGGACAGCCGAGGAAGAACCATTCAAGGACACGAAGCAGATTGGTGGCGGCGTCAATCCGGTGACAAACAAGATGAAATACAAGAACTAAAAAAGCGAGATGTCCGAGATGATGGACCGGATGAATGCCATGATGAAAGGCAAGCAGCATGTCGAACTCAGAAAAGATTCGATCAGGGAGCAGAATGTGGAACAAAATGGTCAGAATGTCAAAATAGACAACACCGTTAAATATGACAAATCAAATCCCTTTGTGATCAATCTCAAGAAGCGGACAAGTAGCACATCCGGGGAAGATACCCAGGAGCAGAGGCAAAACCGGGGAAGTTCGAGAATCTAATGACATCAGAAGACATTATCCAATACCCATGAGATACGCCGAGTTACTTCCGTTGCTTGTCGAAAGGAACCTTATCATACCAGTGAAGTCTATGCTAAGAAAACCTCCTTATCCGAAAGATTACAACAGGCGTGTCCGGTGCAGCTACCACATAGGCGATTCGAGTCATCACACCGAAAATTGTAGGGCCTCGAAGGGAGAGTTCGAGATCTTATCGAATGGGAATTTTGGGTTTCAAGACGGACAACCCCGATTCTTCAGCCAGCCAGCCGTTGCCCGAGGGGAAAAGTCGAAGGAAGGTCAATACCCAGCCCAAGGTTCAGGTAACACAGAAGTAGGTCACTCAAGCGGGATAAAGTTAGGAGTTAAGAATAAAAGTGTCTCAGAAGATGAACTTGCACACAAGCGCGACCAGCTCGAGCATGAGAGGCACAATCTTAGCATGAAATCAAAGAATGTACAAGACAGTACCGAAGCTGCACTTTGAATTCAAGAGTTTGATGCAGGTGACACCGCGGAAGAGTGGGTCAATGGTATGATTCAGGTGAGAGCGGTTCGAACGTTGGAAGCGTAAATGCAAGAATAGTAAGAATAAAGTCGATCATTATCAAGAAAATTTGGAAGAAGCCGAGAGCCAACGCGACTTTCTCCAAAATGAGTTGGAAAGCAGTCTGGCCATGGAAGATATCCTGAAATCAAGTCTGCACCAGGAAAGGAATGAATCACATGTCTTTCAAATGGAAAACGCAACACTCAGAGAGCAGATAGTGAGACTCGAGATTGCTTTACATACCAGTGAGATCCGTGCTGGGGAAATGACCGTTAAGCTACAAAAGGCCGAGCAAACAATACAGGAGAAAGACCAGGACATGAAGATGATTACGACTCAAGCCCGACAAGTAGCTCAACAGGTAGCAGATTTAGCCGATGCATCAGCACCAATAAGCCAGAATATGGATCCAGCATTGGACCGCGAAGGAAAACTGACGGGACTATTGAATGAGGTCAAGACATTAGGTGCGGGGCTCACCGATATCCGTGAAAAACCCTAATACCGGATGTAATGAAACCTTTTGGTCTGAATGAAAGATGTTCTATAAGGACAAATCACTTGCGGAATCAATGCTTTATTGCATCCATGCATTGCATTTGCATCACATTTTTTTCATTTTTTATCATCACATGGCACTTCATCATTTAATACATGGGGTTCGATGGCGAATTAATCGGAAAATGGAGCAATTGAAGAGTCGAGGCTTGACCAGTTAGAAGAAAAAATCGAGAAAGAGCTTAAGAAGAAAGAGAAGATAAATGTCTTCAATACGAGAGAACTCGCCTAGTCCCCGATTTGGTCATTCCTCCATTTCAAGGTTCGGATTTGCGCAGTGATGACGGAACCAGCTGCCCAAGATTCACTTAACCATGTTTTGTAGAAAAATGAAAGGATACATGAAGAACGAATAATCTGTTGATCCACCATTTCCATGATAGCCTAAAGGGACCAGCAAGCAGAGTGTGGTACAACCGTTTGAACAGAAACCAAGTTAGGTCATGGGGTGACCTCGCTAATGCCTTCTTGGATCAATACAAATATGCTTTAGATTTAGCACTCTGTCGACAGTTTCTTCAGAATGAGAAAATGAGGCCAAATGAAAACTTCAGGGAATATGCATTAAGGTGGCGATGTCTGGCGACCCAAGTCCAGCCCTCTGTAGCAGAAGAAGAGTTGACCCCCCTATTTCATGCAACGCTTCCATCTCCCTTCTTCGATATGATGTTGGAAAAATCGAGAAACAAATTCGAAGATTTTATGACGATTGGAGAAAGGATAGAATATGCAATCAAAGAAGGAAAATTGGGGTCTAAGTCTAAGGACCGAATCGAAGATAAGATGGATAAAAATGGAGAGGTAAATGAGTGTCATCTTCAAGGTTCGCGTGGCCGTAAGAGAAAGAGGAGACCGACAAATCGGGGTATCAAGGAAAATTCCTCTGACGAGCGCAAATTTGGAAATGTTTGGAACATCTATCTCGGACATTTGGCCTCATCCGTAGAGGTCACTATCTTGTTCCTAGGCCGATGAAGAGTGCACTGATCTGTATGCCCATAGTTTTGACTCAAGTAGCACATGCGAATTCCATATGGGGCACAGGGCATCCCACCGTAAAAATATAGACCTTTCTTGGAGGAAATCAAGAAGCTGGTCAATGATGGAACCCTGACACAAGAGCTGATCAAGCAATGGAAGACCAAGGATGAGAAGCAAATCTACATAGTGCTGAAGAAGCCATAGATGTCTCTACATTAAAATACCTTCCGAAGTAATACAAGGGGATCAACTCTATATGACCCCATGTGGCAAAGATCTTTTGTGATGGGGCATGTTTGTTGGTTTTTATTTTCAATAAAGGACACATTTCGCTTAACATATAATGTTTTTGAAAGCACATAGATATTTTCTCGTTGTTGTAGGGCACTGGATATCAATTGCAAGATGTGACATTAGATAGATGTCGTGACAACGATGATGTGTGATCTTCCCCACCGGACTCGGGTCAGCAAAGCGAGATTATTACTCTTTCGATGATATTCAAGGATAAAAAAGCTCTAAATGTCAACCATGTAGAGTTGCTTAAAATTGAAACTCTAGGCATAATCTTCTAGATAGTAAAGAAGAAACAAAAAAAAAAAAGAAGAGAAAAAGAAAAGGAAAGAAAAAGAGATGAAAATAAAAATGAGAAAATAATAATAAAAAGTACTCTTATGTTGAAACACCGTAATAGGCTTGTTCGGATAAGAGTATGGAAATTTACAGGGGCACTCATGAAGCGATAGGGTGGAGATATATCATCCAATTCAAGAAACCTTAGCTTCATGAGTGATGGTAATATTTTCAAATCGTGACTATGCCGAGTAACTTGGGGGCGGTGTTGTTTGCTCCATCGTTGTCCTCAAGACAAAGGATGTGACGAATTGATTTCCTCAAATAATGATAAAAACAAAAACAAAAAAAAAAAAAGAGAAAAAAAAGAAAATAGGCGATATCATGGGGAAAAATTAAAACTCGCACCACCCGTAACTTTATTCCTAGAGTAATATTTTTCTGCGCCGAGTGGTTATACAAGCCTACCCTTTTTGGGGCGGAGTAGATAATGAGAATTGAGAAAGAGTAGTAGTACTGCAGCAACGCGATAATCATGAGGATGAACCGAGTCACCGGGGAAGACTTCACATCTTTGAATTATCAAGTGGTTGAATCTAAGCCACTCTTGCACATGATATCCGAGCTCCTATGTTGTGTTTTCAAAATCTTGTATGTTAATCTAAATGATACCCTTGAGGGAACACCAATCAGCAAATTGACAAGTTAAAGCAACAAAAATTTCCATGTATTACTACGGGGTAAGATCCGAACACAAGGAGGCGGATACTATGGGAGCCCCTAACTTAAATGACATCACAATGCATAGAATGAAGATGATAACAGAGGTATAGGTGTCGACAGCTCAAGAACAAGAAGTGAATTCCAGCCACGATGCCTTGTTTGGTTCAAGAAAATGAAAGACGAAAACAGGACAAGAATGAGCTTACAAAGTGAGGAAACGGTAAAAAAGTAAACATTGAGTCTCCAAAGAATTAAAGCGCAGAGATCGATGAATGGTGTCCGTCAAGAGACAACAAGAAGATTGAGGTTAAGAAGCATTTTGCTCACCCCGATGACGAAATTAACAAATACTCGTAATGTTGGGTCAAAAGAACGGAAGATAGCTGAACACGATCAAATGGGGCAATACTGTAATGAAAGAATAGTAAGAATCTCTCGCGCACACGCATGATATAGCGTTTGTTGGTGAAGCAGGCAGAAACCCCGAAGAAGAAAGGCGGGTGCTCGTGCAAACGAACAAGAGCAGATGCCCATTGAACAAAATTTGTGAGAAATGAAGATCAAAATTGAGCATACCATAAAAGGAAAGGAAATAGAGAAATCGAGAAGAATAACTTTTCGGGACATAAGATTAACAAAGAAAAAGAAAAAGAGGAGAAAGAAATCATAACATTACATGCATCATATAGATAGGGGCATGTCAATTTTGCTTGTTCCTAAATAGGTATTTGAAGAATTATCGAAGAATTTACCAAAGTCCATTAAACAACAGCCACCATGTCGGTGTCGATCCGGATATTAAATCCTTGGTCATCGGTAAGTCCCGGGCACGATGTTAAGTCCGCCGGGCCATCGGTAAGTCTTTCGAGCATGGTGTTAAATCCTTGGTCATCGGTAAGTCGCCGGGCATGATGTGGCAGCATATCGGCGTGAGTCCCCATAAAACAACAGCCATGTCGATTGTCGATCCGGATATTAAATCGCCGGGTCATCGGTAAGTCGCCGGCACGATGTTAAGTCCGCCGGGCCATCAATAAGTCTTTCGAGCGTGGTGTTAAATCCCGGGTCATCGGTAAGTCCGCCCGGGCATGATGTGGCAGCATATCGGCGTGAGTCCCCATAAAACAACAGCCATGTCGGCGTCGGATCCGGATATTAAATCCTTGGTCATCGGTAAGTCGCCGGGCACGATGTTAAGTCCTTCGGGCCATCGGTAAGTCTTTCGAGCGTGGTGTTAAATCATTCGAGTCGTCGGTAAGTCCCCGGGCATGATGTGGCAGCATATCGGCGTGAGTCCCCATAAAACAACAGCCATGTCGGCGTCGGATCCAGATATTAAATCGCCGGGTCATCGGTAAGTCCCGGGCACGATGTTAAGTCCCGGGCCATCGAAGTCTTTTCGGCGTGGTGTTAAATCCTTCGGGTCATCGGTAAGTCCCGGGCATGATGTGGCAGCATATCAGCGTGAGTCCCCATAAAACAACAGCCATGCGGCGTCGAGATCCAGATATTAAATCCCGGGTCATCGGTAAGTCGCCCGGGCCATCGTAAGTCTTTCGGCGTGGTGTTAAATCCTTCGGTCATCGGTAAGTCCGGGCATGATGTGGCAAGCATATCGGCGTGAGTCCCCATAAAAACAACAGCCATGTCGGCGTCGAGATCCGAGATATTAAATCCCGGGTCATCGGTAAGTCCTTCGGGCACGATGTTAAATCCTTGGTCATCGGTAAGTATTTCGAGCATGGTGTTAAATCATTCGGGTCATCGGTAAGTCCTTCGGGCATGATGCGGCAGTCTTAGTAACGTAGGTCCAAAAATGGCAACAGCCTCGTAAAAAAAAAACCTGCATTTTCAAGCCCCAGTGAAAGGTTCCATAGAGAGAAAATCCTAAATCTAAAATCTCAAAAAGAACTCCCAATGGAAAAACCCATCGTGTTTGAAAGTTTTATAAAGGAGAAACCAGCGTTGAAGGCGAAGAGTTCTATATAGGAAGGACTCCAAGCTTTACTGTCTCAAAGTGAAAGGAATGACTTATAATTCGGGGTTTCAGAGCGAAGGGTTCTATATAGGAAGAACCTGTAGCTCCAAGATCAGAAGGTGACGAAGCTATATAGGAAGAACTTACGAGCCTGAAGATTCAACCAAGGAAGAGCGGAGATGTCCAAAAGAACTCGTTTTTCCAAAGTTACAAACAGGGAAGTCTGATAAAAATGAGTGCTTATGAATCTTTGCTTTGTTTCCCATTTCATGAGAACAAGCAAAGAGGGGCAATCAGTAATCACTCATTTTTATCTGTAAATACATATTAGTGTTGCATATATGTTTATTATATTATATGTTTATCGTTTGCATTAGTGTTACTAATATATATAAAGTGTGTGCATGTATATTATAATCTATGTATGTATACGTATTAGATGAATATGTGTCGCGTATCGTATTAGATGAATATGTGTCGCGTATATATTTAGAGTATGGCGTATATGATTAATATATATAGAAGTTATGTTAATTATGGGCGAGGATTATATGTACGTATGCCAATATGTATATGTTTGTATCATGTATATATATTGCTGTTATAATTATATTATTATTATTATTATTATTATTATTATTATTGGGCTGATAAAGTAAAAAAATATTAAATATATTAAACCCAAATAAAATTTTCCAAGTCCAAGTCCAATTACAAGGCCGGTTGGCCCAAATCTGAATCTTATCTAATTACAATGTGCGGGTAGCGTGGGCGTTGGATCAAGATCCGATCCAACGGCCACGATACAACCAAGAAGTCAAAAATATCGCCAGCGCGTGTTCCACACGTATGGACCGTTCGAGTGTCACGCGCGTGTGGCGGACGCTTTAATATCCCCGCGCGCGTAAGATCCACGTGATCGACTCCTCGATTGCGGAGCTCACGCGTGGCGAGATCTAAAGCCGTCTCATCAAATCGAGGCTTCATCCAAGCCGTTCGTCCTTCAAGCCATCTCGACCGTTAGATCAGATCTGATCTAACGGCCGAGAACGCGTCTGGCCGCTGGCAGAATGTCCATACCGCCACCGCGCCGATATTCAGTCCCCGTGTTCAGAATATACCCAAGATAACAAGCAAAATTGTCAGTTCAGTTCAGATCTGAAAAAAGCAAGATGCAACTTGCAACAAAACAGAGACAATAATATATATGAAACGGGGCTTTTGTAACAAAAAAGAGGAGGGATAAGAGGGAGAGTAGTAACAAAAAAGAGAGAACAGAGATCTTGTAAAACACCAAAAAATTATAACTAGTCAAGTGAATCAAAAGACAGTCCAGTGGTAAATACTAGTCTCTTTTTCTTACTTGTTTTCCTTACATACATATACTAAAGAAAAAAAAAACAGAAACAAGAAAGGAGAGTAGTCTTACCGGCGTTGCTTGTGGGTCTTCCCTTCCTCAGTGATAAGCCTTTAGGCTTCTACAAGTCAGATCTGGTGAACTGAAGGAAGGGGAAGGCCCCCTGGTAGTTATATTTTAGGTTTAAAACTTTTTTTTTGGTTCGTATTTCCTAGATCTAGGGTAAATAAGAGGGTATCCTCTGAATCCAACCACAGATTCATGTTGAGGATGAAATAGTGGTTATTTTGGTGTCTTTTGAGGGCTCACGGCGCCGGTTAGGTGGCGGTGGAGAATACGACGGCCGCCGGATTCGGATTCGGGTTTTATAAGAACAGACGAGAAAAAAAAGAAGAACACGGGCTATATGAAAATCGAAGAATGAAACGAAAATGGAGAAATTTTGGTTTTGATCTGAAAATAGCCTTTATATAGGTATTATTATTTTACTAAATGGGTAAATTACACACTTAATCCCACCGCGTTTTCAATATTTTCATTTTTGTCTTGCCGCATGGTATAATTACAATCCCAGTCCCCCTGATATTTCAAAATCTTGTAATCCAGTCCCTAAATTACACCGAGTCAGTTTCTAAATGGTAAAATTACGCCCTTAACCATCCCGCGTTTTTGAATTTTTCACTTTGGGTCCGCCCTTGGTCTAATTACAATTATGGTCCTTTTAGGTTTTGTTTGTTTCGCAATTTTGTCCCTAAATTACATATTATTGCTCTCTTTAATTTACGCCAATTGACTTTTGTTTTTCTTTCATTTCAGTCCTGTATTCTTTGTAAATACTCATGTTCGTATTATAATCGTATATATATTGATATTCTATTATTTTATTTTATGTCCCTCATATATGACTCGTAGTTTATATTTATATGTATATATGTTAAAAATGGTAGTCATGTTTTTTATCCGGTTACTCATATTAAAGCATGCTATGTTCTATCCGACTGTAAAAAACAACATGTTCTTGTATTTTTGTACACATTGTATGTTTCCTTGGCTTTTAGGTTACGTGTTAGTGTGTCTTCTTTATTGTATAATATATTGTTCATATATGTTGAAATATGTTTTATTAATAGCATGTATGTCTTATTAAATATTTGTTCGTCTACATATAACGTAATTATTCCTGCATTGTTGTTCTAACTTGTTAAAGTTGTTTTTATTTATCATTTAGAATAATATGTATATATGCATGTTTTAATCTAGTATATCATTTATTAGATTAGTATTTTATTATGTGAATATTTCTTGTCTTTAAATTATCTCATCATGTTTTATATTTTTGCCACTAAGATTGCATATGATTTATAACTTGTTAATGCGGTGTCCTTTTATCCGAGCGTAAACGGGGCCAGTATCAAGCGTAGTGATAGTGGTTGGGCGTTTATTCTCGGGTAACGGGACCCTTAAAATATATTCGCAATTATGACCGAATTTTAAAATAATCGTCACTCTAATCCGGAAAATCCAATATTAATAAAGCGGTAATTATTAAAGTACCAATTTTTGGGCGGTGTGGGGGTGCTAATCCTTCCCCATCCGTAACCGACTCCCGAACCCTGTCTTTTTGAATCTCTAGTTTTATGGTGTCCGACCTACCTAAGTGGCCGGTGGCGACTCCAATCTTTAAATAAAATGCGGTTTTTTAAAAAACCTCACGGAATAAATATTTTATATCCAAAAAATCACAAACACCTTTCAAACACCTTTCAAAAATCCTCGTTTTTTTTAGCGAGGAAGAAAAAAGGACATCGCTATAGATGGCGACTCCGCTGGGGACCTTTTTTGTTTTTCTAAAACAAATGAGAGTCAAGCTTTTTAAGTAATTATCGCTTTACTAACATTGGAAGTTCCGGATTAAAGTGGCTATTAAATTAACATTCGGTCATAATTGCGCGTTTATTTTAACGCATTTAAAATATGGCATATAAACCCGTCTTTCTAAGTGGGGGGAAAACGCTAATGCTTTCGTGGAGATATCGTTCTCCCGTATGGGCCTAGCAAGTACCTTCGGGGCTCGAGTACCTTATGCTTTCGTAAGGATATCGTTTATTAAAGACGGGCATAGCGAATGGGTTCCCTGAATTGAACCCGGTTGAAAGGAGCCTATAATGGGTGATGATCGGGGCCTTGCTACTCTTAATAGAGGACGGCGAGGACAATTCGGGTACCTCCTAGAACCAAAACTGCATGTAGAGAACACATAGAAACCTACCTGTTAGAACCATGCGGATAACCTAGGTGTCTTAGATGGAATGTAAATAGGATTGCCTTATTTACTTATCGCATTTAATTTGCCATTTTATTATGTACTTATCATTTTTGTCCTAAGATTGACTTGTGTTCTTTTGCTTTGTTTTTACATACCATTGCATTCACATTACAGGGCATTGATTCCCAGTGATTTCTCTTTTAATAGAAGATTGTTCATGATGGACCAAAGGTTCTTTGACTGAAGGAAGGGGTCCAATCCCAAAACTCCATCCCGAGACTAGACCGGGGACAGCCGAGGAAGAACCATTCAAGGACACGTAAGCAGATTCGTAATTGGCGTCAATCCCGGTGACAAACAAGATGAAATACAAGAACTAAAAAGCGGATGTCCGAGATGATGGACCGGATGAATGCCATGATGAAAAGGCAGCATGTCGAACTCAGAAAAGATTCGATCAGGGAGCAGAATGTGGAACAAAATGGTCAGAACGTCAAAATAGACAACACCGTTAAATATGACAAATCAAATCCCTTTGTGATCAATCTCAAGAAGCAGACAAGTAGCACATCTGGGGAAGATACCCAGGGAACAGAGGCAAAACCAGGGGAAGTTCGAGAATCTAATGACATCAGAAGACATTATCCAATACCCATGAGATACGCCGAGTTACTTCCGTTGCTTGTCGAAAGGAACCTTATCATACCAGTGAAGTCTATGCTAAGAAAACCTCCTTATCCGAAAGATTACAACAGGCGTGTCCGGTGCAGCTACCACATAGGCGATTCGAGTCATCACACTGAAAATTGTAGGGCCTTGAAGGACAGAGTTCGAGATCTTATCAGAATGGGAATTTTGGGTTTCGAAGACGGACAACCCTGATTCTTCAGCCAGCCAGCCATTGCCCGAGGGGCAAAGTCGAAGGAAGGTCAATACCCAGCCCAAGGTTCAGGTAACACAGAAGTAGGTCACTCAAGCGGGATAAAGTTAGGAGTCAAGAATAAAAGTGTCTCAGAAGATGAACTTGCACACAAGCGCGACCAGCTCGAGCATGAGAGGCACAATCTTAGCATGAAATCAAAGAATGTACAAGACGAGTACCAGAAGCTGCACTTTGAATTCAAGAGTTTCGGTCTGGGTGACACCGCGGAAGAGTGGGTCAATGGTATGATTCAGCTGAGGAACGGTTCAGAACGTTGGAAGCAGAAATGCAAGAATAGTAAGAATAAAGTCAGATCATTATCAAAGAAGCTGGAAGAAGCTGAGAGCCAACGCGACTTTCTCCAAAATGAGTTGGAAAGCGATGCGGCCATGGAAGATATCCACGAAATCAAGTCCGCACCAGAAAGGAATGAATCACATGTCTTTCAAATGGAAAACGCAACACTCAAGAGAGCGAGATAGTGAGACTCGAGATTGCTTTACATACCGGTGAGATCCGTCTTTGGGGAA
Source organism: Hibiscus mutabilis (assembly GCA_019671005.1). Lineage (NCBI taxonomy): Eukaryota > Viridiplantae > Streptophyta > Magnoliopsida > Malvales > Malvaceae > Hibiscus > Hibiscus mutabilis. Next base: position 82,855,602 of record CM033715.1, read on the forward strand.
ATGACCGTTAAGCTACAAAAAGGCCGAGCAAACAATACGGGAGAAAGACCGGGACATGAAGATGATTACGACTCAAGCCCGACAAGTAGCTCAACAGTAGCGATTTAGCCGATGCATCAGCACCAATAAGCCAGAATATGGATCCCAGCATTGGACCGCGAAGGAAAACGGCGGGACTATTGAATGAGGTCAAGACATTAGGTGCCAGGGCTCACCGATATCTGTAAAACCCTAATACCGGATGTAATGAAACCTTTTGGTCTGAATGAAAGATGTTCTATAAGGACAAATCACTTGCGGAATCAATGCTTTATTGCATCCATGCATTGCATTTGCATCACATTTTTTTCATTTTTTATCATCACATGGCACTTCATCATTTAATACATGGGGTTCGATGGCAGAATTAATCGGAAAATGGAACGAATTGAAGAGTCGAGGCTTGACCAGTTAGAAGAAAAAAATCGAGAAAGAGCTTAAGAAGAAAGAGAAGATAAATGTCTTCAATACGAGAGAACTCTGCCTAGTCCCTGATTTGGTCATTCCTCCAGATTTCAAGGTTCCCGGATTTGCGCAGTATGACGGAACCAGCTGCCCGAAGATTCACTTAACCATGTTTTGTAGAAAAATGAAAGGATACATGAAGAACGAATAACTGTTGATCCACCATTTCCATGATAGCCTAAAGGGACCAGCAGCAGTGTGGTACAACCGTTTGAACAGAAACCAAGTTAGGTCATGGGGTGACCTCGCTAATGCCTTCTTGGATCAATACAAATATGCTTTAGATTTAGCACTCTGTCGACAGTTTCTTCAGAATGAGAAAATGAGGCCAAATGAAAACTTCAGGGAATATGCATTAAGGTGGCGATGTCTGGCGACCCAAGTCCAGCCCTCTGTAGCAGAAGAAGAGTTGACCCCCCTATTTCATGCAACGCTTCCATCTCCCTTCTTCGATATGATGTTGGAAAAATCGAGAAACAAATTCGAAGATTTTATGACGATTGGAGAAAGGATAGAATATGCAATCAAAGAAGGAAAATTGGGGTCTAAGTCTAAGGACCGAATCGAAGATAAGATGGATAAAAATGGAGAGGTAAATGAGTGTCATCTTCAAGGTTCGCGTGGCCGTAAGAGAAGGAGACAGACTGACAAATCGGGGGTATCAAGGAAAATTCCTCGGACGAGCGCAAATTTGGAAATGTTTGGAACATCTATCTCAGACATTTGGCCTCATCTGGTAGAGGGTCACTATCTTGTTCCTAGGCCGATGAAGAGTGCACCTGATCTGTATGCCCATAGTTTTGACTCAAGTAGCACATGCGAATTCCATATGGGGGCACCGGGGCATCCCACCAGAAAATATAGACCTTTACTGGAGGAAATCAAGAAGCTGGTCAATGATGGAACCCTGACACAAGAGCTGATCAAGCAATGGAAGACCAAGGATGAGAAGCAAATCTACATAGTGCTGAAGAAGCCATAGATGTCTCTACATTAAAATACCTTCCTGAAGTAATACAAGGGGATCAACTCTATATGACCCCCATGTGGCAAAGATCTTTTGTGATGGGGCATGTTTGTTGGTTTTTATTTTCAATAAAGGACACATTTCGCTTAACATATAATGTTTTTGAAAGCACATAGATATTTTCTCGTTGTTGTAGGGCACTGGATATCAATTGCAAGATGTGACATTAGATAGATGTCGTGACAACGATGATGTGTGATCTTCCCCACCGGACTCTGGTCAGCAAAGCGAGATTATTACTCTTTCGATGATATTCAAGGATAAAAAAGCTCTAAATGTCAACCATGTAGAGTTGCTTAAAATTGAAACTCTAGGCATAATCTTCTAGATAGTAAAGAAGAAACAAAACAAAAAAAAGAAGAGAAAAAGAAAAGGAAAGAAAAAAGAGATGAAAATAAAAAATGAGAAAATAATAATAAAAAGTACTCTTATGTTCGAAACCTGGTAATAGGCTTGTTCGGATAAGAGTATGGAAATTTTGGGGCACTCCGCTGAAGCGATAGGGTGGAGATATATCATCCAATTCAAGAAACCTTAGCTTCATGAGTGATGGTAATATTTTCAAATCGTGACTATGCCGAGTAACTTGGGGCAGTGTTGTTTGCTCCATCGTTGTCCTCAAGACAAAGGACTGTGACGAATTGATTTCCTCAAATAATGATAAAAACAAAAACAAAAACAAAAAAAAGAGAAGAAAAAAGAAAATAGGCGATATCATGGGAAAAATTAAAACTCGCACCACCGTAACTTTATTCCTAGAGTAATATTTCTGCGCGAGTGGTTATACAAGCCTACCCTTTTGGGGGCGGAGTAGATAATGAGAATTGAGAAAGAGTAGTACTCAAAGAACGCGCGATAATCATGAGGATGAACCGAGTCACAGGGAAGACTTCACATCTTTGAATTATCAAGTGGTTGAATCTAAGCCACTCTTGCACATGATATCCAGAGCTCCTATGTTGTGTTTTCAAAATCTTGTATGTTAATCTAAATGATACCCTTCAGGGGAACACCAATCAGCAAATTGACAAGTTAAAGCAACAAAAATTTCCATGTATTACTTCAGGGGTAAGATCCAGAACACAAGGAGGCGGATACTATGGGAGCCCCTAACCAGAAATGACATCACAATGCATAGAATGAAGATGATAACAGAGGTATAGGTGTCAGACAGCTCAAGAACAAGAAGTGAATTCGACCACGATGCCTTGTTTGGTTCAAGAAAATGAAAGACGAAAACAGGACAAGAATGAGCTTACAAAGTGAGGAAAGCGGTAAAAAAGTAAACATTGAGTCTCCAAAGAATTAAAGCGCAGAGATCGATGAATGGTGTCCGTCAAGAGACAACAAGAAGATTGAGGTTAAGAAGCATTTTGCTCACCCCGATGACGAAATTAACAAATACTCGAGAATGTTGGGTCAAAAGAATCGGAAGATAGCTGAACACGATCAAATGGGGCAATCTGAGCAGAAAGAATAGTAAGAATCTCTGCACACGCATGATATAGCGTTTGTTGGTGAAGCAGCGAAAACCCGAAGAAGAAAGGCGGGTGCTCGTGCAAAACGAACAAGAGCAGATGCCCATTGAACAAAATTTGTGAAATGAAGATCAAAATTGAGCATACCGCAAAAGGAAAGGAAATAGAGAAATCGGAAGAATAACTTTTCGGGACATAAGATTAACAAAAAAAAAGAAAAAGAGGAGAAAGAAATCATAACATTACATGCATCATATAGATAGGGGCATGTCAATTTTGCTTGTTCCTAAATAGGTATTTGAAGAATTATCAAGAATTTACCAAAGTCCATTAAACAACAGCCATGTCGGTGTCGATCCAGATATTAAATCCTCGGGTCATCGGTAAGTCGCCGGGCACGATGTTAAGTCCTTCGGGCCATCGGTAAGTCTTTCGAGCATGGTGTTAAATCCTTGGTCATCGGTAAGTCCCGGGCATGATGTGGCAGCATATCGGCGTGAGTCCCCATAAAACAACACCATGTCGGTGTCGATCCGGATATTAAATCCCGGGTCGCCGGTAAGTCCTTCGGGCACGATGTTAAGTCCCGGGCCATCAATAAGTCTTTCGAGCGTGGTGTTAAATCCCGGGTCATCGGTAAGTCCGCCGGGCATGATGCAAAGCATATCGGCGTGAGTCCCCATAAAACAAACCATGTCGGCGCGTCGGATCCGAATATTAAATCCCGGGTCATCGGTAAGTCCCGGGCACGATGTTAAGTCCTTCGGGCCATCGATAAGTCTTTCGGCGTGGTGTTAAATCATTCGAGTCGTCGGTAAGTCCCGGGCATGATGTGGCGGCATATCGGCGTGAGTCCCCATAAAACAACAGCCATGTCGGCGTCGGATCCGGATATTAAATCGCCGGGTCATCGGTAAGTCCCGGGCACGATGTTAAGTCCCGGGCCATCGGTAAGTCTTTCGGCGTGGTGTTAAATCCTTCGGGTCATCGTAAGTCGCCGGGCATGATGTGGCGGCATATCGGCGTGAGTCCCCATAAAAAACAACATGCCATGCGGCGCGCCGATCCAGATATTAAATCCTTCGGGTCATCGGTAAGTCCCGGGCCATCGGTAGTAAGTCTTTCGGCGTGGTGTTAAATCCTTCGGGTCATCGGTAAGTCCGCCGGGCATGATGTGGCAGCATATCGGCGTGAGTCCCCATAAAACAACGGCCATGTCGGCGTCGAGATCCAGATATTAAATCCCGGGTCATCGGTAAGTCCTTCGGCACGATGTTAAATCCTTGGTCATCGGTAAGTATTTCGAGCATGGTGTTAAATCATTCGGGTCATCGTAAGTCCCCGGGCATGATGCGGCGATCTTAGTAACGTAGGTCCAAAAATGGCAATGACCTCGTAAAAAAAAAAACCTGCATTTTCAAGCCCCAGTGAAAGGTTCCATAGAGAGAAAATCCTAAATCTAAAATCTCAAAAAGAACTCCCAGTCGGAAAAACCCATCAGCGGCGCAGAAAGTTTTATAAAGGAGAAACCAGCGTTGAAGGCGAAGAGTTCTATATAGGAAGGACTCCAAGCTTTACTGTCTCAAAGTGAAAGGAATGACTTATAATTCGGGGTTTCAGAGCGAAGGGTTCTATATAGGAAGAACCTGTAGCTCCAAGATCAGAAGGTGACGAAGCTATATAGGAAGAACTTACGAGCCTGAAGATTCAACCAAGGAAGAGCGGAGATGTCCAAAAGAACTCGTTTTTCCAAAGTTACAAACAGGGAAGTCTGATAAAAATGAGTGCTTATGAATCTTTGCTTTGTTTCCCATTTCATGAGAACAAGCAAAGAGGGGCAACTGTAATCACTCATTTTTTATCTGTAAATACATATTAGTGTTGCATATATGTTTATTATATTATATGTTTATCGTTTGCATTAGTGTTACTAATATATATAAAGTGTGTGCATGTATATTATAATCTATGTATGTATACGTATTAGATGAATATGTGTCGCGTATACGTATTAGATGAATATGTGTCGCGTATATATTTAGAGTATGAGCGTATATGATTAATATATATAGAAGTTATGTTAATTATGGGCAGGATTATATGTACGTATGCCAATATGTATATGTTTGTATCATGTATATATATTGCTGTTATAATTATATTATTATTATTATTATTATTATTATTATTATTGGGCTGATAAAGTAAAAAAATATTAAATATATTAAACCCAAATAAAATTTACAGTCCAAGTCCAATTACAAGGCCCGGTTGGCCCAAATCTGAATCTTATCTAATTACAATGTGCAGGTAACTGTGGGCCGTTGGATCAAGATCTGATCCAACGGCCACGATACAACCAAGAAGTCAAAAATATCTGCCAGGCGCGTGTTCCACACGTATGGACCGTTCGAGTGTCACGCGCGGACGCTTTAATATCCCACGCGCGTAAGATCCACGCGGTCGACTCGCCATTGCGGAGCTCCACGTGGCGAGATCCCGCCGTCTCATCAAATCGAGGCTTCATCCAAGCCGTTCGTCCTTCAAGCCATCTCGACCGTTAGATCAGATCTGATCTAACGGCCGAGAACGCGTCTGGCCGCTGGCAGAACGTCCATACCGCCACCGCGCCGATATTCATCCCCGTGTTCGAGAATATACCCAAGATAACAAGCAAAATTGTCGATTGATTCAGATCGAAAAAAGCAAGATGCAACTTGCAACAAAAAAGAGACAATAATATATATGAAACGGGCTTTTTTGTAAAAAAAGAGGAGGGATAAGAGGGAGAGTAGTAACAAAAAAGAGAGAACAGAGATCTTGTAAAACACAAAAAATTGTAACTAGTCAAGTGAATCAAAAGACAGTCCAGTGGTAAATACTAGTCTCTTTTTCTTACTTGTTTTCCTTACATACATATACTAAAGAAAAAAAAGCGAAACAAGAAAGGAGAGTAGTCTTACGGCGTTGCTTGTGGGTCTTCCTTCTCGGTGATAAGCCTTTCGGCTTCTACAAGTCGATCCAGTGAATCAAGGAAGGGGAAGCCCCCAGTAGTTATATTTTAGGTTTAAAACTTTTTTTTGGTTCGTATTTCCTAGATCTAGGGTAAATAAGGGGGTATCCTCTGAATCCAACCACGGATTCATGTTGAGGATGAAATAGTGGTTATTTTGGTGTCTTTTGGAGGCTCACGGCTGCGGTTAGCGGCGGCCGCCGCCGGATTCTCGGGTTTTATAAGAATGACGAGAAAAAAGAAGAACGGGCTATATGAAAATCAAGAATGAAACGAAAATGGAGAAAATTTGGTTTGATCTGAAAATAGCCTTTATATAGGTATTATTATTTTACTAAATGGGTAAATTACACACTTAATCCCACCGCGTTTTCAATATTTTCATTTTTGTCTTGCCGCATGGTATAATTACAATCCCAGTCCCCCTGATATTTCAAAATCTTGTAATCCAGTTCCTAAATTACACCGAGTCGGGTTTCTAAATGGTAAAATTACGCCTTAACCATCCCCGCGTTTTGAATTTTTCACTTTTGGGTCCGCCCTTGGTCTAATTACAATTATGGTCCTTTTAGGTTTTGTTTGTTTCGCAATTTCGTCCCTAAATTACATATTATTGCTCTTTAATTTCTGCCACTGACTTTTGTTTTTCTTTCATTTCAGTCCTGTATTCTTTGTAAATACTCATGTTCGTATTATAATCGTATATATATTGATATTCTATTATTTTATTTTATGTCCCTCATATATGACTCGTAGTTTATGTTTATATGTATATATGTTAAAAATGGTAGTCATGTTTTTTTATCCGGTTACTCATATTAAAGCATGCTATGTTCTATCTGACTCGTAAAACAACATGTTCTTGTATTTTTGTACACATTGTATGTTTCCTTGGCTTTTAGGTTACGTGTTAGTGTGTCTTCTTTATTGTATAATATATTGTTCATATATGTTGAAATATGTTTTATTAATAGCATGTATGTCTTATTAAATATTTGTTCGTCTACATATAACGTAATTATTCCTGCATTGTTGTTCTAACTTGTTAAAGTTGTTTTTATTTATCATTTAGAATAATATGTATATATGCATGTTTTAATCTAGTATATCATTTATTAGATTAGTATTTTATTATGTGAATATTTATTGTCTTTAAATTATTTTGTCATGTTTTATATTTTTGCCACTAAGATTGCATATGATTTATAACTTGTTAATGCGGTGTCCTTTTATCCGAGCGTAAACGGGGCCAGTATCAAGCGTAGTGATAGTGGTTGGGCGTTTATTCTCGGGTAACGGGACCCTTAAAATATATTCGCAATTATGACCGAATTTTAAAATAATCGTCACTCTAACCCGGAAAATCCAATATTAATAAAGCGGTAATTATTAAAGTACCAATTTTTGGGCGGTGTGGGGGTGCTAATCCTTCCCCATCCGTAACCGACTCCCGAACCCTGTCTTTTTGAATCTCTGGTTTTATGGTGTCCGGCCTACCTAAGTGGCCGGTGGCGACTCCAATCTTTAAATAAAATGCGGTTTTTTAAAAAACCTCACGGAATAAATATTTTATATCCAAAAAATCACAAACACCTTTCAAAAATCCTCGTTTTTTTTTAGCGAGGAAGAAAAAAGGACATCGCTACAAAAGGTAATGGAAATGAAGGGAATTCAGTTCAATTGAGGAGGTCGAAATCCGAGGGAAATGAAGATTTGGGTGAAGAAAATGAGAAGAATCCAGTCGAGACAGACAAAAACAGTGAAGAATTCAGTGTTTGCCAAGAGAAAATCATTTCAAGCTGTGCAAACAATGGAGATACAGCCAAATCATCACATGAACCATTGCTTCTTGATGATGATGATGATGGTGTTGGTGTTGAAGATGATGAAGAATTTTATGAAGAACAGATAGAGGAAGAGGAGGAAACTGAAGCTGGAAATGAAAAGAAAAGCTTTGACATCAAGGAAATGAATGTACAAGATGAAAAGCTTGCCAAAGTTGTTAATGGAGTGAAGAAACTCAGCCAATTCCATGACAAAACTGCAACTTTTTCTTCACCAGTTGTAAAGCCTGCAACTTCAGTTTACACCACTCCTACGAAATCTAAATCTTGTAAGCATTTTTGATGCTCCATTTGATAATTCTGAGATTAAAGATTGTTGCTTTCTTTGATCTTAACTGGTTTGCTTCAGTTGCAGCCTCAGATGAATACCATTACCAGACATTCCCACAAACTCAGAACAAATTGCAGAACATAGGCAAGGAAAATCAATGAATTTCATAAAATGGTCTTGTTTTTGTGTGTTTAACTCTTTGTTAATCTTTCAGTTGATCTAGTAATGTGGAGAGACATATCGAAATCGGCATTGATCTTCGGAATCGGAACATTTATCACAATCTCATCCTCTTACACACAGGATCTCAACATCAGGTGGTCTCAACACATCATCTGTCTTAAAAACAAATTCCATTACTAAAACCTTGTTTTGATCAATCCTTTTTTGCAGCTTTATTTCTGTAATTTCCCATGTGGGACTTATTTACCTTGCTGCCATTTTCCTCCACAGATCAATCATCTGCAGGTAAACCCCCTAAAACATCAGATGCTATTAACAATCATCAAAATCAACCAGTTCTAATCTAATTTTTAAACCCTGAATTTTGTTTTTACAACAATGGCAGGGGATTCATGGAAATAGATGAACCAAGCTGTGTGGTTGGAGAAGAAGAAGCAATTTGGTTTCTTGAATTGTTTCTTCCTTACTTGAATGAGTTCCTATTGAAGCTCAAGGCACTTTTTTCTGGTGATCCTGCAACTACAATGAAGGTAAATTTCCATGTTTTTTACTGCCGCTTGTGATTTTTTTTGAGATAACTACATATTTAGTACCTCACCTATTCTTGCATTACTGTCTTAGTACTTACTTATTTTTTTGACAAAATAGTATTTAATGTTACGTTTTGTTTCTATTTTGGTACCCACCGTTAAAAAATTAACGGCAGATTGACTAAGAAAGAGAAAATCGCCCGTGATAGACTGCCATGTCATTTTTTCTCTCATAGTCAGCATGTCACGTCAACTAAAATCATGAAAAAGTATGTGCGACATGCTGACTAGGAGAGAGAAAATGACATGGCAGTCTACCATGTGTGATTTTCTCTTTTTTTGTCAGCATGCCACGTGTGCTTTTTTTGTCTCTTAATTAGCATGCTGTTAATTTTTTAACGGCGGTTATCAAAATAAAAACAAAACGTAATACTAAGTATCATTTGTCAAAAAATATGTGGGTATTAAAACAGTAACGCGGGAATATATAGGGTACTAAGTATGTAGTTATCCTTTTTTTAGCATTGAGGACCATCAATCGGATCAATTTGCAGTTGGCAGTGCTGCTGTTTGTTTTGGCTAGGTGTGGCACCTCTATAACCATCTGGAAAATGGCTAAATTGGGTAAGTTTTTTCTTTTTAATTACTGAAAAATCATAAATTTTACCTTCCATGTTACAGCAAAATTCTTCAAAAACTATTCTTTCACAGTAAAAAATGAAATTCTGATTGTCTTCTTGTTTAACATTTTAACTGAGGCTTGGCTGTGCTTAATCCCAGGCTTTTTCTGTGTTTTCATAGTTCCAAAGCTCTGCTCTTCTTATTCCAACCAATTAACAGCATACGGTAAATCCCTCTTGCTTCCATATTTATATTAATATTCGATACGCTAGTCTCGAAACTTAACAACTTTTTTTTTTAAATTCGGTTGCTAATTTGATCATTATTCTAGCTTGGTCCCTACAATTAGATTACCAAAAATTGTCGAATCCAATAACTGACATGAATCGGAAACAATCCGGTAACTAAATTGAAAAAATATAAAATTTAGGGACTAAATGTCCCGAAAAGAAATCTAGTATCTACACTTTGGGTGGCCCCGCATGATCTGAGCTGATCTTTAGATCTGGTTCGTCTGATTAATTTAACGGTTCTTTTGACCTTTTATTGATTGATCTGATGGTGTGTAATTTTCATACGTCCTACCCTTATTATCTCATTAATATCGGATTCTCCTTTCTACTCTTAACCTTTATATATGCACTTTTTTTAATAATAGCTACTGAAATTTTATTAAAACTATAAAAGATAACACAATTACAAGGTATCTAGAAAGAAGAATAATGGGACTAATCTACCAAAAATTTTTACAACTTAAAAACAAAGAAAAGTGAATACTTTCATAGAGATAAGCATACCATCAAAATTCAGAAGCTTTCTGAATCCCCTTGTCTCTATCCAATCGAGACGCATAACGGGTGAAAAAGGAGTGGTGAGCGACCAAAATTATCAGGCATAAAGTTCCGCTACCCAGAACTGATTACATCGGCAACCAACCATCAACCGAGTGGGGATTCATCTTTGAAAGACCACCGACAGAACCATAATCTAATATTAGCGTCGTGAAGATCTCTATGTGAGTACCAATCGGCCGCCAAGGTATGCTGAAATCATGCCACAAGGACAGATGAAACAAACTACAAAAAACAAAAAAAAAACGTGTCACAAGGACAGAGAAAAACGCGTGCCACAAAGGCAGAGATTCTTATTAAAATATAAAAACAATAAAAATAAAAAATACCGACGATCGACAACCAAAAGCTAATTGGTTTCTCACATCATAATTTAGCTAGCCATGAAAGTTTTAGGTAAACTACCACATCATTAATTTCTCATATACATAACAGTCTAACGTACAACAATATTATTTTACGGCTACAAGGTGACTCCAACTAAAATATTATAAAATATAGAATCTAAAATGTTAACCACCATATCGATATTTAAAGACAAATTTTGATATTTAATATCAACTCAAAATGTTATCAAAAGTGACAAGTATTGATCTCGGAGCTAAATTCAATACTTAACACCAACCTAAAATATTTTCAAAAAATGTAACATTTTAAGTTGATGGATAATATTTTAGGTCTCGTATCTTGTAATATTTTGGTTAATGTCGCACTGTAACTATATTGTCACCATGTTGTACCCTATACTCACCCACATCAAAACAAGTCTTCGTAATATCTCATCACACTCGATTCTCACATTTGATTATAAGATTTTAAAGATCATTTTCAAACTTGTTACGATTTTGTTTTATAAAACAATGTCTCGATTTAAATATTTATATATTATAATGAATGTCTAAAATATCTCGACCTGAAATTTTGGAGTGATTCTATTATAGGGCCAATGTAAATGAAAATGAAGATGGCACCAAAATAATGATATTTTATGAACTTGTAGTTATTGTATTTTAGTGTGTAAGAGGACCCATCAAGGAGGGGCAGCCATCATAATGGTTAGCAAAGGTTATAAAATATTTGTTGCATTGTCATTTTCTTGTCGCCCATTGGGGGATGGTGGTTCAAAGGTTAGTTTAGCAAAGTTTGGTTGAAAATGAAAGAAGAAAAAAGTTAACAAACCTTTGCAATTTTAATTCAAAAATTTTAATTTTTGAGTTATTATCTCATATACTGAAAAAATATTTCATAAGTAAGGTTTTAATAGCATTTAAGTTTAAAATTTAAAATTTAGGTGTTAAAGTTTAAAGTCCTTAAGTAAAATACATAACATTAGAATCCCGCTTGTAGAATATATTTTTCTAGTACATGGAAGAATAGCACGTAAGGTAATGTAAAGTCGAGATCCACTAATTAGTTAAATGACTGGTCATTTTATATGCAGTGGCAGATCCATAATTTCTTTTTAAGGTGAGCACAAGTTAAAATATTTTTAAGGCTCAGCACAAGTCATAAATATTTTAAATTTTCAAGGTGGACACAAGTCATAAAAATTTGAAAAATAAGGACTAATTCATAAAAGTTAAAAAACTGAAGCCAAAAGTGTGAATTTTAAAAAAATTAAGGTGAGCCTACACCCACCCAACAATTAACATAGACCCACCACTGGTTGTATAAATTTAAATTCCGACATGTACGTAAAGTCAAATGCTTACGAATAACACTAAATCCATTGTACGCTAAAACCTATGACCATAATATTACTAACAATAATAATGTCAACCGAATTAAATCTCGATCAAACTTATTTTCTTTTTATCATCTAAGAAAGTGTTGGTTTGATTAATTCTTATTTGTTAACCAAATAAAATCCAAAAATTATTATTTTTTCTTTTGAAATCTATGTGAAAATGAAGAAAAATTTTGGATTCGACGCTTTAGAGATGCATGGGACTCATGCACGCATAAAAAGGCTGTGGCGATGGCCATCTTCACCCTGGTTTGGAACCTATGTTCCACTGTTGCTCGCATTTGGGCCGGTAAGGAAAAATATTACTCCCAAACTTTTACGATTCCAGACATCCAATACATTATTACAACCATTTTTTTTTTGCTTGGTGTTCAACTGTGTAGCATTCGTGCTATTTGTGGCCCTCCGGTACTATCAGCAAAAAATGATGACGACAGAGGATTGGGTGGAGGAGGACGAGGACGATGCGCCTGCAAGTGAAGAAACACGGGAAGGATCGATGGGAGAACAAAGATAGAGACATGGGCTTAGGACATCTGAAGTAGAACCAGTTAAAGTTAAGAAAGGATCCTAAGTGAGGCTATGTTAGGTTCTTACATGAATCACATATAGTTTTATAGTAATATGCTTTTCTTTTCTTTTAAGGCTGTAAATATAGATGTTTGGTTCATGGACTTTATTAGCTAACAAGTCCATTAGGCCAGCATGCTAATAAACAAACGAGTCATATAATTCAATGTTGAGTATCTCATGTTGTGAAAAAAACAACCATGGGCCTAGGTGAGACGGAAAAAAGTCTCTTCTACCTTAACTAGTAGTCAAGGGTTTGAATTTCGCACAGCCTTGAGGAAAAAATAGTTCCGATATTACCTTTTCACATTTCGAGGATGAATTACTGAGATGTTGCTTCCATGAGAATTGCAAGCTACTCGAATTCCTATCAAATGTTTCCTTCTCCCTCCATGATTCTGGGAACGCAGCATTATGATTACAATTTCTAAAATGAAACTGATCAATAATAATGTAACCAAGTGGAAAATCATTAGGCTCATACATGCATACATACATATACAGATTACTGTAACTTTAGTTTAACTAGGAAAACTTCATGGAATATTTAACCATGTCTATCAAATGCATGTCCACAACTTTGAAACATAAATCAGATCAAATCTTCAAGGTGAGTAATTCACCTGTGCTATTAATTGGACATGTACGGCAATTATCGGTGTTTCTGCTGGTGCAACATACCTTTTGCCAGATGCAAGGAATGTCTGTCATCCGGAGAATCAAAAGAATGAAGGACTGAAGGAGGCGAATACAAATATAAAACTAAACAAGAAAATACCATGGATTTTCGATTTTCAGTTACACCCCAAACTTATACATATAAGATCAAATGAATTAGGGGAAAATGTTCTCAATGCCAATGCAGTTGTTAAATTATAAAGATAAACCGACAATAAGTTTCCGTAGGAATAATTTGGATTCACCCAAAATTTCTCAAGTTATATACTATCAATTTCTACCATATATCACCATTCTTAACCTTCCTCTAACATAAATGATTCCAAATCCCACGTTTTACTTCTTGTATTCAACAACTGGTTTTCGAGTCAACCTATTCGAGATTAGAGTCTAATTAACAGACCATGGTTGTCTTAATCTCTATTCGTATTAGCCCTTTTTTCATATTTTTAAATCTAGTGTAACATGTTCGAGAGACTATGATCAACGAGAATCACTAAAGGTTTGAATCGAACACATAAATTATTGACCAAGATGTAAAGGATTCACTTCATGCACTAAAATATGGTGTTCAAAAGCTTAAAGAGAAATGTGAATGTAGTCATAGAAAACAACAACTAAGAGGCAAGTGCACAAGTTACCAAAGTATAGTGAGGGATCCTATCAGTGGTAGTTATACTCTATAAATGGAACTTTTCGGAATCCTTTCTAGCTTTCATAACTTATAAAACTTTTCCGAATATGAGGAAGGATGCATAAAATTATATAGATAAATTCAGATAAAATGTACCAAAATAACTTTCATCTCATTCTAGCTTTCATGCATATCGAAACTAAGATATACTAGCACCAAAATTAACCTCATCATATCACTAATTTCAATCATATCTGATTATCAAAAACAATTTCAATTACATGAACACATAGGCCTCTATATTTGATCTTTAAGATATTCACGAGTGATCAAATGAAAACCTCAAGACCTACTCCGATATAAAGGGGCACATCTCAAGTTCAAGCCAAAGTCACATTGCATGGTCATAGACAACAATGTGTTCCCTTCATCGGACTCGCTGTAATTCGTTGCTTGTTGTCTCGAAACATGCAGCCATTTAAAGCTCAAGGATATCATATACTATACATGTAATTCATGAATGTAATTGTAAGCTTAACAGTAACCAGTCGCTAACCATTTACATACCTATTGATGTGGATTTCAACAAGTGAAGGAGAAAGTCTAAACCACAAAATGGGTTTGCAATCTTGATTCAAGCATAAGGAAATGGCTTCTTTGTCTACATTGACAAGACCAAACTCTTCATGTAATCACATAAAATTTGAACAATATATGTATGTGTGCGTATAGATATATATATAAATATAAATAACAAGCTGTATGGAAATTAAAAATGGTTATCTGGATGTAATCACAACGGCAAACAATACAAATATATTAGAAAAACCAGATTTTATAAAATTAGAGCAGAATCCCATGAGTGAATGAAATACTAACCTGCATCTGGTAATTTCCTGCTGCCATTCATTCATTAATGTAAAGGATAATGCAGATTTTAGCAGAAAAACGATGAGTTTCCTATGGTTTTTTCTTGCTTATCTCAAAACATCACCAGATTCAAAACGTTTGGTAATGGCAAATATAGTGAGAAAATGAAATCTTCGGCCGTTAATTAAGACAATAAAAATCAAGAGAGAAAAAATGATCAGAATAATAAACCCCCAGAAATTGTCATCTTTTATTTGCTTCATTGGACTGACATTTAAGGCCAAAACTCAAGCAAACACCAGAAACAAAAAAAACCCAGAAATCAGAGCCAGATTTAGGGTAAGAAACCAAGAAATAGTTGCAATAATATAGTCTTTACCTTGCATGGTCTCCGTGAATAAGAAGGGAATTTTAGAAAAAGGAAAAAATTCCAAGATACCGACACGATTTTCCTTTCAGATAAGAACAGTAGGCAGGCGTACTATCTTCTAAGAAGCATTTCGTCCTCTCTTCAAGAAGAAAGGACCATCAAAAGTCACGCTTTCTTTCAATTTCAAAGCTTCCATCACACAATTCTTGTTATTTTAATAACTTTAAATATTCCCAAGGAAAAGAACAGCAAAAACACACACACGAAGAATGGAATACTAAACGGCAGAAGAAGAAGACATTAAAAACCATGGGGATTTCATTCTCTGATCAAACAAACACAAGGACTTCAAAGAAATAAACTTCTTTGCTGACATGCAGAAGAAGAAGAACTGGGGAACACAGTGCAAAGAGGTGAATTTAGCTGACAGGAGAGAAGTGAGCAACCACCGGAAAAAGTATGGCTTCAGCATACAATCGCCGGCGATTGCTCACTCTCTTCTGTCAGTTTCTCTTTGTTTACTGCATGTCCCTCTTCTTCTTCTTCACAAGCGATTATCCATTTCGTACCATATTTGCTCAATTGCCATTGCGTAAAGTTCCAAAATTCTTTTGAAACCAACCCTCTAAACCTGGAGAAAAAAAGGGTTTGAAACCTTATCATGTTTCCCCATTTTAAGATGAGGAAAAAAAGGGGAAGAAAGGGTTAGGGTTTTGTGTTTAATCCAATGAATCGTGCCTTAATTACATCGTATTTTCATCAGAATTCAGAACCCACACCCAATCTTAAAAGAAGAAGCCTTTTTCTTTATATTTATGATTCTCTTCAGTCTTCACTTTCTCTTTAGATTTTCCCCAGGACCCCAGCTGCTCCGCTCACTTTTGTATCCATAGCTCTGCTTAATTTCCCCATGCCAAAAAGAGAAAGGTAAAGGAAACAAGGGCTCCCATTTCCCAGTTAACATTATCTACAAAATCACCTGTCCAAACATCACTCGACACGTAGTAAAAATTCCCTCATTTACTACCATATATATTTTTTTCAAAACTCTATATCTTCTGTGCTCTCTTTTGCCAAAATAAAGACGAGGAAATTCATAAATATTGTTTTAGAGTTTATTTTTTAAAAATATAGTTATTTTTTTAAAATTAGTGCATTTATTATAATATTTAAGAGTTAGTTTAGAATACTCTGATTTTAGGTTGTAAATTATAAAAATATACCTAAATGTGAGTTTAAAAGGCTCCGATTTTGGGTATTTTAGGGGGGCTTTTTGAGAAAAATACATTTCATAGTCAGATTCAGTTGAATCCGACTTTTGGGGTACTGTAACAAATATAATATTTTAAAAATTAAAATTAAAAAGACCATATTTTTGGAGAAAAAATCATAAAGCTATATTTGAGTAAAATTCTAAATAAATTAGCAATTTTTTTTAAAATTTTTTTTTTTAAAAGTTATTTATAAAAATAACCCTACCCAAAGTTATTTAGAAAAATGAATTTCAAATCGTACACGTATCGTTCACGTAAGACGACCTAACTTTTCACAGAAAGCAAGTTTCAAACTATTTTTTCACAGAAAGCGAATTTTATATTAAATAAGTTGGTAAAAAAATATTTTTTTTTGTTTTTAACATAGAACAATTATTTTTTTAAATAACTTTAAGTGGAGTCAAAATTCTAAATAACCATTTAAAATAAAGTTTTTAGATAATAAATCACAACAAAATGATAAAGCACATGCATACTTTCCCCCTAAATTGTTGCTTTTTAAAGAAGTTAAACTTAACGGTAAAAAGTGCCCACCCTATGTTTTTTCAGTTTAGTGCTTAACGTTTTTTCTAGTCACTTCAGTGGATAATTAAAATTAATTTTTTTCGTCAACGGCTGTTAAAAAGTTTTCGTTATCCAATTATAACATGACATGTGACATTCTTTTTTATTTATTTATTTTTTGAATTTCTTTAAAAATATAAACTTCTTAAAACCCCCCAAAGTTTTAATTTCTTTCAATCAAACCCTCAAATCACATGTCTCTCACAGTCCGGCATTCCCGCACATTGGTGGTTCACTGTTCACCACTTAAGCGTCGGGTGCCTTACCGTTCAGTATCCTTACCTTCTAGTCGTCTGTTAGAAACCCAATCAGTCTTTTTTTTCTTCATTTTTGGATGTTCGTCATGGAACAACCGACGGTTAATTCGCCAGTTTTCGACGACGGGATGATAAGACTTTCAGTCGTGGGGATCGATGAAGGCAATGGTGGCTGCTGGTGGTTGAATCGATGGTGGAAAGAGAGGAATTTTGGGATTCAGGGTTTGGGGTTTTAGAGAAATTAAAGATTTTGGGATTTCTTTATAAGATTAAATATTTTCTCATTTTTAAAAAATAAAGAAAATACCATAAATGTGTCATGAGTCGTGTTTTTATTGGACAGTGAATTTTTTTTAACGCTTGTCACGGAAAAATCTGATTTGAGTTACATAATGAAACATTAGACACCAAAATGATCCGAAAAAAACGTTAGGCACCAAACTGAAAAAAGAGGTAGATGTTGGGCACCTTTTAACTATTAAGCCAAGAAGTTATAATTAGGGTTCGAATTGAGATGTCGACAAAGAGAATCTATCGTTTTCCTTTAAAAATGTTAAACTTAATTATTATTCGAATCTAATTAAATTTTGAAAAATACTTTGATACATAAGCTTGTTTAAAGTTTACACAAACCTTATAATTTTAGGGTTTAGGTTTATAGATTAAGGTTTAGGGGTTTAGTGTGTAGTGTGTAGAATTTAATGTTTATGGTCAGAATTTAGAGTTTAGAGATTATGGTTTAAGGTTTAGGTTTTAGGGTGTTAGGGCTAGAGATTTAGATTTTAGATTTGATAGCTTAAATATGAAGGGTTGTGTAATTTTTTATACAGCTTGTGTATCAAAATTCAAAATATAACCCTTAAAATTTTAGGGTTATATTTTGGTACACAAGCTGTGTAAAAAATACACAACCCTTTTATAAAATTTAAAACCTAAATCCCAAACCCTAGCACCCTAAAATCTAAACCTTAAACCCCAAACTATAAATTCTAGCCATAAACCTTAAATTCTACACCCTACACATTAACCCTAACCTAAAACCTTAAACCTTAAAATTAAAAGGCTTTGTGACATAAGCTTGTGTATCAAAGTATTTTCAAATTTTTATAGTATTTGTTTATGTTTGATATATATGTATTAAATTATAAGTTATTATTTACCAACGAAGTTGGCCAAGTGGTAAGCAGCTTGGTATCGATTAAGCAGATATTGAGTTTGATGCATTGTGTATGCAAAAAATTCTCGATGGGAGATTCCCTCACCAAAGTCAAGTGTGCGACACGAGTCAATCTGGATCAGTCAGGGTAAGGCCTTGAGAAAATTATGAGTTATTATTTGATACACTATCAGTGTAGTGTAAAGGAATTTACACAAGTCTTGTATATTTTAACTTAAATCTAACTCCTAAATTATAAACTTTATAACATAAACCTCTAAATGCTAAATTAAATTCTCAAACCCTAAAACAACTCTATTTGTAAAATAATTTTTTACACTGCCAATGTATAAAATAATAATCTTTAAATTATAAGTATTATAATATAGATTATTATCATATACATTATTGGTTGAAAAACTATTCTACAAGTGGGATCATTTTAAGGTTTAGGTTATATGTCTAGAATTTAAAGCTTATAATTAAAATAAGGGTTTAAGGTTAAAGATTTAAGTTTTAAAATTAAAATAGAAATTTACACAAGAATATATCAACTAATAACACTTATAGTATATGCCTTTAACCATATAAAAAATGAAATATGTGTAATGTCATAAGCTCGATAGTGTTAAATGTTTATTTAACTTATTAAATGAATAAATAGAAAATATTTTCTATTTAGAAAAATATTGTTTTAGAGTAGTGTTT
Source organism: Hibiscus mutabilis (assembly GCA_019671005.1). Taxonomy (NCBI): domain Eukaryota; kingdom Viridiplantae; phylum Streptophyta; class Magnoliopsida; order Malvales; family Malvaceae; genus Hibiscus; species Hibiscus mutabilis. The sequence continues at coordinate 82,874,752 of CM033715.1, forward strand.
GAATTGATCGACGCTCTAACAACATGGCTGCCATTGAAGACAAAGGTGGCTAGGAATAGATGGTAAGGGAAAACAAGCGTTGGAGACGGGCCATTATTTAGTGGAGTATTGTTTATGCATATATAGAGGTAGAATTCTCTTATACTATATAAAATTTTTAAATTTTATATTATTTTTCGACCGTTAAAAAGTAAATGAATTATTAAGGTTAACAATATAAAATATAAAGTTTTTTAAAGATAAAATTAATATATAATCTCAATTATCTATTTATTCTCAAACAATTTTAAAAGATATAAAATTAAATAAATTTACTCTAATCAAACAAGTATAAACTGGTTCTAGATTTTGTTAGAAAATTTTCGGTTTTATATTGCATGTTTGTGATATTAACTTGAGTTAGTATTCTTTGTCCTCATCCCACAGGTACATTAAATTTAAAGAAATAATAATAAGCCAATTTTATGATTCTCTCAATAATGTCCTATGAGATGAATTCATATATAAAACGGAGCCACATGCAAAGATAGGTTGTTAGATTTTTTCAGAAATATTCTTTTCATATAATTTATATTAAAAGTAAAAAAATATAAATGATATTCATTTTATAAATAAAGTAACCCCTCAAGTTTAAAATAGCTCAACCCTAATTAATCTATGACTATACAATACTTGGGTACAATTAGGGTTGAACGTTCGATAAAGTCAAGTAAAAAAATTCGAGTTTACAAGTTTAATTTTACAATTTAAATTTTATTTAAAAAAATTTCAAATCAGATTAAATTTATAAAATTCGAGTCGAATCAAGTCTAATTTTTAAATTTCTGTACAAATTTAATTGTACATATATATTTCTTCATATATATTTTTATATGCATATACTTAGCCGTGCACATATATATTTAAAAAAAACTTTGATATACAGGCCATGTAAACTTTAGTTTACTCGTGCCTTTTAGTTTTAAGTGTTAGAATTTTAATTTAAGGTTTAATGTTTAGGGGTTTAGGTTGTAGGGTTTAGAATTTAAGGTTAGTGTTTAGAATTTAGGGTTTAGTTTTTTAGGGTTATGGTTAAGAATTTAAGATTTGAATTTTTATAGTATAAATAATCATGCTTGTGTAAAATTAATTTTACACATCCTGTGTATCAAAGTTTTATCCTATATATTTTTATATGCATATCTAAACTGTGCACTAAAAATTTCAAATTATTCAAATTTCCATTTCATAATTCAAACTTTATTTAAATTTTTTTTCAAGCCGAGTCAAATTTATAAAATTACAAGTCGACTCAAAACGAGTCTATTTTTCACTTCAAATCAAGTCAAATAATTCAATTTTTTCAAGTCGAGTTTTACCCACCCCTAAGTACACTTCCATATATGATTATTTGAAAGAAAGAAAAAATCATAGATAATCAAAATTATAGAATGTTCAAGGCTGAAACCAGAATTTTCATTTAAGCCTTTCTTCAAAAAAAATGTTATATTAAAATATTTATTAGAATATGGCTTAACATTTTGCCTTATAGTTCTATAATTTAGCTCTGGGTATATATGAATGGCAAAAAATTAAAATATGCATAAAGAAGATGATTATACCTAATCCATGAGTCGTAGAAACATATGGTCCGGACATATCACGGTCTTCCCATAAACTAAAAGCACATCCATTGAAAAGAAAGATCAAAGTAGCATACTTGAGGAACACCAAGCAGTTCAGAGCATTGCAACAGCTTTGGGACAAGACAATACTATCAAAAATCATAAATAAAATGACACACTCGGAAGACATCTACGAAACTGAACCATTCTCCGACTGCTTAATCCTTGTGCTGCTGAACAACTTCGACAGCCTCGTGTTGCTCACCATAATCCTGCAGTGAAAAGATGATAAACCAGAACAATCATCAATTCGTCCTACACATGGTTTAATTGTTGACAATATCACAAGACGGGCAAACTAAATGAAAATGGATTGACTGAACAATATTGTGCAAGTAAAACAGAATGTATTTCCATGTATAAGTGTCTGTACCTTGACAACTACACAAGAGCAGCCAACTACCTTCCTTGCCTTCCCCTCGGAATCTATCTTACACAACTACATCCAGAGACAAAGCACAATCGGCGTTCAAAACAAAAAGTAAATTTATTCAATTTAGTGGCGTAAGTTTGTAGTAATATTAGCCAATGACCAAGGTAGACAAAGTGTTCTCATTGAGCATGTAAAAGATAAGACTTATGAAATTTTACTTACACCAGCCCACTCGCCCAGGGTTTTTGAACTAGGCACACGAAGCACCTTAACATTATGATCAGCACACAGTGCCTTGACCAGCTTAACATAATCTGGCTGGTCACAGTCCTCGGCCAAAACACAAAGATGTGCATTGTGCTTCTCAATCGCCTTGGCAGCTTCGTGTAAACCACGTGCAAGACCACCATGAGCCTGTGACTTCCTAATCACGAGGGGCAAGGCTGAGTTGATGTCCATTGGCTCACCAATGGCAGCTGCAACATCAGAAGGGGCAGCGACTGCAACTTCCTCTCTGCAAATTCATCAGGCAAAAGCACATCAAAAATACATAATCCAAAACCTAATAGTGATGATATCTCTCAAAAGGATCATATGAAGACATCAAAGAGGAGAAAACGATGGGTTTCGAATAAATTGTTGCCAAAATCAAACCTAATCAGAGATCAAATAATCTCAAACTGGACAAAATGGAAAAGTTCTCTTCAACTAATGCATGAATAAAGACAAAAACAGTATGATATAAAATAAAACACCAACTAGACTTCCCATTTCCAACAAATCTGGAAGAACACAAACAAGTAAACAAACAGGATAACTATCTAAAAGTAAAACACAGTGCATTCTGTTCAACATACAAAAGATACCATAGCAAATTATATCGCAATAAAGCAAACTAAACCTAATGTCTATATAGTGAAAATGCAAGCAGCTTCAAGACATGGCGTATGGAGAAATTAAAGCAAACCCATAATACAAATCACTTTTAACAACACAAATCTAATATAGGAAGAAGTTGTCACTTACCCGGACATTTTTGGGCTGAAAATTGGATCGAAGATGTAGCTTCCTAGTAAAATAAAGAAGAAGAAGAAGAAAACCAAAGCAAACTTTGCAGATCTTTTAGGCTAATATAACGCTGAAAACGAAACAAAAACAATGTTTCGTTATTCAGTAACGTTAAATCAAAGGAAGAAAAAAAGAGAGCAAAATTGGCGCAATAAGATTGAGACCCAGAGAAGATGTTAACCTTAGAGTGAAGAAAACGAAGAGCGGCTACAGCTTTTCTTCTTCAGCTGGGTGGCTGAGAATATCGAGGGTTTTAGTGAAGTCGATAGAGCTGTATAATGCAAACCCTATTTTCGAAACCTATGATGGGTTGTGGGCTGATTTCCTCATTGCTTCTTTTTGGGCCTGTTTGAGGCGTTTTGCTGTCGTCAACCACGACCAATTTTTTACTTTCTTTTTTGGGTTTTATTCACAATCTAACCTCCTAAGTTATATTCAGGTTAACGTTTTGGTATCAAAAAGTCTCATTTTACACTTAGACTACAATTCCACCGCAATTTATGTTTAAAATATCAACCACGTTCGAAATAATGTCAGCCAATAACATGTCGTGTATTTATCGTGTTACATATGTTACGTTTTTATTGACTAGCATTATTGTTTACTATATTCTTTTAACTCCCTCGAATTTTTAGGTAAACCGAGACAAATCGATAATTTAGGTACCAGAGTGGGTAAAAAATGGTTTTGATGGGTCAAACAGGTATAGTCCAACGGAAAAGCGTGAACTGGACCATTTTTATCAAGCTAAAACTGGATCCATCTTAACTGAAAGTTGACAACTTACAGGGAGTTTAGTTTTGGTTTACATAGAAAATTAAAGTTTGCATTTATAATGACTAAGGATATTTCAGGTTATCTTAAAAGAAACACAAGTGATGAATATTTTTGCATGATTACATGTAAATATTTATTCATATTTTACGAGGCACACACAACCACATGCACACACCTTGTATACACAAGTGTTCGAAATCGAATCTCCTAAGTCAGCTCGTTAGGTTCACATTTATTGAATATTTCTTTTGTTTTTGTTTAAGAAAATCTGATAATCACAGGAATGAGTAAAGGATTTCTTTGCAATTGTATAAGCAACCTGATCTTTGGGCATTTGGGTTTGGATAATCTTAGCAAAAATGGAATAAAGGACAGAGAAATTAAGTCCCATGGTCGATGACTATAGGAATGAAAACAAATATCATGCTGCCAATGATTCTACATTCAGCTCACCCATCACCATACATCAACAAATGAGTAACATAAATACCACATACCATGGCATGAAAAAAATGTCCGCACATATGTACACGGCAAAATGAAAAAGCTTTAAAATAATGTTACATATTCGTGTCGGATACATATCCGTATCTATCACCACACACGAGTACAAGTAACATGGCCATTAACATTTGAAGAAAGCTGTAAGCAGGAATGAACCCTCAAGAAAGTTGAAGCCCGGTTTACTATATGGAAAAGATTTGATTGCAAACTGACAAGATAAACAACACAACAGAATCATCCATACAAAACCATTTACAGCACCATCAATTACCTTTGAACTCAATTGTTCCATCAGAGGATTCATCTAACTAGATATGCTAAACAAGAAGTAAAAACCTCTGTTCTTTTCCATGTTTTGGAAGGATATTTTACTTCAGGACTCAACTAACAGATTATTTATAGGAATACAAATCGAATTCGGAAACAACACAATTTAAAGATAATACTGTTAGAAAATCCATCACAACAAAGTAATAAAGCATATTAGTAGAAGTTCACCTTTAACAAGGTACAATTGAGACCACACGTTTAAATTTCCTTAAAAGCTGACTTCTTCAAAGTACATCTCTAAACTTCTTCACCATGTGAAGAATCAATCACAGCACATCAATTTCGACCAAGTGGGAGTGATCTACACATATAAGTTTCCTTGAAATCTGACTTCCTCGAAGAAGTAAATATGGAAGCATAAACTTCCTTAGTGGCGTTAGCCGGCGCCACATCCACAGCTTTAAACTTCTTCACCCCACCATTACTCGATTTCTTTCTGTTCTCAAGCTTTTCACTCCCTTCCAATTTACCACAATCCTTCTTCCCATCCACGACATCGATTCCCCTTTTCTTCTTATCCTTCCTGGTTTTCACTTTCTCTTCCTCCATCCTCTCCCTCAAGGCTGCCACCTCCTCCTCACTTCCATTAATAACCATCTTATCAGACTCCACAAACTCCTTACGACAAACCAAACAAGCTGATGACTTAACCTCCTTCAAAGCCTTAGCACTAACAACATGACCACAATTCCTCAAAGCAAAAAACTTATACTTCCCATTGAATTCGAGCCCCGTAATCGGACACTGAAACGTGGCACCATCAGCAGCCTCTGATTCCTTCCCGGGAATCATCGACAACTTGATATTAATCACATCTTTCAAACCCCTAATATGTCTAAACTCTTTGGGCAACTTCTTACCCAACAAAGCTTCAACAAGAGCTTCCTTATTGAAAATATTCCCTAATTTATCAACCACGCAAGGCTCTCTTAAAGGTTCATAAGATAAAGCACAATTGAGCCACTTACCAAGCCTTTTCTCATTAGGGTCGATTTTGTCGGGCTTTTTATCGGCGTACATCTTGAGATAACAGTCGCGAGATTCAGCTCCAGTGGCGCCGCCATCGCCTCCGCCTCCACAGATGCGGGGGAGGAGAAAAAGGGTGGAGAGATGGGTAATTTGGGGATTCGGGATAAGGGTAGAATCGGAGAGGGGCTTTCCATTGAGGGCGAAGTAGAAGGAGGAGACGGATCGCGGATTCGGAAGGAGAGAGGATTTGAGGTGGCGAAGGGTTATGGATTGGGTGGGTTCTAGGGTTACGGTTAGGGTTTGGTGAGTCGGGGAACGGACAAAAAATTGAAGCTGCATTTCCAGGGGATTTTTATGGGGGAAAGGGGAATCGATTAGGGAAATTGGTCAGGAACTTGGGATTTATAGGCTTATAGTTCCGATGGCGGTGGCGAATACCAACGTCGAACCCGGCTGTGGAACAGCGATTCGCGATTTCTCCCACTGATTTGTCTACGAACTAGGAATTAAAGAAGGCACATTTTGTCCCCTAACTCCCAAGGTTTATCACTTCTTTCAACTAGTTAGTTAATATATTTTTCGGGCTCACATACGTGTGATTTTAAGGTGAAGCGCACCAAAATAAAACTAAAATAAAGCGATACACTTTTATTTCGATATATATATATATAAATATTTATAAAAATAATAAAATTTTGTGTATCGACTGTTAAAGATTTTTGTATATATTAAAATAAAAAAAAATTCTTGGTATATAAAAAAATTATATCAATCGATACACAAATTCTTATTATTTTTGTAAGCATTTCTGTATAGCCTCATTTCAGTCGTCTAATATTAGAACTACCCCTCATATGCCACTAATGTTTGAGACGTTATTCAAATTATCTTCAAAATTTGACGTTGGTTATTAAAAAGATTGTGACCAATAATATCATGCCACGTCAACGTCTTATTTATTTTTAATTTTTGATAAAATAAATAAAATAAAATATGAGTAAACAAAGTTTGTACAAGTGCCTTAATTTTAGGGGTTAAAGACTCTGTTTAGGGTTTAAAGTTTAGGGGTTTAAGTGTAGTAGTTTTGAACTTAAGGATCGTTGATAGAATTTTAAGTTTAGGGATAAATTTTAGAATTTATAAGTTAAAACTTAAATCCCTACCCACTAACCATAAATCTTAAATTCTAACCAGAAACCCTTAATTTAAACCCGTATACTAAAACTCCTAAACTCTAATCCCTAAACCTAAAATTAAGGCACATCTAAAACAAAAAACTTTTACCGTGTGCATAAAATAATAATCTATAAAATATATATTAAAATATTCATTAATTTAGTTTTATTTCTCAAAACTACTATTTCCCTCGTCCTCACTTTTTTTTTCAAACTTCATCCCCGCATCCCTTTCATATCTCTATCGTTCACCATCCAGTCGCCTGCAAAAAAAAAAAAAAAAATTAAACGGTTTGAATCTTTAATAAGTGGGGATAGAGGCTCATATTTTATGAGTAGAAATAGTTTGTCCATTTTCAGGTGCCTCTATTTGTATTTTTTAATTAAAAAAATAAATTTAAAATATTGGATTTGAGTGTATTTTTAAAATATATAGTTTATAATTTAAAATTTAAAATTAGAGCATAAAATTTAATTATTTAATGTTAGGATAAAAAAATACACTAAAAATGGACATAAAATTTTTATTCACCTTTTATAGCTAAGTATATCATTTTTATTGAATATATATAATCTTTGATTAAATTAAAGAATATTTACGACAAACTCGAGACAAATATAACAAATTGGTGATTTTACCTAACTTTTTTTGTTGGTTTGAACGTATATGTAATGTATGATTAGTTGGTGGAGATTAGCACACAAGCTCCTCGAGGACTAGGTTGGGAAAGCAATGGAGGGCAGAGAATTGAGGGACTTTTTCAGCCTATAGGGACCAATTCCCCTTCACAAATAGGTACCCTTCTCTCAACGTGCACCTTTCGATATATATTTTTATTTAAGTTTATATTATAAATAAATATTTAAAGTATATTATTTTTTATTTAAGTATTTAAAATATTTTCTATTAAAATAAGTATTTAAAATATATTTTTAGTCAAAATAGATACATAAAGTATACGTTTTTATTCATTTAAGTTCTTAAAAATTGACATGTGACATTAATTAAAAAACACTCTAGATACTTATTTTGACTAAATATTATACTTTAAGTGTACTATGACGAAAAACTTCTTTAAGTACCTATATGAAAATGGTGGTATACTTTGATACCTACTTTAACAAAAAATAATTTAGATATTGTTAAACTTATTTTAATTTTAATATAACTAAATTTATTTTAAAGACTAAATCGTAAAAATTTATTCGTTGAACTTTATCGATACCTAAACGAAAAAGGTAACGTACTGTAGGTACATTCAAGTCTTTTTTTAATTTTTAATATAAACGTTTTATTTAAGTATTCATTTAGTATTACCTTCAATATTTATTCAACTTTGTATTTTTTTAAAAAAAAAACACATACAAGTTCAATCAAACCAATGACCAATCTGTCTAGTATGATTGAACAAATAATCAAAAGATTCATTGGTTCAATCTCCGGTCAGATTTTAAAATATTAATTTAACCTTTAAGTGAACAAGTAAAAGAAAAAATATTAATTCTACAGGAATTTTTCACCGTTGTGTAAAAATTAGAATTATGAACGGCTCTTTATCATTCGATGGCTGTAACCCTCTCTTATTATTTATTACAATGCATTTCATCTCTTAATTTTTCGAATTCAAACACCATTTTCCTTCTACAAATCAATCTCTTCTCCGATCAAATTACTAAGTTGAAAAATACCCAAAAAATTTCATATCAAATGTGCACTCTATCGATATTTACAAGGATTGTTAGATGGAGAGTGAAGGACTTTGCTTCATGTTTCTTGGCTTACAGGTTCCCTGCAGGTAAATACAATATTTTGGGTAGCGATTTTGATTCTTTTGGTTTCAGATCATTGTTTTGCAATAATTCATCCTATTATTGTTTTTCTGCATTGAATTATTATTTTTTGAATCATTCTGTGTTGAATTATAAGTGTACATATTTTGATCTTTGTTTATCCTCATTTCTGGGATTGTTAAAATTATTATAGTGATCTTTATCATGTGTTTGTTGAAATGCAGAGGAAGAACTGACGGAGACGAATCTGCCTTCGTCGTCCAACCATCCAACGGAAGCCATTGTTTTGCAAAGGAAAGATGATGACTCCGGAGTTAAGGGGACCGACAAAGGATATTCACAGCGAACCAGCGGTTCAACATTGTCGAAAAACACAGTTTCGGTAGACAATGAGAGTGAAAACTCAAGCCGGCCATGCTTTTCCGATGAAGACTACATAGTCTTCTGCTTTAAAGAAGATGGGGCTTTTATTGTTATGGAAGATGGCAACAAATCACAAGAATCCAATACAAGTCCATTCTCCTGCCCCGTGAATACAAAGGTTTCCTCCCACTCCTCATTTTTTTTCCTGAAGAATGAGTTATCAAATTACCTAACATTATACAATTTAGCTACCTTCGTTATTACTAATTTGGTCGGTAGTCGGTTTATGTAACCGGTAATCGAACCGACCAAATTAACCGACTAAATATAGATATGGAGTATATAATAAACTGACTGAAAATTTTGTATGGTCAAGCTTGATTCTGCTGAGGATGCTAAAAGAGATAAGCAGAGAGAAGCTGGAAATGAAGCAGATATCAGTGCTGCAAAAGTTCAGGTGAGCCTATGATTTTCTTTTGAATATTTTTTTTCTACGATCATTGGGATTTTTTTTCATCTGAAAATCTATTTGTTAATTTAAAATTAACAAAACAGTGACAGAAGCTGGAACCGTAGCTTTAATTTATCTTATGTTAGTATCTTTCTAAGAAATCTTCAAAAGAGTTCTAAATTGGTATATTTATTTTTCACAACCTTTTTGAAGTTTTTAAGAGTCATCTTAAAACCCAATTTTAATATGGGTTGAATATGAATATTTTTAAAAAGAAATGAAGAAATCGGGTAATATTTCGGATTTATGAATAGGGTGACAGAGAAAGGAGCAATATTTGCTGGGAAGTGGAGGAGACACCAAACCACCGTGGGACGGTTTCAGTTGAATCAAGTGGCTCCAATCAATCTGATGGCAGCACTGGATCCTTTGCCTTTCCTGTGTAAGTGCAAGGGAACTTGGTTTCTATGTTGCTCCAATTTTCGGATATGACTCAAAAAGAAATATTTTTTTACAAGTTTTTTCATATATTTGAAGAATCATATATTACACTTACCTTGGAGTGTGTTGATTGTAAATATCAAAAATGAAAAGTCAGAATAGCGTAACATTATTTTTGATTAATACCGTTGCAGATTAGGATGGGAAGTCCAGTGCAAATGCCAAAATCAGAAGTTCTTATTAACACAAGGAAAAACAAGCCCCATCCTGTTTATTTTCAATGTTTAAGATTCTAATTTTCCACTTCTTTCTTTTCTCTACAGATACATGATTTTAATGAAAATAATATTATTAATTTATGTTTTTCTTTTATTAAATGTAATATATGTTATATGAACTTGATTTATTAAAAATACTACTAATTTATGTTTATTTTTATTAAATGATTAGATGTGTTATATGAAATCGATTTCGGATTAGATTACTTTTAATGAACAAATAAAAGAAAAAGAAAAAAATTCTTTCAAATAAAAAGAAAAACAAAAAGTTAAAATGTTAGTAAAAGAAAAAGAATTAGATATCATTAAATTACTTTTAATGAACAAGAAAAAAAGTTCTTTCAAATAAAAAGAAAAAACAAAGGTTAAAATGTTAGTAATAATTAAAATAAATTATCAAGTATTAGCTCTACAAGAATTTTTCACCGTTGTGTAAAAAATAAAATTATAAACAACCCCTATCATTTTCCTCTACGAACTAATCTTTTTTTTTTATCAAACTATTACGTTAAAAAATACTCAAAAAAAATATCATATCAAATGTGCACTCTATCAATATTTAGAAAGGTTGTTAGATGTATGTAAATACAGTACGAGATACGTGTTTCTAGTAGCAATTTTGATTCTTTTTATTTCAGATCATTATTTTGCAATAATTCATTGTATTATTGTTTTTCTGTATTAAATTATGAGTAGACATAATTTGATCTTTGTTTGTTTTCATTTCTGGGATTGTTGAAATTATTTTAGTGATCTTGTTGGTTATTTAATACAATGTTTCTCATGTGTTTGTTGAAATGCAGAGAAAGAACCAGCAGAGACAAATCTTGTTTCTCTCAACTCCCGACAATGAAGAGAATGGTGGAGGCTAGGAGGGCGGTGGACGCCAGGAGGACAATGGAGACTTGGAGAACGGTGAATGCCTAAAGGATGATAGAGCCCCATAGCTATAGAGAACGGTGAATGCCTAAAGTATGCTTCAAGTAGGAAAAAGAGAACTCAAGTATTAAATACTTAAGAAGAAAAGTTTATTGACTTGGAGAGTGCTTTACAAAGTATTTAGATCTTTAGGGATTACCTTGTTAAATGGTCAAGGCTACCTATTTAAAGCCTTCTACCTCCTCAATGACGGTAGAGATCAATCTAATTTTATGGTTAATATTTAAATTTTAAAGAAATCTATACAACTTAAAAATATCTTACATATACTAAAACTTTCTACACTATTCTGGAGTGGACTATCTTGGATAATTATCCACAAGCTTCTAGAACATTCCATAACCTTCTAGAATGTTGGGGAAGAATGTTCCAGAGCATTCCTCAACATTCATATACCTTCTCGAATATTTTGAATCATTCTAAAATATTTCAGAGCCTTCTAGAATATTTAAGAGCCTTCCATGGTATTCTAGATCATTCCATCGCATTCTAAAACTTTATAAAGTGTTCAAGATTCTCCTATAGAGCTTCAAAATTTTCATTAATATTTTAAAATCCTCTAACAATATCTCTAATCTTTTAAGAAAAGTTTAAAATTTAGGTGGAAATTTTTTGTTCTTTGACACCTTTCACTATTTTCCAGGCTAGAAAAGCATTTGGTTGCTATGAATAATAGCAAAGAAACTACCTTTCAATCTATTAGTGGTAATCTTTTCATCAAAATAGTCTATTAATGGTAATATTGGTTATGCATTTGTAAATTATAGAACAACAAATAATGTGCCTAAAATCAGTCATATGACCTGGTTTTGGAATTTTGGAAACAAAGTTAAGTTGGTAGCCTTGGATAGAACATGGCCAAAAATTGGAGGAAAATATAAATATAAAACCAATATTATTACAAAATCGAACAGAATACAATAAAGAAAATGAAATTAAAAAAGAAAATTAAGAACAAGAACTGAAACTGTTTTCTTCTATCCAAACAACAATTCGGATGAACATATTCGTTGAGGCTTGTGAAACACAGTTTTTTTAAGACATATTCATCAGCTCCTATGGTGCTTGAAAAACGTTCTAAGGATACAATAATCGAATGAGCACAGTAGTAACACATTTGCAATTATCAACAAATCGTAGTCTCTTCTTCTATAACCAAAAAATTTGTTTTCAAAACATGCAAGGAATTTTCGGAAAACTACAGAATAGGAAAATCACTATGTTGCGACTTTAACCTATTAGATTTAACAACATATTTATATATGTTTCATATAATATTGAACTATTGAAATTTTTTTACCTAATGGAGTATTTAATATTTGAGAATTATCGAATCTCTAAAGAGTAATTTTCAAAATTAATGTTTGAATTAAAGAATTTAATATTTATCACTTTTGTAACACCCACGACTTGGATGTTGCATTTGGGCCTCAAGACCAAACCCAAAATCATAAAATAGCACAACTAGATTTAGCTCAAACCACATTCATTCATTTAAATCCATTAAGTTTGGATCATTTCAAAATAGAAACGTAATAAAAATGTTACATGGGGAGCTCCATTTAAAATTACATAGTTAAAACATTCGACACTTAATTTGAAATCCAAAATAAGAGTTACAATACAACATAGGGTCCTACAAATACATAGCCCAAATAAATTTAAGTATTGTACTCGGACACAAGTCGATACCAAAGTCCTACTCCGATGGTGCTCCAATGAATGCACGCCAACATACAAACCTGCGAACATAAACAACAATTTCGAACGTTGAGCTATCGGAGCTCAGTGGATACACCCCACTCAACCATGCTTCATGCAAATCATAAATAAGAGCATGTAGATAAAGATGACAATAAGGCAATCATATCAATGTGGCCCTAACCCTAGCTGTCTCAATACATATCAACAATAGGAGGCAAATAGTCTCATATAGCAACCATATGCATAATATCAACAAACCTAGAGTGAGGCCCAGTTCCACTAAGCATCGGTACACACTCTGAGTGAGGCCCAGTTCCACTAAGCATCGGGTACCCACACTCATGCTCGGAATCTCTCATCGAACCTTTGAATGAGTCCCGGTCCCACTAAGCCTCAGGTTCATTCATTCGAGATCTTCACCATAGTGTTGCAACACCTTCTTTTCTCATGGGTATCCAGAATCCCATCAACAAGGTGACTCAACCATAATAATGCCCTTACGTAGCATACATTCACTAATCAATCCACCAAGGATCTTTAATCATACAACACAACAAGTCACCCAATGTTTTTAATTAAGTTATTACCCGTTAAGCTCGTATATGGGGTTTAAATCTTAGTTTCTTGACTTTACTATTCATTTTACCACTTTAGAGGCCCATCGGGCCTTAGTCCTCGAATTATAGGCCTTTCAAACTCAAATCTTATTTTTCAGGCAGATTACCCATGTGGTATCAATACACCCCTAAGGGTATCGATACACTTCTCCGTACCGATACACCTCCAAGCATATCGATATATAGCTTACAAATGCATGGTTTTATTCAAACAACCCCGTACCGATACATGACGACGTGTACCGATACCCTAAAGCGTATCGATACATTTAAAAGTGTATCAATACCCAAAATTGGATACTGGAATTCGAATGAAAAAGGTATCGATACCCCTTTACGCGTATCGATACACCCTTCACAAAATGATTGTGTTCTTCAAGAATTAACACAGGGTATCGGTATGCCCACACCCGTATCGATACTCGAGCCTATAATTCATTTTCTAGAGTTCGTAAATCACTCTCAATGCCCCTAAAACCCAAAGGCACAACCCCAAACTGAACCTACAGGTTATGGAAGGTGTTTTAAGTGATTTCCTACTAAATTTTAGCCATTTTAACATCAATCTTAAGATTTACCATTTTAGAGGCTCTAAGCATTCAAACAACCAAAATATCAACCAAACTGCAAAACAATCCAATTCATGATTTCTAGGAACACAAAGGAGTTAGTAGTGTATTAACCTTGGCTCTTCAGCGGCAAGTGAAGCCTTTTTAGCCCAAACTTTAAGCCTTCTCCTTTCCTTTTTCCTTAGAAGGTTCTCCCACGTCTTTCACTACACAAGAGGTTGTAATTTCGGATTACAACGTGGCTAAAGGAATTGTGAGTGAAAAGAAAGAATCTACCAGCTAGGAATATGATTAAAATTCCCATTCCCGTCCAACCTCTCAAACCCCCACTAAAACCCAACCTCCTCTAAACTTAATGAAACATACCTTGGAAGGTAGATCCTTAGGTACTAAACAACTCTCCTCAAACCTTGATTCTAGGATTTCCACTCCAAAAGACAAAGATTACACCTTTAGACTTGGTACATGAGAGGGAGATGAGCTCTGGATGAAAGAAGAAGACAAAAGGATATGGTGAGATCACACAAAACAACTTTCTGCAGAGAAAGTAAAAGCTCTCAACCTTCATCTTTAAAAACAAGGTGATAATGCCATTTTGCCCCTCAATCTCCCACCCAACACATGTCCAAGCCCAAGACTCAAGCCCAATAACCATAATTGAGCCCACTAAGGTTCCTTTGAGTAAACAAAGACCCAAACACACGGCTCAAGACGTAGAGCCCGTGAATCGAGTTAAACCGATTCTTGGATTTCGAAATCCGGATCGTTACAATTTTAATTCTAAACTAGAATTTGAAAAAGATATACTCTATTTGAGGAAAAAATATTTCAAATTTGAGTTAAAATATTCACAGGCACATAGAGGACCCGAACGGTTCAAACTTCTGCGTCACCCACGTCGTGCACGGTTGCACATTTACTAATCAACAATTGGTTCTACGTTTTTCTTCAGCAATGTTTAAATCAATTTCTTATTCAAAGCTCTAAAAATATTGATTTTTTTCAACACTAATAGCTATAAAAAAATAAAATAATGTTTTTAGTCATCTATGTTTACATTTTTTTTATCAATTTGACCGTTAAAAAGTTGTAAATCTAGATGATTAAAAAATTATATTGTTTAATTAATAATAAATTTTATTTATTTTATGGCTGTAAGAAGTTTTCATTTTGATCCCTTGAAATCAAAAGGTTGTAAAATGTCCACTAAAATCATATTTCATTTTCATTTTCATTTTCATTTTCATTTTCATTTTCACTTTCACTTTCACCTTCACCATCCCATGATAGATTTCATTAGAGACACGTGTCACTAGAATGTGTTAACAAGTGTAACTATGCATTGTTTTGATGGTCAGTAGTAGCTTCGGACTAGGTTCAATTCTCAAGCATGCCCTTCCAAAAAAATCTTCACGTCCAGCCATTGTATACAGTGCGTCATTCGTTTAATTGTTGATAATATTTTTTAATGCACTAGTGTAATTGGATGGTAATATCTGTTTAGTTTTTTAGTCTTTTAATAATATATACATCATACATACATAGTGTTCGAACTCAGGTCACCCGAATAAAATAAACACGTGTTCTAGTTTAACACCGAAATGGTAATGCCCTTTTTATTTAGGCTTGACTCCTTCATCGCTCCCATTGACTCCCACTGTTTTTAGTAGGGTTGTCAATGGGCGGGTTTTGCAGGAATTCGCCCTACTTCACATTCAATTGGGCAGAGATAGTTACAAATTTCTCGGGTTGTGGGGCGGAAATAAAGATAAAAATTAGATTCGTCGTGGGTAGTGGGGAAGACGTGAATAGGTCTTTGTATCTGACCCGTCCCCACTCGCCTCGCACCATCCCCACCCATCTCGCATCATCCTCATCCGCCCGAACAGATCTTATAAAATATTATTATAAATGTTATTAAAAATACAATACTGGTTTGGATCATAGTCAAATTTAAGATAATTTATATTGACTTTTTATTAAGATATTAATGAAAAATTCAATATATATACATGTATAACTGAGTTTGAAATTGATTGTATCAAATTTATAAATATTTTTTAATATATTAATTTGAATCAGAGTCAACTTTAAAATAATTTATATTGACTTATCTTGAAATATTTATGAAAATTTATATATATAACATTTATTATGTTTATTGATTTATTCTTTATTGTTGTCTGTCGTTATGCTTTTTTTAAAGATTTTTTCTTCTCTCCACTCCTCACCATATATATGTTATTTTTTATTTTTTAATTTAATTTTCATAATATTATATGTTATTTAAATTCTATCGGTATTTGTTCTTATTTTTTAAGGTTATTTTTTAATTGTTATGTTTTTTAGTTCTTTCTATAATGTTTATTTGTTAAGCAATTGAAATATTATTTTATATGTTATTTGTGCTATTTTCGATCATTTACAATAGATTTTAGTATCTTTTTAGTCTAAACTTTTTTGTTGTACCATTTTAATTTTGTATATTATTATTTTAAAAAAAATTGTAACAATTAGAATAATTTCACTATATGGCGGGAGTCTGAATGACGGGTACTTTATATTTTTCATAACAAATTTGATTTATATTTTTAACTAATAATTATAAAAATATTATATGAAAGGGTTACGAGACGAGTAAAAAGGGTATTATGTGGGTCTCAAGACCTACGTGGGTAATGAAGCGGGGATGATTTTAGTCTTGCGAGTTGTGGGGCAAAGATGATTTTAGATTTTTTATTTACAACAGATTGTAGGGCGGGAATAAAGATGAAAAATCTTGACGAGGATGAGCGTAGGAATGAAAACTGAAAAAACAAGATCTGAAGTAGAGCAACAGAAGCTTCAAGAACTTGACGAGGATGAGGATTCTAGGGCTGCAAGAAGTAGTGAAAACAGCAAAGCAAGATCTGGCAGCAGCAGAGATTATCAGAAGTGGCGAGATGGTGCTGAGGAGGAAGTTGTTCAAGGTGAACATGATCAGAATTTTTGGAGAAAAGATCGTGATGGGAGACATGAGATTGAAAGAAATCGCATGGCAGGTAAACCAGGAGAGGATTCTTATCCTCTTAGAGACTTTGACCCTAGATTGTCACATAATATGCGTGTTAAAACAGAAGGTTTTATCAGATGAAGGGAGAGTGACAATTCTGATGGTACTTGGCAGTGGGGAGAAGATGATCTTTATGGCAGGAAAAATAGAACTGAGGACTTAAGGAAGAGAGATCATGATAATGAAATGGCTTCTAGGAACAGGGCTAAGGTTCGAGAAAGCAATAGGAGTGACAGAGATGATTATCCACCTAAAAACAATTGGACAATGGCAGTTTTAAGGATGTCAGTGCAAGACACAAGGAAAGAGATGATAATTTGAAGAGTAGGTATGAAGCAGCTGATGATTACCACAGCACAAGAAGGAAACATGAGGAGCATCTGAAGAAGGACCATGCAAACAAAGAGGACATCCTGCATGGACGTAGAGAATCCAGCAGTAGTCGCAGGAAACGAGAAAGGGATGAAATCTTAGAACCGCGTAGGAGAGATGAACAACTAAGAGTGCAAGATAACTTGGAAGAACATCAGTCAGCTCGCGACAAGGATGAGGTTTGGTTGCACAGAGAGAGGGTTGAGAGGCAGCGGGAGAGGGATGAATGGCATAGGCTAAAGCAATCCCATGATGGAAGTTTATCAAAACTGGAGAGAATAAGGACGAGGTACTGTGAGGAGCGGCCGTGGTTCGGAAGACAAAGCTGGGGTTGGCCATACCAGGGGAAAGGATGAATATAAAGTTTCTGAAAAAGAATACCAACTCAAAGAGACAGTATGCCACACTGAACAGGCAAAGAGAGGGGATCGGAATGATGGTGACAAAAGCCAAAGAGGGCGTGAGGATTCATATGCTCATGGACACCAATTTAGTAATGATGAGAGAAAATCCAGGCAGGAAAGGTCAAGCACTCGGGGTGACCATGCTGTCAGTGGTTCAGATAGCCAAAAGGGGAATGAGAAGAAACATAAAGAAAACACTAGGAAGAATAGAGAATCTGTACCTGGGAATCCAAACACTTTGGGGTCTTCCAGGAAAAGCCAAGATGATTTAAGTGGTCACAACAATGGAACGGTATGTTTCGTGGACTCAAGGGCATAATGTTTCTTTATTAGTAGGGAGAAAAACCGTACAGCATTTTTTTGAAAATGAGCCTATACCCGTGCATATTTGTCTAAGGATAAATCTTCTGTTAAAAGATGATGCAGTTTCTTCAAAATTAGAGGTTCTGGTTTTAATTACTCCATTGTTGTTTTTGAAACAATGTTTTAATCAATATCTGTTAAGAATTTGGAGGACTGTGTGTCAGTACCAGCACAGTTCTCTGTCCCAGTTATTACTTTTAGATTGAGAGTAATTTATATTCCTCAGTAAATCTTCTTTAACACTATAGACAAAATCACTCTTATTTCTACTTTCATATTATCATGTAAAGGTTGTTCTTCTGAAAGAAAATGGTTAGTTCATCTATTAACATTGTTATTATCTTTATTATTATTACTTTGCCTTGCTTAGGGAATGAAAAATGATGAGAAGAACCCAATACATCGTAACTCATCCAGAAAACATAGAGAAAATGATTCTTCAGGTGATGAACAGAAGGAGTCGAAACAAGGGCGCTCCAAATTGGAACATTGGACAAGCCATACTGGGAGGGATTACAGTATCAACAGCAATTCATCATCTTCCTTGACGTTCAAGGAGATTGAGAAGATTAATGATGTGGTATCTTCTGAATCTAACAAAATTGCAGATGGACCTGGTAGGTTGGTTGAGCCTGCTGGAGAACCACCATCCTCTGTCTGACAATAAAAATGTTAATGAGCCAGAGGTCAAGGATGCTGATACAAGACCATTGGAGGATCATCACCTTGACACTGTCGATAAACTGAAGAAGCGAAGTGAGAGGTTCAAACTTCCAATGCCTAGGGAAAAAGATGCCCCAGAAATTAAGACGGAGAGCGAGACAAAACCCTTCAGTCAAGAATGAAACCCCTGTAGATTCAGAGATTAAACATGAGAGGCCTGCTCGAAAACGAAGATGGGTCAGCAGCTAAAAGTGGAATAAGCAACCTAACATTTTTGCTATGCCAGCTCTGATGTTTAACTATTAGACCCCAAAGGTCCTGTGCCATATATTTTGAAGTGGCCACTATATGGTTCCCAGAATGGGGATTTACGACAGTTACAGCCATACCTTGTATGCTATTGTAACAATGGTGTTGCCATGTACTCTTTTTAATCTTTCCAAAGCTGTGTGTATACACCAGAGAATGTAACATTAAACTAGTCAAAAATCGTGGCACGAATTCCATTTAGAGTAAAATTAAGATGTGTTCATCCGATCACTAATCCGGGTGTTATGAGGGTCACACCTGAGAAAATATTCAGTATCTTTCTGTCCTGTGTAAAGTTGGCAGCATCACGGATGAGGAACTTTTAATTCTGATAGCTTTGAAGTTTGAAGAAAAACCTGGTGCTAACCACTGAGGAGATGAGAAGAGACTTTGCACTTGCAATGGCTGGAGAAGATACTAAAGGTTTTGGCATGGATGAAAGGTTGGTAACTTTATTATATCAAATTTCTCATATTTCATTGCTTTTCTTGAATTTTGGCCATTGGTGCAAAAGCCTCAAAGGTTGAAACAGTGTTGAGGGCTCCTTTTGTACTTGAGAAACAGGTTAACGAATGAGTGATGAAAAGGAATTTACTTTTTTCCAATCATCTCCTTCCAAATCATGCAATTATTGTTAAATTCTGCACTTTGTTCCATAAACTGTTCCTGTTTCACATACTCTCTCGTCGGGAAAATGACTGGAAAAGTACAAAACAGAAACGTTTAAACTGAACAAAACTACTGACGGCATACCCCAAAGCTTAAAGACGACACCCTTCCCTAAGATTCTAAACGGCAATTATCAAGGAAGTGAACATTAACAAATTGACACTAAAATGGCGACGTTTAAACTGAGAAACAAACATCAAAACAACACCGTTTTATTGACTGCCGAAATGGAGCGTACCAACATATTCCTTCGGAATGAACGAAAATTCTGTCCTTTTTTCCCTTTTTATCGCTAAAATCGGATAAACTACATGGAGGTCACTCAATTATGGGTAAAGTTATATTTGGGTTACTCAGTTAATAAAAGTTATATTTAGGTCACCCAATTATTAAAGGTTACACTTGGGTCACTCAATTATGAGTAATGTTACATTTGGGTCACCTTTCATATTTTAAATATATATATATATATATATCAATTTGTGTATTAGATTAATTAATGATTTCAAATAAAGTACTTTAGTGTTATCGAGGGTATACAAGTGATTTGGAAGAAAAAATGACTAAGTTGATGTGTTTTTTTAAATATGAAGGGTGACCCAAATATAATCTTACCCATAATTGAGTGACCCAAGTGTAACCTTTAATAATTGGGTAACCCAAATATAACCTTACCCATAATTGAGTGACTCAAATGTAACTTTTAATAATTGAGTGACCCAAATGTAACATTGCCTATAATTGAATGACCCAAATATATCCTTACCCATAAATAAATGACCTCCATTGTAGTTTACCCAAAATCTTAAGCCTCGACTCTAATCTTAAATTCTACCATTAAACTCTAATCCTAAACTACCAAAAAAAAGCAAAGGATTTCTACTCACATGGAATGCAGAGCTGCATTAGTCAATAATCAACTTTGAAATTAGCAAGCCTTGAAAATGAAAATGGCCTCCTTTAAAGTCTCGCTTTTCTTTCTCCGTGTGAAAGCACTTCATAATGGTCAGACTCAGAACTCAGGGTAGTTTCTTCGTTCGTTACAGTATTCAAAGACTTTGATTTTTCGTCAGCGGCATGAAAACGTGTTTTCTGCTATAAACTTTATTTTCTCCTGTAATCTAAACGTGTAAATCTTGCTTTACAAATTATAACATACTTCCAATGCAAGAGATTACATTTTCAATGGCTTCTAAACCCATCTTCCTCCTCTTACAGTTTCTCTTATTTAAACTAAGCCTAAGCTCAAAAACATGGATCAAAGCTGGTTACTGGGATTCTAGCAGCCCCCTTCCCGTTTCTGAAATAAATTCTGCTCTTTTCACTCATCTCTACTGCGCTTTTGCGTATGTAAACTCAACCTCCTATCAGCTTTTTATCAATTCCTCAAATGAACAATCTTTCTCTAACTTCACCAATCTTGTAAAACTAAAGAATCCATCCATTACTACACTTTTGTCCATCAGGGTTGGAGGAAGTGAGTGGACCACCTTTTCTTTAATCATTAATCAAACTTCCCGTCGAAAAGATTTCATTGAATCTTCAATCAAAGCAGCCAGACTTTATGGTTTCCATGGTTTAGACCTTTATGAGGTTAAGGCTAGAAATGGCACCAATACGTTCAGTTTGGGTACTTTTTTGGATGAGTGGCGAGCTGAGGCAGCTTCCGAGTCGAAAAACTCCGGTAAAACACCGTTGCTGTTGACTATGTCGGCTTATCGCTTGCCGATTGTCAACTCGGTGAGTTATCCTATTGATTCTGCAAGACGAAACCTGGATTGGGTAAATATTATGGCATATGACTACTATGTGCCAAAACTAGACAGGTTTACTGGTTTTCATGCAGCTTTATATGATCCATTAGGAGGGGCCAACACTGATGCTGGTATAAGGGAATGGTTAAACAGAGGATTCCCAGCTGAAAAGCTAGTTTTAGGTTTGCCTTTCTATGGCTATGCATGGAGACTTGTGAACTCGAGTGACGATGGCATTGGTTCAGCAGCTTCCATGCCGGCGGTCTCGCTTGATGGTTCCTTGTGGTATATGTATACCATAACATTTCAAAACTATGGTCATGGTGTCCAATCTGTGTATAATTCTACTTATGTGGTGAATCTTTTCAAAACCGGATCGATTTGGATTAATTTTGATGACGTGGAAGCCATTAAGGCTAAGGTTTCTTATGCCAAGGAGAAGGGCCTACTTGGTTATAGTGCTTTTCAGCTCTCCAATGACGATAATTGGGTTCTTTCACAAGCTGGTAAGATGGTTATTGTCCTTCATTAGTTTTATGGAGTCTTGGTCTCTTAGTTAGAACATATCAATTTTCCTGGAAAATACTGAATTATCAAACATTGACTGAAAAAAAAACAAGTCAACTACCACCGTTTCTTGCATATCATAACTTCTACAGCTTTCTAATGTTCCACAGCTTACGAAATAGGTGCCAGTCAGTCGAAGAAACGTCTGTTGATTGCTTCGGTTACAGTTGCTGCAGTGGTGATCCAGATGATAACTATAATCTGTTTACTGCAAAAGAAAATATTCAAATCACAAGGTAACTTATTGACCATGTAAGAATTTGCAATGATCCGAGACGATAATCTTACATTGATTCAACTGCAGGGCTTTTGGGTGCACTGAAGATGTTGGTATCTTGGATAAGAAACAAAAAATCATCTGAAATAAAGCACCAAAATGGTGATTCTAATCTCCAAGTTTTCAGTCTCTCTAGCATTAAAGCAGCTACAAATAACTTTTCGAATGAGAATAAGCTTGGAGAGGGTGGATATGGTCCCGTTTACAAGGTAACATACTATTACTCTATTAGCCATTGCTCAGGACATTGCGCCGGTCTTCTATAATGCTTTCAAAGACATCTAAACAATGAAACTACTCTTTGATTGTTGACAAACTAATTGTTAAACCAACATTTGTTTATTGGTTTTTAAAACCATTAACTGCAATGTTGATTGTGGATTAAAACAGGGAAAGTTACTACAAAGGGGAAGGAAATAGCAGTGAAGAGGCTCTCAAAAGCTCTCATCAAGGGGTCGAGGAATTCAAAAATGAGGTCACTCTTACAGCTAGTCTTCAACATGTGAATCTTGTTCGAGTTCTGGGAATCTGTACTGAGAAGAAAAAATGCTGGTTTATGAGTTCATGCCAAACAAAAGCTTGGATTTCTACCTCTATGGTATTGTTAAGTGGCATTTTTATGACAAGTTATTCCATGTTAGTGGTTTCATTAACTTACCTAAACTTATTAAACTAAAAAGACATGTTGTTTATACATTTGATCCATGCAGATCCTGTTAAAAGGCATTTGTTAGATTGGAGAAGTCGAGTTTCAATAATCGAAGGTGTTACTCAAGGGCTTCTATATCTCCAAGAATACTCAAATTACACCATAATTCACCGTGATATAAAGGCCAGCAACATTTTGTTAGATTATGAAATGAATCCGAAAATATCAGATTTTGGTATGGCTAAATTTTTCAAGAAGGATGAACTTGAAGCAAACACTGGCAGAATTGTTGGGACGTAGTAAGTGAACCAGATGGTCTCAAATAATACATATCAGATCGTTTTCTGATCTTTTGCATTGCATCTATATATTGTTATTAATTCATTGATTCAATGCAGTGGCTATGTTCCACCAGAATACGTTAAGAAAGGAATATACTCTACCAAGTACGATGTTTATAGTTTCGGAGTTTTGCTTCTGCAAATTATAAGTGGCAAGAGGAATTCCATATACTATGGATGCCATGAAAACCTGAATCTTCTTGAATATGTAAGTAACTTTGAGACACCTGTTTTTGTTTTCTTGCTACAAATATCGGTAATGTATAATGTTGAAATGATATCCAGGCATACGAATTGTGGAAACAAGGTCGAGGAGCAGAGTTTTTCGATGCGTCACTGGATGATTCATCTTCATCATGTAAGCTCATTAGATGTATGCAAATAGCACTGCTATGTGTGCAGGAAAATCCTGCTGATAGACCGTCAATGGTGGAAGTTTTTTCGATTCTCAAAAAGGAAAGTAGTGTTGCAATCTCTACACCTAAGCGGCCTGCATATTCAGTAACAAGAGATGAAAATAAGGAAAGTATAGACATTGAGAGGAGGAAATCTTTTTCTGTCAATGATGCATCGATAACCCAAGTAGTCCCTCGATGAAAGACAGTTTATGCATTCGGGACACATTTATTTTTTCTGTCAAGAGTTGTACCTCGATGACTGAAAGTCTTATGTATTTGGGAAACACTTATGTAAAAAAAAGAATCATGTTTTACCATTTATTTTTTTCATGACTTACACCTGCATGTCTAGAGTGACAGTTGACATCCACAATTGAAAAATCAAGTATATTTGCAACACATGAAAACAGGCATCAAAGCGAAAACAAACAGTTTAATAAGGCTCCTGCATCATTCAAATGAATCAATCTCCATGAACGTTCCTGATGTAATTGTGAATATTTGATTGGGTTTTTGACTTCTGGTAACTTTTAGTGCATTTGATGCTGCAAAACCCAAACATACAGGCACAGCAGAATTAGCCAAGCAGTATATATACCGATTACAGATTTATTTGAAGCTCCATTGGAGAATGTTGAAGTCTAAGGTTCAATGGAAACTGCATCGAGACGAGAACCTACAGATTGCGGAAAGTGTCCAGTTCATGTCATATCCAAGGACCCAAAGGAAGTAACCACCCGAATTATCAGTCTTAGAATACTCAACCTTCTCTCCCACTGATACAGTATACCATCATACACTATGTTACAATTTCATTGTATGACTATATGCTATTGTTTCCCAGCCCAACTCCATCAGCAGGTGCTCCGATCTCTTGGTTTTTCGGGTCGTTTCCGTTCTTCCACGAAGAAGTTTCCCAAGAACCAGCTTATTTGGAAGGAGATCAGAGCAATGAATTGGATGATAGGACACTGTAATTCTGTACCAGCTTTTTGCTTTCTCTTGGATGATTTAAATGTGAAACACATCGATGCCGACATTCTGCTAAAACATAAACGTTAATTTAAAAATGCAGAAACAGAAGACATTCTGTGCAAGGAAACTAATCAATGATGCTTGGTGTGGACTTGGAACGGAGACTTTCATTAGTCAACTCTGAAATCGTAAGCCTTGAAAATTGCCACCTTGCTTGCCTCCGTATGAAAGCTTCATTACAGTAATCGAAGACTTTGATGTTTCTTCTGCAACTGAAAACGCATGTTTTTTGCTATGAAATTACCAAATAAAACACACAACTTTCAAAACAAAATGTATTTGTATATTATTGTCCAAGACTAGACGCGTAGATCTTGCTTTAAAATTAAAGAACT
This sequence comes from Hibiscus mutabilis, assembly GCA_019671005.1. Taxonomy (NCBI): domain Eukaryota; kingdom Viridiplantae; phylum Streptophyta; class Magnoliopsida; order Malvales; family Malvaceae; genus Hibiscus; species Hibiscus mutabilis. Next base: position 82,899,953 of record CM033715.1, read on the forward strand.
CTCACATATACTTTTCTATGCAAGAGATTACAATTTCAGTGGCTTCTAAACCCATCTTCTCCTTCTTCCTCCTCTTGCAGCTTCTCTCATTTAAACTAAGCCTAAGCTCACAAACATGGATCAAAGCTGGTTACTGGGATTCCAGTGGCCCCCTTCTCGTTTCTGAAATAAATTCTGCTCTTTTCACTCATCTTTTTTGTACTTTTGCTTACATAAACTCAACCTCCTATCAGCTTTTTATCAACTCCTCAAATGAACAGTCTTTCTCTAACTTCACAAATATTGTAAAACTAAAGAATCCATCGATTACTACACTCTTATCCATTTGGGTTGGAAGAACTGAGTCGACAACCTTTTCTTTGATGATTAACCAAACTTCCCATCGAAAATCTTTCATTGAATCTGCAGTCAAAATAGCCAGGCTTTATGGATTTCTTGGTTTAGACCTTTGTGGGGATAAGCCTACAAATGGTATCAACATGACCAGTTTGGGTACTTTTTTGGATGAGTGGCGAGCTGAGGTAGCTTCTGAGTCAAGAAACTCCGGTAACGCATCGTTGCTGTTAACTATGTCGGTTCATCGCATGCCGGTTGTCAACTCAATGGATTATCCTTGGGTAAATATTGTAGCATTTGATTACTATGTGCCAACACTAGACAGGTTTACTGGATTTCATGCAGCTTTATATGACCCATTAGGAAGGGCCAACACCGATGCTGGTATAAGGGAATGGCTAAAGAGAGGATTCCCTGCTAAAAAGCTAGTTTTAGGTTTGCCTTACTATGGTTATGCGTGGAACCTTGTTAACTCCGGTGATAATGGCGTTGATTCAGCAGCTTCCGGGCCGGCTGTCTCACTTGATGGTTCCTTGGGGTATATGTATATCAAATTATTCATTCGAAATTATGGTCAGGGCTTCGAATCTGCGTATGATTCTACTTATGTGGTGAATTTTTGCAAAATTGGATTAATTTTGATGATGTGGAAGCCATTAAAGCTAAGGTTTCTTATGCCAAGGTGAATGGCCTACTAGGTTACAATGCTTTTCAACTCTCTAATGACGATAATTGGGTGCTTTCACAAGCTGGTAAGATGATTATCTGGTGTCTTAGTTAGAACATATGAATTTTCCTACAAAATGAAATTTGAAATACTGACTGGAAGAAAAAAAAACATGTCAACTAACATCATTTCTTGCATATTTTAACATCTGGGGCATTGGAATGTTCCACAGCTTACGAAATAGGCACCAGTCAGCAGAGGAATTACCGGTTATTGGTGATTGTTTCGGTTACAGCTGCTTCAATGGTTCTCCTGATGATAGCTATCATATATTACTTGCAAAAGAAATTATTCAAATCAAAAGGTAACCTATTGAACGTGTAAGAATTTGCAATGATTCGAGAAGATAACCGTACACTGATTCCACCAGGTTTTGACTACAGGGCTTTTGGGTGCGTTGAAAATGATGGTATCTTGGATAGGAATCAAAATATCAGCCGCAAGAGAGCATGAAAATGGTGATTCTAATCTCCAAGTTTTCAGTTTCTCTAGCATTAAAGCAGATACAGATAACTTTTCTAAAGAGAATAAGCTTGGAGAGGGTGGATATGGACCTGTTTACAAGGTAATAAACCATTACTCTACTAGCCATGGCTGAGGACTTTGCGGAAATCTTCGATAATGCATTCGAATAACCACATGTCTGCTGCATACCTACAGGAGACACTGAAATTCCAAGGACATCTAAACAATGAAACTAGTGTCTGATTATTAATAAATTGTTAATCAAACATTTTATTTGCGGATTGTGGGCTATAACAGGGAAAATTACCAAAGGGGCAGGAAATAGCAGTGAAGAGGCTCTCGAAAAGCTCGGATCAAGGGGCCGAGGAATTCACAAATGAGGTCACTCTTACAGCTAGGCTTCAACATGTGAATCTAGTTCGAGTTCTGGGAATCTGTACTGAGAAGGCAGAAAATATGCTGGTTTACGAGTTCATGCCGAACAAAAGCTTGGATTTTTACCTCTTCGGTAAGCAATACTTATTTTTTTCAACTTAGCATGACTGTTAAGTAGTACAATTTTACGGCGTGTTATTTGATAAACTTCTTAAGAAAAAATACATTTATTGTTCATTCATTTAATTGAAGCAGATCCAGTTAAAAGACATCTGTTGGATTGGAGAAGACGAGTTTCAATAATCAAAGGTGTTACACAAGGGCTTCTGTATCTCCAAGAATACTCAAATTACACGGTAATTCATCGCGATATAAAGGCAAGCAACATTTTATTAGATTATGAAATGAACCCGAAAATATCAGATTTCGGTATGGCCAAGTTTTTCAAGAAGGAAGAATTTGAAGCAAACACAGGCAGAATTGTTGGGACATAGTAAGTGAACCAGATATTCTCAAATAATACACATCAGACTGTTTTCTGATCATTCGCATTGCATCCATATATTGCTACTAATCCATTGATTTAATGCAGTGGCTATGTTCCTCCGGAATATGTTAAGAAAGGAATATACTCTACCAAGTACGATGTTTATAGTTTCGGAGTTTTACTTCTACAAATTATTAGTGGCAAGACGAATTCCAGTCACTATGGTTGCCATGAAAACTTGAATCTTCTTGAATTTGTAAGTAACTTTGAGACACCCCATTTTCCCTTTTCACGGTACAAATATTGGAAATGTATAATGTTGTAATAATATCCAGGCATACGAGTTGTGGAAACAAGGTCGAGGAGCAGAGTGGATGATTCATCTTCATCGTGTAAGCTCATTAGATGTATGCAAGTAGCACTGCTATGTGTGCAGGAAAATGCTGCAGATCGACCATCAATGGTGGAAGTTTTTTCGATTCTCAAGAACGAAAGCAGCGTTGCAATCTCTACACCTAAGCGGCCTGCATATTCAGTTACAAGAGATGAAAATAAGGAAAGCACAGACATTGAGACGAACAAAGCTTTTTCTGTCGATGATGCATCGATAACTCAAGTGGTACCGCGATGACATGCATTTGGAAAGTATAGAAAAAGGTGTGAATTCTGTATAATAACCAGCAATGAATCTTGTCGTGTGCTTTGTCGGTTGTATTATACAAGTACAAATTGCAAGTTTCTTTGTTTCTTGAATGGTTCCTGTTTCATATTGATATTCTGTTGCCAGAAAAAGGTCTGGAGAAGTGCAACACAAGAAATGTAAAAACACTTTTCCCCCTATTTCCGTCCATTTAGGTTAATTCATCTATTAAGATTAAATATTTTTCAAAATTCGATTATTGGTTAATTAAATTCAAAATTAATTAATTAAAATTTTTAAATATTTTTATATATTTCGTAGATATTTTAAGCTTATATTCATTAAAATGTCAAGAGACTTAACTAATTTTTAACATAAATGGACAAAATAATCAAATTCGGTTAATTCAAAAAAGTTTAAATTTTATTCAATTTGATTAATAATTTTAAATAATTCGATTAATGGTTAATTTTTTAGTTAATTTCATTTGATCACCAATAGAATTAACAAAAATCTTGTCATTTTCAGTGTCTCATTTTATGTAAAAGCTAAAAAATTAAATTATAAGCTCTAACCTAAATTCTAAATCTTAAACTCTAAAAGTATACCATATTTCAATTCTCAAACCCTAATCTTAAACCTTAAACCCTAAATGTTAAACCTAATTTGTTAATGTGGGGCATAAATAGGGGTATCAAAAAGGGCCAAAGACTTCTATCTATCTATCTATCTATCTATCTATCTATCTATCATATTAAAAAATAAGATTTATGGTTAGAGTTTAAGATCAGAATTCAAGGTTTAGAGTTTAGAGTGTAAAGGGTAAGGTTTAAGATTTAGAATTTAGAAATAAAGATTAGAGTCTAGGGTTTAGTTTTTCAATGTTGGACATTGAAAGGGACAGATAATTTTTGTTCAACAGAAAGTCTAGATTTTAAATTTTCGCATTAAAATTGTATTTGTGTTGAGCAGTAGTTCTCTACTCTTTTTTGTGCAACACACTAAAAAATTAAGTTTAGGTTTAAAGTTAAAATTTAGAGTTATAATTTAAGATTAGAGTCTACGAAAATTAGAGGTATGATATATTTTTTAAATTTAAAATTTAAAGTTAATACTTATAATTTAACTTTTTAGTACTAGGAGCATAGAGTTTTTTTTTTCATTTGCCTTTCCAAGACTTTTGACTAAAGAGAGATTTTGCCTGCATCTTTGTTTTCAATTGACTTTGCTATCCTTTCTAACATTTGTTTTTCATTTGGAAAATAGTTTGATACTAAAATTTTTACAAGTTTTTTAATTTTAAGGTTTAGAGTTTTAGGTTAGAGTTTAGGGTTTAGGGGTTTAGTGTGTAAGACATAGAATTTAAGGTTCATGGTTAAAATTTAGAGTTTAAGGTTTATGTTTTAGGGTACTAGGGTTTGGGATTTATGTTTTATATATAGTTATGTTTTGATACACAAGTTATGTAAAAAAAATTAAGCTATAAAATTTAAAACCTAAATCCCTAGCCCTAAAACCTTAAAACCTAATCCTTAAACCCTAAACTCTAAATTCTAACCATAACCTTAGATTCTACAACTTAAAACCTAAAAACCTAACCCATAAACCACAACCTAAATATCTAGACCCTAAAATTGAAAGGCTTGTGTAAACTAAACTTTATACAAACTTGTGTATCAAAGTATTTTCCTTTTATATAAGGGTGGTGTAATTTTTTTACACAATTTGTGTATCAAAATATAACTCTAATCATTTAGGGTTATAATTTAATACACAAGTTGTATAGAAAAATTTACAGAACCCTTCATATTTAAGCTATAAAATTTAAAACCTAAATCCCTAACTCTAACACACTAACACTAAACCCTAAACTCTAAATTTTAACCATAAACCTTAAACCACAACTTAAATATCTAAACCCTAAAATAATTAAGACAAACTTGTGTATCAAAGTATTTTCTTTTCATGTGTTTAATACTGAATAAAAGGATTGTATAAAACGAACAAAAATCATCTGCTCTTAATTATGCCTCATTCTATGCCTCATAATAAAAAAAAAATCAAATTCTAAACCCTAACCCTAAATTCCACATCATAAACCTTAAACCTTACACCTTAAAAAATACATCTTACCTATAGTTTTTAAAGGCTAAACTATAAAATAAGTGCCCAAACTATGTCTCTTTTTTGTAATAAGTGCCTAAAGTATTTTTTGTTTGAAATAGGTGCCTAAACTTTCATTTTGGCTGAAATAGGTGCCTAAACTATTTTTTGGTTGAAATAGGTGCATAATCTTTCATTTTTGACTTGTTTTAAAGTCAATTTTAGCACCTTCTTGGGCACCTATTTCAGCCAAAAATAAAAGTTTAGGCACCTATTTCAGCAAAAAAATACTTTAGGCACCTATTGCAAAAAAGAGGCATAGTTTGGGCACTTAGTTTGTAATTAAGCCTTTTTTAAATTCTAATCATAAACCTAAACGCTAAACAAATTTTTTTAGGGTAAACTACATCAATAGTCATTGAACTATGGTTTCTTTCCTATTTTGGTCACTGAACTATTTTTTTGGCAAAAACATCACTAACGTTATGTTTTCTTCCTATTTTGGTCACCGAACTATTTTTTTGGCAAAAACATCACTAACGTTATGTTTCCTTCCTATTTTGTCATCGCCGTTAAAAAGTGGTTTACCGACGTGGATTTTTTTTATTTTCCATGTCATTTCTTTTCTCTCATTAGTAACAATATATGTTATTTTATAATATTTTTATTCAAACTAACATGATGATGGGCACGCTTATTAGTGGAATAAAAGGAATGAAAAATCAAGCCCTTATGCGGCGGAGAGAGATGGTGACACGTATAAGCGCCTAATAGGATGGTGACACATTTGATCCGCCTATTAGTCGAATCGACTTTGCATAAGGGGGCTTGATTTTTTATTCCTTTTATTCCACTATGTACGGTGACACGTGTCACCATCATGTTAGTTTGAATAAAAATATTATAAAATAACATATATTGCTTACGAGGAGAGAGAAGAAATGACATGGAAAAAAAAAAAAAAATAAAATAAAATTCCACGTTCCAAAACCAGTTAAGTTTTTAATTGCATCGCCGGTGACAAAATAGGAAGGAAACATAACGTTAGTGATGTTTTTGCCAAAAAAATAGTTCGGTGACCAAAATAAGAAGGAAACATAACGTTAATGATGTTTTTGCCAAAAAAAATAGTTCGGTGGCCAAAATAGAAAACAAATATAGTTCGGTGACTACTGACGTGGTTTACTTTTTTTTTTAAGTTAGTCACCAAAACAGACCTAATTTGAGGCAGACTATTTCCATTCGTGTACCCACTACCTCATCCTCTTCTTTTCGATGTAACTTCGTTAGAAGCCACGGTATTTTCTTCTCTCGTTACGGTATTCAAAAGATTTAAATTTTCTACAACAACGTCAAACCTGTTGTTTTCAACATAAAACCTTTCAAAAACAAGCCCAGCAAGTTTAAATTTTCGTCGCAAAAACTCTACTTTTCCCATGTATTCTAAATGCAAGCAAAGGCTTGTAAATCTTGCTTTGCAAATTAAACTTTCACCTACTTTCTAGACAAGAGATTGCTTTTTTCCATGGCCTTCAATAAACCCACCTTCTTCTTCATCCTCTTAATGTTTCTCTTGTTTGAATTGCAAAGCTCAAGCTCACAAACATGGATCAAAGCTGGTTACTGGGTATCTAGCGGTAACCTTCCTACTTCTAATATAAATTCTGCCCTTTTCACTCATCTCTTTTGCGCTTTTGCTTTCGTAAACTCCACCTCCTATCAGCCTTTTATCAGCTCCTCAAATCAACAACCTGTCTCTGATTTTGCCAGTACTGTAAAACTAAAGAATCCATCGATTACTACACTCTTATCCATTTGGGTCGGAAGAACTGAGACGTCCACCTTTTCTTTGATGATTAATCAAACTTCCCATAGAAAATCTTTCATTCAATCTTCAATCAAAATAGCCAGGCTTTATGGTTTTCATGGCTTAGACCTTTGTGGGGTTGAGCCTAGAAATGGCACTAATATGACCAGTTTGGCTACTTTTTTGGATGAGTGGCGAGCTGAGGTACTTTCTGAGTCAAGGAACTCGGGTAAGACGCTGTTGCTATTAACTATGTCGGCTTATCGCTTTCCATTTGTCAACTCAGTGAGTTATCCTATTGATTCTGCAATACGAAACTTGGATTGGATAAATATTAGAGCATATGACTACTACGTGCCAGCACTAGACAGGTTTACTGGTTTTCATGCAGCTTTATATGACCCATCAGGAAGGGCCAACACTGATGCCGGTATTAGGGAATGGTTAAAGAGAGGATTCCCTGCTGAAAAGCTGGTTTTAGGTTTGCCTTACCATGGCTATGCGTGGAGCGTTGTTAACTCGTGTGATAATGGTGTTGGTTCAGCAGCTTCAGGGCCGGCTATCACAATTGATGGTTCAATGGCCTATTGGTTTATCAAATCAACCATTCAAAATGCTGGTTATGGGGTTGAACTTGAACCTGTGTATAATTCTACTTATGGGGTGAATATTTGGAAAATTGGATCGAGTTGGATCAATTTTGATGATGTGGAAGCCATTAAAGCTAAGGTTTCTTATGCCAAGGAGAAGGGTCTACTTGGTTACATTGCCTTTCAGCTCACCAATGACGATAATTGGCAGCTTTCACAAGCTGGTAAGATAGTTATTTCCCTCTTAGTTTCTATGGAATCTCTGGTCTCTATGTTAGAACACATCAATTTGACTTTTGAGGCTTTCTAATTTAATAATCTATGACATGTTTTCAATGAGTTTGGTGTCTTGTCATTATCATGCATGTCAAGTTTGCATGCTAAAAGATTAAAGAACAGAGCTTTGTTTGCTGAAGTTTTGATGAAATCCTTACAAAACATTGTACTATAAGTAATGTAATGAATAATATATATATATATATGTGTTCCACAGCTTATGAAATAGGCACTAGTCAGCAGAAGAAACACCAGTTATTGGTGATTGTTCCAGTTACAGTTGCTGCAATTTTTCTACTGATGATGGCTATCATTTGTTACCTGCGAAAGAAAATACTGAAATCACAAGGTAACTTATAGCACATGTGATAATTTGCAATGATTCGAGACGATAATCACAAATTAATTCAATGAGGTTTCGATTGTAGGGGTTTCAAGTGTTGTGAGAATGTCTGTTTCATGGATAAGAATCAAAATATCAGCTGAAACAAAGCATGAAAACAGTGATCTTAATATCCAAATTTTCAGTTTCTCTAGCATTAGAGCTGCCACAAATAACTTCTCGAATGAGAATAAGCTTGGAGAGGGTGGATACGGACCTGTTTACAAGGTAATAAATTATTACTCTAGCCATTGATGAGAACTTTGCAGCAATCTTTGGTAATGCAGTCGAGGAACTGTATGTTTGCTGTTTACCTGCAGGAGACTCAGAAATTCCAAGTACATTGAAAAGATGAAACTACTCATTGATTATTAATAAATAACAAATTAACTGTTAATTGAACATTTGTTTTGTATTTGGAACTATTAACTGCAATGTTGATTGTGGATTAAAACAGGGAAAGTTACCAAAGGGGCAGGAAATAGCAGTGAAGAGGCTCTCGAAGAGCTCAAATCAAGGTTTCGAGGAGTTCAAAAACGAGGTCACTCTTACAACCAGGCTTCAACATGTGAATCTAGTTCGAGTTCTGGGAATTTGTACTGAGAAGGAAGAAAAAATGTTGGTTTACGAGTTCATGCCGAACAAAAGCTTGGATTTATACCTCTATGGTATTGTTGAGAACATTTTTATGACATGTTATTCCATGTTGGTGGTTTCATTAGCTTATGTTATTTATACATTTGACCGATGCAGATCCAAGTAAAAGGCATCTGTTAGATTGGGGAAGACGAGTTTCGATAATCGAAGGTGTTACACAAGGGCTTCTATATCTCTAAGAATACTCAAATTACACGATAATTCATAGCGATATAAAAGCGAGCAACATTTTATTAAATTATGAAATGAACCCGAAAATATCAGACTTTTGTATGGCCAAGTTTTTCAAGAAGGAAGAACTTGAAGCAAACACTGGCAGAATTGTTGGGACAGAGTAAGTGAACCAGATATTCTCAAATAGTACACATCAGATTGTTTTCTGATCTTTTGTATTGCATCCATATATTGTTACTAATCCATTGATTCAATGCAGTGGCTATGTTCCTCCGGAATATGTTAAGAAAGGAATATACTCTACCAAGTACGATGTTTATAGTTTCGGAGTTTTACTTCTGCAAATTATAAGTGGCAAGAGGAATTCCAGTCACTATGGTTGCCATTAAAATTTGAATCTTCTTGAATTTGTAAGTAACTCTGAGACACCCATTTTTCCTTTTCACGGTACAAATATCGGAAATGTATAATGTTGTAATAATATCCAGGCATACGAGTTGAGGAAACAAGGTCGAGGAGCAGAGTTTTTCGATGCGTCATTGGATGATTCCTCTTCATCGTGTAAGCTCATTAGATGTATGCAAGTAGCACTGCTATGTGTGCAGGAAAATGCTGCAGATAGACCGTCAATGGTGGAAGTTTTTTCAATTCTCAAGAAGGAAAGTAGTGTTGCAATCTGTACACCTAAGTGGCCTGCATATTCAGTTACAAGAGATGAAAATAAGGAAAGTACAAACCCAGAGAGGAGGGAAGTTTTTTCTGTCAATGATGCATCGATAACCCAAGTAGTCCTCGGTGACCTGACAGTTTATGCATTCGGGGCACACTTATGTAAAATAATTATGGTTTTACCAATCTTCGATTATGTAACTATAGATATTAAAGTTTGGTGCTAATGGTTGAATCCTTATTGATAGATTTTTTTGATATTGATTTGAAGCTAAAAAGTTGAATTAAGCTGATTAAGCATTAGCTCAGTTGAATCAATGTCTCTGGCGAAATAAAGGGGGATTCAGTCTACTGGTATTGGCCGTAGTCAAGTTGATTTTGATCAATAAACAACAGGAAATAATCCATTTATCACTTTCATGATATACACTTACATGACTAGAATGATAGTTGACATGCATGGTAGGTAAATCAAGTTTATTTGCAGCACATGAAAACAAACATAAAGAAAACGAAACAGCTTCATAGGGCTCCTGCAGCGTTCTAATGAATCAATCTCCATGAAAGCTTCAGATAAAATTGAAAACATTCTATCCGACTTTTGCTTCCGACTTCAGGTAGCTTCTAGTGCATTCACTCCTAGTCTCCCATGAATTTGATGCTGCCAAACATATAAAGGCATAGCAGAAATTAGCCAAGCGGTGTGTGTGTGTGTGTGTATATATACAGATTAGAGAAGTGTCCGAAGTTCCATTAGAACAGGTTAAAGTCCAATGGTCAAGCTCTTATGTTAGTATTCAAGTTGAACTGCACTGAGATGAGAACCTACCAATTGCTAAAAGTGTCCAATTCATGTCATATCATAACCGATCCAATCGGTTCCCGAATATGAATATTCTGATACAGTATCCCCATCATACACTACATGGGCATGGTGTTCATCGTTGTATGCTACAATTTCACTGTATAACATTATGCCATTGTTCCCCGGCCCAACTCCATCAGCAGGCGCTCCGATTCCATGGATTTTTGGGTGCTTCAGTTCCCATGATTTTCCATAAAGTGGCATCCCCATAACCAGCTTCTTTGGAGGGACACCAGCTTCAATCCAGGATGATATACCAAAGCTTGTGCTTATATTACTATTTTTGTCATAAAGTAGAGCATGTTTACCGTTGACTGAAGTGTCCCAACTTCCATGATAATTAAAGCACATTGGATTCACAAAATCAAGGTATTTTGCAATGGCATCAGCAGGGTATGCCCTTGGCGTATCAAAGAAAAAACTCGAAGCAAAGTAAACAGCAGCACTTAAAACAAGGGGAGGCTTGCCAGAGTCTGAAGCCTCACTCTCGACAGCCTCGCGCCATTCTTTGAAGAGAATCGAGAGGTTTGACATGTCGCTTGGGTTACTAGGAAACTCCCTATCAATGTCAAGGCCATCAAAACCATACTTTCTTGCTGTTGTTATGGTTGAATTGACGACAGCAGCACGATTATCAGGGTCACTAACCATGTTGGAGAAAGTACCCAGGCCAGAATTTTCTCCTCCGATCGCCAACAGGGCTTGTGCCGGTGTCTTTTTCGCATGAAGGGTGGCTGTAAAGTTTCCCATCCATTGCTCATCAGGTTGAGTGATTGACAAACCGTAAGAAGAAGCATCAATGCCAACAGAGGCATAAAACACATGCGTGTAGTACAAGGTAGGGATTGAAGATGGAGGGAGACTATAAGCTAGTCATGAAGGCCAATAGCCACCTTTAATCACATCATGGGGATAAGGTGAAAGACTAGGAGCCGGTTTCGGCGACGTACAGGCATGCTTAAGGCTCGATGTACCCCACGTTGGTCTAGAGTTCCGAGTTAAAATGGAAGGAAATGAAGCAGTGGAGAAGGAGACATTTGCAGCAAGAACAAAGACAATAATGGCCAAGAACAATGTTGATATTCTATGGTTGGCCATTTCGAATATTGTGACGAGCTCGGAATTTAAATAATTGGTTTTTTTCCAGTTTCTGCAATCAACAGAGAGTATATGCTGTTTATATAGATCAAGAACATATCTGAAAATAGAAATAGAATAACCAAAGCTATGATTTTATCGATCTTAATTGGTTGTTTTTCTCTTGTTTTTGGATTTTCTTCCTGGATTTGTGACAGTATATGTTGTTTCCTAGGCTTGCTGTTTGTCATCTTTCTTGTTAATTTTCCCAAAAGGAGCTTCGAATTCGAACATATTCAATGTTTTGCTGTCAGAATTCATTCTTTTAAAGGATTTTACTCTTTGGATGAATCAATAATATTCATTTTTTAAAAAGGGTTTAAAAAAGGACAAGAAAACCAACTGTCATAATTCATTCTTTTTTATGAAAGAAACAAAAACGATTTCTTCCAATGGTCTTAACATTACTCCATGCAAATGACATAATAAAGCTCAAGCTCGGCATTTTGTGTAATCAGTAACGGAATTTATATCGTATATATATGTATCACGAATTGATTTCAAATAAAATAAGGTAATATAAAGTATCATTTCGATTTCGAACGTAATTTATTTTATTTCGGTCAATAAAGTCTTGATAGAGTTGACAAAGACTGAATTCTTAAGAATTTAAGTATCTAAAATTATTCTTATCTGAATATATCTTATTATTAACTTTGTTTGAATTTGATTAATAACGGTTTGTTAGATCCATTTTCAAAATAAGTGTCTCAAAATTTTATACACTTTTTTTTATATATTGATTAGTTCTTTTTAAATTTTACATTTTTTAATTTTTTTTTAGGGATGCGTAGCCGTATGCAATCGCGCCTCACACTTTGTATATTGATTAGTTCTGATTATTTTGATTTAGATGTAGTCGATGTAGTCGAAAGATACATTTTGGTACAAGTGGTAAGTAACTTGATATTGCTTAAACATGTTTCGAGTTTGAGGTTTTGTGTATGCAAAAAGTTCATGTTGATAAATTTACCTACCAAAATCAAGTGTACAACGCAGGTTAATCCGAATTAATCAGGACAAATTCCTGAAGAACCGGGAGGGCAACAAAAAAATTATTTTAGAAAATAAAATTTCAGATCATGAAACCAGAAAGGAGAAGGCCCAAACAAGGAATAGAAAAAATCCAGATTCATTTGGGCCGGAAATCATTAAACAATCCAGGAAAGGATCAACAAGATAAACCCTAAAATACCAATTATAGCACAAGTTTATTATATGAACCACTTTCATTCTCCTTAGCGCCGCATTCCCTCCAAATTCCCAACCGGAAAACATGGTAATCTCCTCTTCCCTTTCCCATCTTCCTTGAATCGATTCATTCGTTTTAAGCTTGAGTTGCTCCTTTTTTTTTTTGTTTGTGGAAAAAATGGTTGTTATCTCTCTTTATTGTAAACAAAGTTGAATTTTGAAAGTAACCCTCTGATATTTTGAATTTGTTTGTTTTGACATGGCAGCCTTCACACAAGACTTTCAGGATCAAGAAGAAGTTGGCGAAGAAGATGAGGCAGAATAGGCCATCCCTTACTGGATTCGTATGCGCACTGATAACACCATCAGGTCAATATATTTTCTTCAGTTTTTCTCTTAAATTTGTTTACAAGTTTTTGTTTTGGTTTCATTCTTGAGCTATTTTCAGATCTTTTATTGATGGGTTCTTTTGGTTTTTTTTTCTATGTTTCTGGATTTCAGGTACAATGCTAAGCGTAGGCATTGGCGCCGCACCAAGCTAGGGTTCTAAGCCCCATGGACTTATTTGGGTTCAAGCTCTTTTTTTCAAGTTTATTTGCAGACATTGTGGTGTAATGTTTAATATAGGGAACTACTGAGTGTGATGGGTTCTTGAATTAAAGATTTTGATGAGATTTTTTGGCAAAATTTTAAGTATTTCATATTCTGCTTTTAGTTTCATATTATCGTTATCTTTATTTGGAAACTTGATATCGAGTTTCACTTTTTGATTGGGTTTATTCTTTGTTCTGTTAAGCTGTTTTCGCTTACCTGATCTTTATGTACTTGAGAGTGACCTTGTTGAGTTTATATGACTCTGAATTTGCTCTGTTTTTTTAGTAACATGTCTTGATGCATTAAAAGGGCCATTAGAGGCAATAGGAAGAGTAGGAATTTGGTTTACAATAGGAAGAGAACTTTGTTCACTGGTGGTTTGCAGATCGTCATTTCTATAGAAGATGACATGAAAGTGCACTTGCTTTGTGTGTTTCTAGACAAAGTAGAAGCATGTAGTTGCTTGGAATGTAGGCTATTTTCGAGTTTTGATGGAAGTATTGGATCAGTGATGTTCACAGTTGAACTATGTTACTCAGAGTCGGCACTCATCTAGAATGTCAGAAAATGATACTTGTCTTACATGGTTATGTTCAATCTCCTTAGGCGCATCCGGATATGCGCCTTGTACATGGATATTTAACTGAAACGGTGGATCGGGGTACATGGCACTTAAATAGTTTATAGGGTTGGAGGACATTAGGCCATACATCTCATAGGACCTAAGCTTTGCAAATGAGTGGTGTTATATGAGCTAGATGGATAGTACATTACATTTGTTTGTGGAATTTGTATATTTTGTAAAACTTAGATATAACCAATGATGGCTATGGTGTAATTGGTTCATGATGGCATATTCATGGGCGACATGGTTGATGTATGATTTGAGATTTAGATGGTAGAGAAATTGTCTAATGTTTTGGAGCAACATAGTGGACTTATGTATTGAAAGAAAAGTTGTGTTTTGTTGATACTTGTTGAATTTGAGATGGGGTATATTTTTAGTTTCATACGTTGCATAAACATGATATTTCTATTTTTTTTTAAAACGGGATAATTACAGGATTTTAAAAAATAATTATTGCGTGAAATTAATATTAATGTTTGATGACATATGAATGCATCAGATCAAATTCTAACATAAGATTATTACACCTGTTACCATATTCCTTAGTTTTACGGTGTATCTGGTCGGGTTCTAACATGGCTCGATTGAGTTGAATATTTTTTAGGAAATTTAGGTTTGGGTTGGGTCGGGTTTTTTCAAGGTTACTTTTGGGTCGGGTTTAGGTGAAAAATGTTTGACTTGATTTTACTTAGGATTAATAATGTAATTTTTTCTATATTTTTAGGGATATTTGCAATAATGCTCTCTTTATGTATTTTTTTTATAATTTAGTCATTAAAATTAATTTTTTTTACAATTAGGCCCTTAAAATTAATTTTTTTAATAGGTCAGGTCAGGTTCAGATTTAAGTATATAATTTTTGGGTCAGGTCAGATTTTTTTAAGTGTGAAATCAGGTCGAGTTCAGGTTTATGGTGTATATTTTCGGGTTCGGGTAAGCTAAAAACCAAACCTGACTCGACCCGTGCCCATCCTTATTTTTTATCTTATAATTAGCTGATTTTTGAATATAATTATAATTATAATCAATATATTTATAAATAATTATAATTATAGAACACAACGAGAGATTCACTGATTGGTTTTGTGGACAAAAATATTCATGTTGTTTCATCTTATATAGGTTTGAATTTTGATATTTATTTTTGGAATGAAATATTTTTTATTTAATAAAATAAATATTAGTATATAATTGCCTAAGTATAAAATAAGTTCCTAAACTATGCTTTTTATGAAATAGGTGCAGTATTTTTTGCTGAAATAGTGTCTAAAATTTTAATTTTGGTTGAAATAGACGCCTAAATTTTTGGCTTGTTCCTACTTTGGCTAAAAAAAAATAGGCATATATTTCAGTTAAAAATACTTTAGGCACTTATTGCAAAAAAGTATAGTTTAGGCATCTATTTTATAGTTAAGCCGTATATAATGATTTAAATTAAAAAATCAATTTAGAATTAAATCTAGTTTGACTCATATTTATTTTCAACGTTCATTAACACAATCAAGATCAAAGATTTTAAATTAACAAATTAATTTGAAAAGAAATACGCAGAATTTCAGTGGGTTTGTTCATATTTGGTGAAATCCAAAAATATTAATTAGGTTTAGATTATTAATATAAAATTATTTATTTATTTAAAACCAAACAAAAAAAGAAAAACGGTAACTTAATTTAAGGTTAAAAAATGACGGACGAGTAACAACTAAAAATATTATTAAAATATATAATATTTTAGGTTGACATGAGTAACATTTTAGGTTTGTATTTATTGAATTTTTATATATAACCGAAAATATTATCAAAATGTATAATATCTTAAATTATTCGGTTTAAGATGCTACCCAAACTAACTTAAAATGTTATATGTTTTAATAATATTTTCGGTTAGAGTCGATTACGGTTTTAATCATAGCTGTCGCACAACAAAATTACCCTATAAATAAAACTAAAAAGAGTTTAAATTAATGGATAAATGGATATGTTGCATAGTCCTATAAAAAGCCATCACTGTTGTACTTGTTTTGACTTCTTTTTCAGCGGCTAATGAAGTTTTGTCGTTAAAACATGAGATATCAATCATCCTTTGAAAACCAAAAGAAGGAATGTAAGAAAAGCAGTTGGGGAGTTGACACCTGTCCTTTACACAAACCATTCAAAATCTTTGTCGTTTCAAATCTATTGGGAAAACGCTGTAAGATACTGAAAAGAAAAACAGCCAACCCGCCCCGCGACTTATGGGAAACCACAGATTCCCCAACATGAACATAAACCAGCTCCATTTCATTGTCTCTCTCTCAGCATTGTTGGTTTTTCGTTTTGTTTCCAAGTTATTTAAAAAAAAAAGAAAATAAATAAATTCCAAAGCAATCAATCCCTTTGAGAAAACAGCCTGATCTGCTCTTCTTATTCATTACATGCATCGTCCCTGTCTTATGGCGGACAGGGAAGACTGAGGTTAGACTCGAAGAAAGAAGAAGCTCAGAAAAAAGAACAGAAAAATAAGAAAGAAAAAAAAAACTTTTTGAATCAAGGGTTTCTTCTTTTATCTCTTATAAACGAAGACCTCTTTTTTGATTGGCTCTTTGTTTTTGATCGTCTGTGTCCAATGGCTTCCGGTGGTGATATCTCATTGGAGCAGATAAAAAACGAGGCTGTTGATCTTGTAAGCCTTTTTTTTTTTGTTTTTTTGAATGTTGAAACCCTTTTTTCTTGTGCATGCATGCATGCACGTAGCTTTTTTTGCCCTTTTGTTCGTTTTATATAAAGGGACTTTACATGCACAAAAGCCTTTTATTTGGTTATGAATTTAAAACTAAATTGGTGGGGTTCTGTGTATTTTTCTTTTTGTTTGTGTAGGAGAGTATCCCTGTGGAAGAGGTTTTTAAGGTGCTGAAATGCACGAGAGAGGGTTTGACAACAGAAGAAGGAGAGAAGAGGCTGAGCATTTTCGGTCCTAACAAGCTTGAGGAGAAAAAAGAGAACAAACTCCTCAAGTTCTTAGGCTTCATGTGGAATCCGCTGTCGTGGGTGATGGAGGCTGCCGCCATCATGGCCATTGTTTTGGCCAATGGCGGAGGCAAGCCTCCGGACTGGCCAGATTTTGTTGGTATAGTTACTTTGCTTTTAATCAATTCAACCATTAGTTTTATAGAGGAAAACAACGCCGGCAATGCCGCCGCTGCTTTAATGGCCGGTCTAGCACCCAAAGCAAAGGTATAGTAGCTATATGGAGTACTAATTTTTGTTCATTTGCACCCGTATTCGATGTTCTGTTCTATCAACATCATGGTTCACTTTGTAGGTGTTGCGAGATGGGAAATGGAGTGAACAAGAGGCATCGATTTTGGTACCTGGAGATATAATTAGTGTTAAGTTAGGAGACATTATCCCGGCCGATGCTCGTCTCTTGGAGGGCGATACTCTCAAAATCGATCAAGCGGCTCTCACCGGTGAGTCCCTGCCCGTTACAAAGAATCCTGGTGATCATGTCTTCTCTGGTTCCACCTGCAAACAGGGCGAGATCGATGCTGTTGTTATTGCCACTGGTGTACATACCTTCTTTGGCAAGGCTGCTCACCTTGTTGACAACACCAACAACGTCGGTCACTTCCAACAGGTACTTATGATGCTGCAAAAATCAATCGGAACATGTTTTCGCATTATGTAATTATAAGTAATATAACTCATTGCTTCATGTTGTTCAATGTTGCAGGTGTTGACATCCATTGGTAACTTTTGTATCTTCTCCATTGCTATTGGAATGGTGATTGAGATCATAGTGATGTACCCGATTCAGCATAGGAAGTATAGAGAAGGTATCGACAACCTGTTGGTGCTTCTCATCGGAGGGATCCCAATAGCGATGCCTACAGTTTTGTCTGTAACAATGGCTATCGGTTCCCACCGGTTGTCGCAGCAAGGAGCCATTACCAAGAGGATGACTGCCATTGAAGAAATGGCGGGGATGGATATACTGTGCAGTGATAAGACCGGGACTCTAACCCTCAACAAGCTAACAGTAGACAAGAGTCTCGTCGAGGTTGGTTTCGAGCTTTGTTGTTACGGTTTTTGCAGGCATAAAACTTGGTGTTTTATCTAATCAGAGTATATGTATACCTGCAGGTGCTCACAAGCGGTATGGATGTTAACACCCTTATGCTGCTTGCTGCACGGGCTTCCAGGGTCGAAAACCAGGACGCCATCGATGCTTGTATTGTAGGGATGTTGAGTGACCCCAAACAGGTATCTGATACAACCCACATTTACTTGCTCTGATCCTTCATTTTGCTTGAAGTATCGGTCCAGCTCGTACATGTTTCGGATCATATCCGTATCTGACATTCGGATTTCTAATTTTGCTGTTTATGAATCAATAGGCAAGGGCTGGAATCACTGAGGTACACTTCATGTCCTTCAACCCTGTTGATAAGCGCACTGCCATTACCTACATTGACAGCAATGGCGAGTGGCATCGTGCCAGCAAGGGCGCTCCTGAGCAGGTAAGATACAACAAAAACAGCCACGGTCGTCTTTGATCTCTAAATAATCACTGGTTTCCCAATTGTTGTTTCTTGATCCAAAATTCTAATCTTGATTCGTTGCAGATCATTGAGCTTTGTGGTCTCACTGGGGGCTTGAGGAAAAAGGCACTCAGTGTCATCGACAGCTATGCCAACCGTGGCCTTCGGTCCTTGGGAGTGGCTAGACAGGTAGATGGCCCCAATGCTAATATACATACATTGATTCCATATATATATATATATAACGCCCCATTTGGCTAATGAATTTTTTGTGTATTTTTCACAGACAATTCCAGAGAAAACAAAGGAAAGCCCTGGAGGACCTTGGGAGTTTGTGGGACTACTGCCTCTTTTTGATCCTCCAAGGCATGACAGTGCGGAGACTATTAAACGGGCACTTGATCTTGGCGTCAACGTTAAGATGATCACCGGTGACCAGCTCGCCATTGGCAAAGAGACTGGTCGGAGACTTGGAATGGGGACCAATATGTATCCTGCTTCTTCCCTAGTTGGCCAGTGTCAGGATGAGGCTATTGCCAACATTCCTATTGATGAACTCATTGAGAAAGCTGATGGATTTGCAGGAGTCTTCCCTGGTAATCGGATAATCATCTCGAGCTCTTAAATTTGTTGCATGCAGAGCACATATGTGGCATGAAACGATCTTGACCAGTTCATCTATTGCCTAATCACATTAAATTTGTTGTATGCAGAGCACAAGTACGAGATTGTTAAAAGACTCCAAGAAAGGAACCACATATGTGGCATGACAGGAGACGGTGTGAACGATGCCCCAGCGCTTAAAAAGGCAGATATTGGCATTGCAGTGGCTGATTCAACCGATGCAGCCAGGAGTGCCTCGGACATAGTATTGACTGAGCCAGGGTTGAGTGTGATAGTGAGCGCAGTGTTGACGAGCAGATCCATCTTCCAAAGGATGAAGAACTACACCATCTACGCTGTTTCCATCACGATCCGTATCGTGATGGGGTTCATGCTGGTGGCACTCATCTGGAAGTTTGATTTCTCGCCGTTCATGGTGTTGATCATTGCAATCCTCAACGATGGAACCATCATGACCATCTCAAAGGATAGGGTGAGGCCATCTCCAAAGCCCGACTCGTGGAAGCTGGACGAAATATTTGCCACCGGGGTTGTCCTTGGAACTTACATGGCTCTTGTGACAGTCTTATTTTTCTGGCTTGTTCACGACACCGAATTCTTCACCGTCAGTGAATCACACTCGAATTCATGATTCCTTATAAAAAGCCCCTCAAAAGAACATGCTTGATATTGTGTTACATTTTTTGCAGAATACTTTTGATGTTCAGCCAATCAATAATAATCAGGCCGCACTTACTTCAGCTCTCTACCTTCAAGTCAGTTCCGTCAGCCAAGCACTCATCTTCGTCACACGGTCGAGGAGCTGGTCTTTCGTCGAGCGTCCTTGTCTCTTACTTATCGTTGCCTTCATTCTAGCACAAATGGTAAATCCATAATATATATGCACAAAGAGTTTCTGACCCAAACTTGAAAATCCGATGGGAACTATCCGAATTCAAACTTACCTGAAATAACATCATGCCAAGAAACTTAAATTCAAATGATTCAAAACCAAGACAACTCAAATTAGTAAAAAAAAAAACAATATAGTGGTAACATATTTGCTCAAAATTATAACTCTTGTGGCTTGTTAAACAAGGTGGCGACTTTGATTACCGTGTATGCAAACTGGGGCTTCGCCAGAATGGAAGGCATCGGATGGGGATGGGCGGGAGCGATCTGGGTGTTCAGCATAGTCACTTACATCCCTCTCGATATCCTCAAGTTCATCATCCGCTACGCCTTGACTGGCGATGCCTGGGGAAACGTAGCACAGAGCAAGGTCAAACAACACCCTTTTTTATATAGTAGTTTGTCTCTGATTAGATTTCCTTTGTTTACGTTTATTATGATTCAGACAGCATTCAGAGGAGAGAGCGAGGCACTACTAGTGGAACCGGATCAACGTTCACTTCAAGGCGTTCCAGCACCCCGTGAAACCTATTCCGATGACGAGATTGCGCGAATGATTTGATACAGCAGACGCGGCCTAAGCGTTCTGATATTGCAATGCATAGTTTCCAGTTAGGGCCGAAAATGATCAGAAATTGAACTACAGATGTATTTTTCTAGTTTTATTCCAATTTATTAAAAGTTTTGAAATTGCATTTGCATTCGTATTTGTTTTTCATTTAAATTAAACAAATATTCAAACGTATTCGCTAATAATAATTAAAAGTTTGTGAGAGAACGGTGAAAACGAAAAATCTTTACTCATAAATATAAACAAGAGAAAACAACAAATAAAGGGCTTTTCACCCAATATTAAATTCCAAAACATTATCTACCAATCTACTGAGTTTCAATTCATGTATTCCTTTTGTTTATCTTTCAATGCATTTTAAAAAATTAAAATTAAAAACTCAAAATAGACAGCAAATTATGTTCGAAAAATGTAATGAACATCCAGAACATCTCTGATGACAAAGTCTTGAAGGGTTGGTGGGTGAATGATACCTTGGGTGTAAGCATATACACGAGAGAGACATTGAAATCCGAGACTTATGACACGGAGAAGACAGTCTTGGAATCATGTCATTGCAAAACAATATAATTTCAACTATCTTTTATTCTTCCATGAGGTTAGTTCGGAAGGGATAATTTGTTCATTACAAGAGAGGACAGCCTCAGCCGTCAACTTACCCAGCCAACCATGGTACAACAATCCCCTCGAACCAAGCCCTCCAAGTAACCAATACTTGCATTTAAGATCATTACCTAAAATATTGTTGACACATCCCAAAAGCGGAAGCGATCCATGAGCAGTGAGTGGTGGCATTGCCCTCAAGCCCGCCCTTGCTCCAGCAAAACTCCAGTCCATTATACCAGGGTAAATAGCCGATGCCTTTGGAAGAAGCTCTTGAAGAGCATTGGAAGCTTCATCTGTTGAGACATTTGGTGAAGAGTTCCTTGACTTCCATTCCCATGTTGAACCCAGATACAAACTTCGGTTCCCCTTGATAGCAAGCCATGCATCTGATAATATTGATGGTCCATGGTCTGGATAATCTTCCCTGAAGAACATTATTTTAGATTTTTGTGAATGAGCCCAGATCACTAAGAAACTAAAAGACAAATACACATATGTGTCAAAAAAAATATGATACTAGAAAATTAGTAATACACAAATGTGTCAAAATATATATGGAACTACAGCTTCATATGAAGACTAAAAGCCACATTTCATATCTGGAACTATTGCCTGAAATACCAGCCCTTAAGTTTTATAGTGCAAATGAGATGAGAAGTCTTACCCTATATTATCAGGCAGTTGCAAGTGCAAAATAACACCTCTACATGTCCTCAAAGGAAACTCCCTGCAAGCTCTGGAAGCAAGTCTGCTTTGGCACCAAGGCATATTATCACAGCATCGTATTCCCCTAATGACCATAAAAAGCACGTTTGGTTCACTTGAATGAAATGGAATAGCTATAGCAGTAGTATGAACATGCTGAAAACAAGAAAGAAAACTAAGCATCCACGAAATAAACAAAACTATTCTCCTCCAGTCAAGCCTAAAAAAATCTTCAACACCCTTTCTTGGCAACCCACTCCCCCTTTTTTTTAGCTGAGTGCAGATTCTTTAAATATTTAGTGGAGTCCAGCAGAGTACGAACTTGTTTTTAACATGTTTTTCCATCACCATGTCAAACAAAACACGCTTACCTTCTAATTCATGGAGTTCGCAAACAGATTTCTTCTGCAAACATAGATTTTTCTTTCCAAAGCCGGAAGCAGATAATTCTTTCACTAAATTTTGACAAGCTAAGAACAGTGCCTGGTAGAATAACAAAAAGAAGAGGAACTTGTCAAAAACAAAAATGTGGAAAAGATAGATGTCCAACAACAGAAGCCTAGCTATTCTTACCTTGAGATAATACTGAGAATTCACATTTACAGCTTCAGGCATATAAAAAGCCAAGTTCAAAGGCATATGTATATGGGGTACAAGCTTTTGGGCAGCATTCTTATCAATGATATCTATTTTGCAACTGGTAAGGCAGTTCTGAGCATTCTGATTTCACCAAGGGAAAAAAACCACCAACATAAGCATGAAAATTGATGATATATGTATGTGTGTATATATATAGTCTGCATTAAGAAGGGTTGAAGAAATTACATCATTCAATATATTCAAAGTCTTCATGTTTGTGGCTGGTCTTAAAATGCCCCTGTGAGCACCGATTTCACCATAAGCATAAGCAAACGAATAAGAAATTAAACTGAGAAAATCTTTTAAACAGGTAAAACTAGAAAAAATGGAGGATAAAAATTAGACATTTCACAATTGCATGTGAGGGAAAGCAAACATATTGAGGGAACAAAAACAAACCTTCTCCGGACTAAAAACCCACCAAAATCTTGATCAAATTCACCACTTTCAGAAACCAAATTCTCCTCGGAACTAACAGCTTGTTCCGCAATGCTTAAAAGCTTTAAACATTCTTTCCAACACTCTGCACCTCTCCATAGAAGCTTAACTGCCAGCATATACACTGATAAGTTCAACAGGGGAGAAAACATGGCGAAAAAAGGACTTGGGGTTCTTTTTAAAGCATAAAGGATTAGCATACATTGAAAGAAGTTGATGGAAAACCTTTAGGAGAATAGGGGTGTAGTAGTCCTCCAGAGACTCCCGAAGCTCCTCCGCCAATGCCCATTTCATCATACAAGTCAATATGCAAGTGCAAATCCTTAGGACTCTCCTGGAAGATGCAATGGCGACAACAATCAGACAATTCAAAAGAAACCCATTAATGGTAGTGATTTAAAAGATTTAGAATTACAAAGAAAAAGAGTAAACCTTGAGTAAATGCCAAGCAACAGAAAGACCGGCAAAACCAGCACCAAGAACTGCATATCTGCATCCATAAGAGAAATCAGCAACGTTAAAGTTCAGACCTTTACTGTAAATATGAAGTGAAGGAAAGAGTGGGAGAGGTTAAAGGAACCTGAGAGGACGATGGGAAAGTGAAGAGAGAAGCACCGGTGAAGTGAGCTTCCCGGAGTAGGTTAAGGGAGACATTGAAGAATCGAAGAGAAGCTTCTATTGTTGCGCGGGTTTAAAAGATAGTGATTGCCCCATCGGCTATGGGGGATTTGCAGAGGGTTAACGGAACAAGACTACTTGCAGTTAAGAAGTAGCAGTAGCATATAGTTTAGGAGAGCAGGGCAGAGGTGAGAGTCTGATTAGCTATTTTATACAGTGGGTGGAAGTTTTATTTAGGGGTTTAGGGTTCAAGTAATAAGATTTAGAGTTTAGTATATTAGAATTTAGAGTTTAAGTAAGGCTTAATAGTGAGAAAGGTGTCCAAATTATACTCATTTTTTAAGTTTGGTGCCTAAGTTTTTTGTTGCTACTTTGATGTCTAATGTTTTATTTCATAATTCAGTTTGAGTTTTTCTATCAACGGTGATTAAAATTTTTCTGTTATCTAATAAAAACATGTGACGTGACCTATTTTATCTATTTATTTAATTTTTCAATTTCTTTAAAGATATAAACTTTTTAAAAATTTCAAAATTCTAATTTCTTTCAATCAAATTTTCAAACCACATATTGTTCACCGTCCAGCATCCCACACAAACCGGCGATTTATCTTTTCATCCTAAGCGTCGGGTATTTCACCGTTCAACATCTTTCACCCTCTAGTCGTCGATTAAGAACCCAACTGGTTTTTTTCTTTATTTTTGAATTTCATCGACGAAGCAATCGCCAATTTTCGACGGCGAGATGATGGGGGTTTCTGTAGGGAGAGACCAACGAAGACAAGGGTGGCCGGTGGTGGTTGAATCAGTGGTGAAAAAAGGAGAATTTAGGGTTTGGATTTGGGGGTTTTAGAGAAATTAAAGATTTTGAGGTTATATAAAATTATTATTTTTTATTTTAGAAAAAAACTAAAGAAATTACCAAAATATGCCACGTGTCGTATTTTTAATGGATAACGAAAAATTTTAACGGTCGTTGACGGAAAAATTCAATCTGAGTTACGGAATAAAACGTTAGACTCCAAAGTGGCCCGAAAAAAAAAACGTTAAGCACCAAACTAGAAAAAATGATATAAGTTAAGCACTTTTCTGACTATTAAGCAAGTAATAAGCTTATGTAATTTTTAAGGGTTATATTTTAATACAAGCTGTGTAAAAAAAATTTACACAAGCTTTTTATAAAATTTAAAACCTAAATCCTAAACTCTAACACCCTAAAATTTAAACTTCAAACTCTAACTATAAATCTTAAATCTTACACCCTACAAATTAAACCCTAAACTCTAAAATTAAAATTAGATAAAAAAAATTAATACACAAACCGTATAAACTTTAATTTATACATGTATTTTAATTTTAAGGATTAGAGTGTAGAGTTTAAGGTTAATCTTTTAAAATTAGTTAAAATTTTAAAATTTAAATTTTATAATATAAATATGTAAGACTGTATACACATGTTATATATTAAAATTTCACTTTTTTCTAATTACAACGGCATTGTACCAAAAACATAATTTTACATTCAAGTGCAAAATAAAATATAGATGCTTAAAAATGCAGTTAAGAATCTGAATTTTACAAAATTATCTAATTAAAAAAAGAGAAAAATTATGTTCTACATTGACAATAAAAAAACTGTTTTCATAAACGAGTTCAATTCGAAGTTTAAATGTTTATAGTTTATAATTTAAAATCCAAAGATTATGACTCTAAATGAAATTCCAAAACAAATGATCCAATGATGAAATTAGTCCGGGATTTAATAAATAGCATTTCATTAGTCTCTAGACCATCCGACCATTGGATAACAAGTTGCAGTACAATATACTAAGTCATTCCAGTTCAAGAGAATTGGAATTTGGGACTTCATCTTGCAGCTGCAGGTAATCTGAGGCTCAAGGACTGCTGCTCCGGCAACGGCAAGATCATACTTTCCGGACAATAATATGTCTTTCTCTTTGATATTCAACTTCACCTCTCTGGTGCATAATTAGAATGGCTCTTCTTACCTGCCAAACATAACGACCATATTACAATACACACGAATGATCAAATTAATTTCCAACCAAATTAAATTAACTACTTACAATTGATTCGTTCATCCCCATTCTAGTAAGATCATCAATCAGCCTTCTTTCTGATATGCGATTTCCGATTCCCAGTCTTCTCTTTATCTGGTTCTCCGCTTGCTATATATGCATCGGATTTTGTTAACACGTGAAAGATCACAAGAGTACTTGAACAAGTTCAGCAAAAAAATGTCTACAAACCTTAATCTCATTGGCCATATCGGGAGAGATATTAATATGTTGGTTTATTCCAGAGCGTGCTGCATCCATGGTGGAAACTTTGAAAAGTCTCAATGCTTCAGCTACATCGCCTTCAGTGGCTACATGTGACCTAAAATACATTTCAACTGTTAAAAAGGGCAAAAATTTTATTCTATTTATATCAAAATAGGCCAGTAGATATTTATCAAATTACTAAAGTAGGTTAACTTCCTGTTTGAATTTATTTCAAGCATTGACCTAACATGATTTTGCTAGATCCAGTACTTACAATTTCATTTTCGCAAGAGCCTCGCTTAACCTTATGATGGCCTCTAGCTGCCTCACAGTGATGGGAATTGCTGCACTCTCTCCGGTCTCATTTGCTTGCTGCCTCATTCCCTACAACAGTAACCCATGTTGATGACAAATGTTAATGGATGCTAAGGGCTCCTTTTCTAGTTAAATTTGGGATGGATTTGAAAATCAATTACAGCTAAAGTTTGAGAATACCCTTCTGATATCAACATAATCACTCTGGAGTTTAGCACATGCAGCTTCTGAAAGGCGAGGATGGCATTCTGTTCGACAATATTGTATATACCTATAAAATTTAACTCGATTTAGCAGCAAATACAATGTAGCATAAGTAACTTCACTTTAATTATCAAAAATAAAAGGTGACTTTATTTTACATATACCTTTTCAGCCAATTCTCTTCTTTAGGAGGTCTACTATCATTGGATGTTGCCTGAGCTGAGGCATGAACTTTTATGATATGACTTGCTATAACCTGTAAAAGGGTAATGGAAAGCAAAGCCATTGGTAGAGGCACTCATGTCATGTTAAAACTATAAATGCTTCTGTTTAATCCTTGGAGCACAAAACAGAAGAATTGCTGTTTAGGGATTAAGAAATAACTGTTCTGACAAGCAATTCTTAGCTGTCATTGAAAGGGGGGGGGGGGATCTAAGGTGAGCAAAATAACCAGACTACCTTGTCTTGGTCATACATTCTGATATCCTTTACAATGAAGATCAAGTCAAATCTTGAAAGAATTGTAGTCTGCAAATCAATATTATCCTGTGCCGTCTGCAAGGTAATTATATTTCTTTCAGTTGCTTCAAAGGAATAAATTCAAGAAATTGACAAAAATGGAATAGGAAGTGTGCAGCTACAGACCTTAAGATCATCATAACGTCCTGAAGGAGGATTAGCAGCGGCAAGCACTGAAGTTCTGGAATTGAGAACAGTTGTAATTCCAGCTTTGGCAATGGATATTGTCTGCTGCTCCATAGCTTCATGAATAGCAACCCTAGGTAATACAGAGCAAAACCTAATGAGCATCATGCGTAGTAAGGCCAAACAGGTCTTAACATTAATTCAACTTACCTATCCTCTGGTCTCATCTTATCAAACTCATCAATACACACAACACCTCCATCTGCCAAAACCATGGCTCCTCCTTCAAGATAAAACTCTCGCTGACATTTCATAAATACATGAACAATGTGAGAAACTTTTTTGCATATAAAAGGGCAGAGGAAGAAGTAAAGGAAACTCTTCTCAAAATAAAGTAACCAGTAAAACAAAATCATCTCCACCAGATAGCACACCAAGAACTTACAGAGCTACTATCTTGAATAACAGAAGCTGTAAGACCAGCAGCTGAAGAGCCCTTCCCAGAAGTGTAAACAGCTATTGGAGCCGTCTTCTCAACAAACTTGAGAAACTTTACAAGGTAACCATAAAATAAGCACCAAATTGTGTGAGAAGCACTAGAAATTATTGTATGAAATAGATTCAATTAAAAAAATCCAGATAAATATCCTAAAATGAAATGTAGAACAATAGAGACAGGGCAAAAGGTGACGCGAAGCATAACATTCTATTTCAACAACCTCAACCATCAAAGATACATGTAACTAACCTGTGACTTGGCAGTAGATGGATCACCAAGAAGCAACACATTGATATCACCTCTTAACTTAACCCCATCCGGTAAATTCTACACATTAATGAAGCCAGTTATGGTGACAGGTAGATAGAAGGAATATTTAAGGATAGAAGATAAGGATATAAAACTTACTTTCCTGGCTCCTCCAAAGAGAAGACAAGCAACAGCCTTCTTGACATCATCGTGGCCAAAAATAGAGGGAGCAATCTTGGAGCATATGACTTTATATGTATCTTGATTTGAGGCGAATTTTTTGAATTCTTCTACCTGCAAATGATAATTTACATAACAATGATGATGAAAAAGGGAATCCATTGTAACTTCAGTTTAGAGCTTGGGAAGAAAAATCCAAGTCATACAAATCAAATTAATCAACTCAGTTCAAAAATAAGTTGCAAGAACAGGAACATATCAATAGCACCATCAAGCATATAGTCAAAAAAAAAACATGAAGCAGTGAGAAAAGATGGTAAAGTGGTGATTCTTAAAGAAACAATTTTCATGATCACTTTGATTCTTACCTCTTCTTGCGTGAAAGTAGCTGGTCCTCGGGAGCTTGCTTCATTTGTCTCTTCCATTCCCACTACCCTGATATAAGGCTGTCTAACTGCAACTGCTCCTTTATGGCTGCATAAATCAGATCAAATTAGAATTCCAATTAGAAGAAAAATATGAGGCTAGCTATACAGTAAACATTCAACTAGAGTAAAGACTAAAGACTTACTTAGTGGATGAATTGGCAGCTTGAAAGATACTATAAATTCCCATTATTGTCAACCTTGAACCAGGTACAATTGTTTGAACCAGATGTCGGTCCACCAAAAGCAACATATTTCTAGGAAGCTCACCAGTAGGTACATCCTTCAAATTTAACGTGAATGCATAATCCAATCAATTCTATAATTCATTTTATACATTGTTTCTCTTAAAATCAAGACCGTTACCTCTGGGTTCTCTTGCAGTTTCAAGGTTTGTTGATCAACATACTTGCTCATATCAGGAACCACAAGCCATGGATCAATAGGGCAAGCTTCTTCTCCAGGCTACAGAAATTTCAAAACTGCTATCAAAGCTCTCATACTAAACAAGTAATATTAACAACTCAAAATTTTGATAAAGAATAAACCTGTGGAATATGGTCACACGATCTCGGAACAATTGCCCCACCAAGACCTGGACGGCAGGGAATCGACCTAGTATTTTTACAGTTCTTACAGATTAAATGCACATAAGTAGCCTTTGCCTTAATCCTTGAAGCAGCAATGGTAATTCCTGATATCTTAACTAGTTTTGATATATATTGAGCCTAGTAAAAATAACAAAAAATGGGGTCAGAAACTGAAAATAACTCATTCCGTTCATACTAATAGATCAAACAAATCCCAACCAATTACCCCAAGTGAGCGCATGGAAACCGGATCCTCCTTTGATGTAAGCAAAATTTGAACCTCGCCCGTCTGTGGCTCCACCATTTCCCCTGAATCTCCAGCTACTTTCATCTTCAAGCTCGCTAAAACCTCCGCAGCCGCGTTCTCAAACTGCACCAATTATTAAGAAGAAACAACCTTAAGCTAAAGGAATGTATTTTGATAAAATTGATAAGAGAGATTCGTGAGAATGTTTTACCAAAGGCAGGTAATCGGAGGGAGCGGAACGAAGGAGGGAAGGGAGATCGGAATCAAAGGAGAGAAGGTCCTCGAGATGGACCAGTAGGAACTTAGGATTGTTAACGAGGCTTTCTCTGTACGGGAAAACGTTCTTCTCCTTTTCAAAGTTCCTGATGAACTCTTTGAATTTGAGGAGAACGGAGTGGCGGCTCGTCGTGGAGGAGGATGCGGCCGCTTCCGCTTCCGTGGAGGCATCCGTGAATTGCGCTTGATTGCTGTAGTAAACCGCTCCTTCGTCCCATCCCGACATTTTCTTCTTTTGCTTTTCACCTTTGATTATCGTCTCTCGCTCTTACTGAAAATGAAGAAGCCGATATCGTTCTCTCAGAAACAACTTTTTCCTCTATGTTAATTACCATCAGGGTTCTTCTTGGCGGGAAGGTTATGGTGTTTTTGGCGGGGAAATGTCCTCGCACGTGCGTGGACATGCTTGGTTGGAGAATGGATCACGTTAAATAATCCAATGGGCTTGGCCCGCCGTCTTTTTCCATTCAAATATATATAAAGTTTAATGCATTTTTTTCTCCCTCAAATTTTACATATTTTTTTAATTTATCTTTTAAAGTTCAATTTGATTATTTTTACCTCTACAGTCTCAACGTTACTCATTTTCCTTCAAAAAGTTAAAGTCATTAAAAAAATTATTTTAATCAATTAAAACGTATCACGTTATTTTTTATTTATTTTTAAATTTTAAAATAAAATAAAATAATTAAAATATTTATTAATTTAATCATATTTTTTAAAATATCAAAAACATCACATCTTTATCCCTATCATCTTCTTCCCCAATTTTCATCCACGCTATAGCCTTCGTTGCCAAGTTCTTCATCCGTGTTGGCCTCATGTCCACAATCTCAACGTCCTGTTATTTACAGACCCAATCTTTACTTTTTCTCGATTTCCGTTCATTTAGTTTCAATTTTTTGAGTTTTTTTTTCTGTTCTCTTTTATCAGCTTTACTTCAGTCGTTGTTGTTCGAAGCTTGCGGGAGAACAGTGAATCTTGTGATCCTTACATGCGATGCCTGAACTTATAGCGCCGACGCCGGCATCCGACGAAGCATCCGAAGCAAGTGTACAGATATGTGAAAGTTGCGGGAGACATCGGCGAACCTGAGCTCTAATTCTCGGGTTTTCCAATTCTATATCCAAGCGTAAGCAAGTTGAAGAATTCAAGAAACTATCGTCGTCCGATCTAAATATTTGCTTGACCACAAGCTTTACAGGTAAGAAAACGCCGGATAATTGACGACTGAAGACTCTATCGATGAATTCAGAGGAATCAGTGACGACGACATGATTTGAAATTCCCTTTGCAGATCCACACAGAGCGAATAAAATTTTACTCAACTTGTTTGTTTGGAAGACTAGAAACAGTGGGAAAATTGGGGAAGAAGATGATGGGACGAAGATAAGGTGTTTTGGGTATTTTGAGAAATATAATTAAATTAATAAATATTTTAATATATTTATTTTATTTTATTTTAAAATATAAAAATAAAGAAAGAAAATATCAAAATAGATTTTTTAATGGTGTTAATTTTTTTGGTGAAATGAATAACGTCGAAAAATATTAGGGATAAAAGTTGTCAAAATAAAATTTAGGGATAAGTTTGAAAAACATGTAAAATTTAGGGAAAAGTGCATTAAGCATATATATATATATATATATATAACATATTAGATCGAATTGGTAATTTAATTATCAGCTTAAACTAAAAATTAACCATTAAATTATATTCTTTGTTTATTTTAAATACTTAAACTATAAAGTATTCTTGGTTAAAATAAGTATATAAGTTATACATTTTTTATTTTAAGTATCTAAATTATTTTTTATTAAAACAAATATATAAATATTTGTAATGCGTCAATGTTTCATTAATCGAAAATAATTTAACTAAAAAATAATGAGACTTAAATATATAATTTATGAAGCACGGGTACGGCATATAAATAGCATCCCACGTACCAGAACGATTTCCGAAACGGATACAATGTGGGTACGGCTGAGGTACGTCCTGAGGACGTCCCAGTACGCCGGAAGACTGAAGGGGACAGGAGTCGGAAGTTCACGCGGTACCCAAGTATTTTGACTTTGGCTTAAAACACCTTTTTGGAGTACCTTAAAGTACTTATGCTGAGTCACGTCGATTATCGGCGTCGCTTGTTGATGTTGACGATAGAACAATAAAACTTATTGCGGAGCTTGTTGAAGTACCTTATACAGACTTTTCCAAACTACCCAAAGAAATACTTGTCGACCAAAATTTTGTGGTGGTGTTTTTCGATACGGTTGTGGCCGTGCTTCTTGAAGCAGGTTATATCATTTTGGGGTTTGGCGTGAATCTGGAAAAGGGGGAAGAATATTGGCGGCTGAAGAATTTTTTTTTCTCATTTTTATATTTTTGTTACGTTTGTTGATTCTTATTTTTTTAATGTTTGACCACTTTAAACTTATTTTTTATTATTTGTTAAACGAGGCATTAATAGACCTGGATTTTGAGTTGTATTAATGAAGGCTAGACAACATGTTAAGTTATTGCTTGACCAAACCAATTCATTTTCTTAGTCCAAATGCATTATTATGTTTTTTTTACACATTATTATGTATTTTTGAAGATGTTAGATTTTAGACCTCATAAATCTTATTTAGTATACCGGTGAGATGAATAGAATAAGTGAAACTGAAAACCATCAAATTTGTATAGGTGAATATGTTAGATGTTAGACCTCATAAATATTTGAGTATATTAAAATTTTAGAATCTATTTAAGTTTGTCGTACTCGTACCATGTAATTTTAGAAATTATTGTATCTCGTCCTCGTTCCCGTATCCGTCCTCATTTTCGTATCAGTGCAACATAGTATATAATAGCTCATGTACTTATTTTGATAAAAAAAATAGTTTAAATACTTAAAACAAACAAAGGGCATAGTTTATGATTTTTTTTTACTTTAATCATTAGATATTTTCCTGAGAATAAAATGCTAAATTATTAGCTCCATTGATCATAATTTAAATTCAACACCAAGTAATTTCAAAATTACAAACCAAAAGCCATGTGATATAGAAATTCATGAGTTATATTTATAATAATAGATATTTGGTAAATCAAAGTTGGTTATATGTTTAGCCAACCCTATATGTCCTCACAAGTTCCTTTAGTTAAACTAGAGGGAAAATGAATTCAATTAATTGTTGTCGAGTTAAGCTTAAGTTTATGAATAAGGTAGATATAGGTGTCTTAATATTTAACTTCAAATCAATTGGTTTAGCAGGAAGAGACGCTAAATCTCTTATGCAAGGTCAAGAATCCAAATGATGATGTTGACATGTTGTATATAGAACAATTGAGTTGGGAGGATCGTCCCATTACGAGTATATGCAGATTAGTCTGATACTTCCGAGAGTTATAAGTTCCATTCCAATAAGTTTAATTGTACATACTGAATAACAGATACCGAAAATTGTAAGCTGCATAGACATTTAGAATCATCAGTTTAACTGATCGAATAACATTTAAACAATGAATAAGTGATCATTCTCTCTCAGAGCATTCAGTTCTTCAACTTTTGAGCCGTCAGCCATAAGAATAGTGCTCCTTCTTTTTCCAAATTTCTTCTCTGTATTAACCAAATAGAACCAAATTCAGTTCCCTGCATTAGTGTATCCAAGAACATGTTTTCCTCTGAACTGAAGTAAGGTTGTTACCTTTCCAATTCTATGAATCAAAGAGATCAACTTTTCTAGAATTTGATATACTGTATGTTAAGGTGTTTTTGGTCTATGTTGTTGTGACGTGAAATGGAAATCTCTTCTACTGTAATAGGCTTAGCTTCATGTTCAATGACTCGAGAATCAAGATCAAATATTTTGGCATGCTTTCGTGCACTTAATTACAATCTCTTAGGAATGAGTTTTAGTTGTGTTATAATATCTTTCTATTTGTTCAGTTGGTTTCATTTTTCCCCATTCCTTTAGTCTTGTAGCATGTCAAATGGATGTTAGTAAAAGAATATTCCCTTTTTAAGAAGCTTCTTGTTAGATAATACCTGCTAGACTGAAGAGGTCTTCAAGCGAATCAGGCAAATATACAAGCTTTCCCAATCTGTCATTAGACGTTCCTTCGGTTGGATGATGCCCGTGAATTATCACCCGGACGGTGCTTGCACCACCGTAAGTGCCTGTTCTTCCTGCAAACCAGTGAAGTCGGTAAGTTGCAAAGATCTAGAAATGTTACGATTTATGAAAAGAACATATATCTGGATGGTTTATGCTTGAAAGTTCTTCTATTATATATCATTTACCTTCTGGATTTGCATCTGTGGAATCCAATGTTTCTCTGTTTTGTTGCTCCTCATTTTGTTCAATAGGCTGCAAAGGAACATGATCAAATCTAATCTGCTTACATTTCTCTAATTGGTTCAACTTTAGGATGAAAACCTACCTGTTGGTTCTGTTCTGCCAGCAATTCTGTTAGGAAAGGAATCTCCTGTAGGATGTCTTCTTTTAAGCCTTTCAAGTACTGTGAATAGAGGAGTCAGAGTAAAGAAGTGTCCTTGGATTTAAGGACAAGATCATGTATTGTCCTTGAATTGATTGTGAGGTTTCTTTGCTTACCAATCATTGAACTGTTCATTCAAATTTAAATATATATTTGCTTTCACTTATAGATTGCATATTGAACCCCGTTTTGTAATTTTTTTTCTCTAATAGTGTAGAACTGACTATAAACTGCCTACATATGGAGAGAAAAATGAATTTACAAACCTGCATGAAGTTGGCAATAATAATCTCTCCATCTTCACTCTTTGGTTGAACCATTTGTTTGAAATGGTGATGACTTATCCTAATAACCTGGGATAGTCTCTTAGTTCTCACTATGAAAGGTTGGGGAATATTGAAAATTACCCCAATTTCTCCTGCCATATCTGCAGCTCCTAGTTTTGACAAAAACTTGAAGAAAAGGAAAAGCAGGAACTTAGTTTAACACAATATATGGAAAGAAAGATGCTTCACTTTAACTCCATAATCACAAGAAAACTATGTAAATGCAAAAACCAAAATCTTCACTACTCAATTCCAGATTTCCTACCATATTTAACCCATTCGATTAACGTTAGAAGTGGGTGTTATGGATCTAAATCTATCGTTAATCAAAGACGGAATTGCCGATCATTTTACTAATCATCCTGCAAATTAATATACGATCAATGAGGATATCCATATTCAATTTGAATTTGTTCAATCAAGCTAATCTAATTGCAGTATTGAACCATTTATGCAAGCTGTCAAAACCACTCCACAAATGCAAAATAAAGTTAAAAAAAAGAAAACGAAACAATGAATCAAGCGAGTGAGAATATGTATGGCAATAAATCAAGAAGAGATTAAGATTAACTTACCGGTATCTATGATCGTAAGGAACGATAACATATTTCTTGAGGTTCAAGTATCCGTCATCGACGACAGTTCCAAAAGCCGGCAAGAGACTACTCGAAACGGCGGCCAAATTCTGCATTTCACCGCTTGACCGTCGCCGGAAAAGTAACGGCAACGGCGACGATCCTATATCCGTCATTGTTGCTACGACCTTTGAGAGTCTGGAGAGATCGGAGCAAGGCTTCGCTATCTGCGCGCTGTTTTGTTTGTTTTGTTTATTTAAGCGAAAAGTCTCGGGGTTTAAATAATTGGAGATCTGAGGAGGAAAAGAAGGTATTAGATTAAGCTCATTAGAATTTATGGAAAGGTGACAATGAGCTTTCTGACTTTGAGATTCACATTTTAATAGTTTAGATTAATAAAATGATTTAGTTCAATTTTAGGATTTTAAAAATAGAGAAACAATTTACGAGACTGTTGGGTGCATTAGTAAGATATATTATAGTCCTAAAAAGAGAATGTAAGTTTAAATCTTAAAAACGACATTGTTGGGAGAGACAACATCGCACCCCAAACATAGGCAGTAAGTTATAAAAAAGAGAGAGATAAACATTTTTATTTTAGTGGTCTTGGATTAAGCTCTCGGAGTTGAAAATATTCTTATTTAAAATTAAGGTTCGAATATTGGTGTTGTAATGGAGTTAAGTTAGGAAAATTGTTTTCGTAATTAATTTTTATAATATTTAATTTAAATTAGTTGGTCAATAGATTAATTATTTGTAATTATAAAAAAAATATTATTGAAACAATTTTTTGTTAATAGAGCAAACGGGTTGGGATTCTGGGAAGATTGCCTTCATACAATGAATCTATGTAATTGTAAAACCTAATTTGATTTTGATATAGCAATTTGTCTAAGGAACTAGTTGTAAAAGCAAATAATTTTTTAAGTACTCTAAAGTTTCACAAACTGACAAGCAATTTGAACCAAAACTGATTCTAAGTCAAAACATTCAAACCAAACAAAATTTTCTAAGTATTTCAAAGCAAAATTCTGAAAGTTACGCTAGGGCGTATCGATACGCTCTAGCCGCATCGATACGATTTTACGTTATTGGAATTGTAATCGCCTAAAGTGTACCGATACGGTTAGCCACATATCAATACGTTTTTTAAATAAATTTATTTCAAAGGCATAACATACCGATACGGTAATCTCGTATCGATACGGTTTGATTTGATTCAGTGTATCTTTGCATTTAATAAAATAGTTGTTGAATGTCAGTTATGGGAATCAGTAAATTTTAAACAGTCGTTTAACCGTATCGATAAGCTTCATAGCGTACCGATACCGTTTTTGCCAAACTTTTACTCAGGATTCCAGTGAAAAAAATCTGTATCGATACGGTCATAGTGTATCGATACACCCCTTATTTTACACTTGAACTGTACCGATACGTCTTCTCGCGTATCGATACGCCCCTGCTCATTTGTACACAACGTCTCTTTCTTCTTATATACAAGTATCGTTATGAGCCTTCGTGTACCAATACAGTTGGTTGATGAAGAGCATTTATTGCGCGAAAAATGCAGCCCAACAGCTACAATAATGATCTCAACCACCCAAACGGTTAAAAATCAATGCAATGGTATAAAAGTAAGCCTCTAAAGCATCAGTAGCAACTATAGAACCTATTTGCAACATCCAAGCATATATCCAAACCATTGTGCTTCATAGAGTCAAATACTTTTATCCCACTTGTTGTAATTCTTATTGTAAATATTTCTTTCAAGTTTGGGGAGAGTTGTGTATCATTTGGGCAACAAATTTGTCTTGTGAGAGATATTTTAAAGTTGCCAACTCTTCTTTGTAAAGAGAGAGCTTTTGGTTAATCTTTGGGTAGAAAGATTAACCGGTTTGTAAAGGTTACCTCCTTAGCCTAGAAAAGGGGAAGAATATCTACTGGATATTGGTTGAAAATCCTTACTGGGAGCTAAGGTGGTGGATGTAGAGCTTTGTTAGAAGCTTGAACCACTATAAATTGTCTTGTCCTCAGTTTTCCATTTTTCAATTTGCTCCCTTCCACTTTAAAAATCTAATTCACCCCTTATTGGCCAATTTCGATTCGATTAATCCACTCAACAATTGGTATCAGAGCCTAACTCTTTGAAGGCTTCACATCCATAAGAGGCGATCCTTGAAGAGTGTTGACCATCTATTCATTCAAAGCCATGGCATCTACCTTCGGGCCAAACTTGTTTGAGTTACAAGCGATCACCAAGCCACTATACTTCAATAGGGATAACTATACCTATTGGAAGAACCGGATGAGACTCTTCATCAAATCTACCGACTATGTCCTTTGGGATGTAGTGGAAGACGGACCGGTAATTCCTATGAAGAGAGACGATGAAGGGATACTTGTTCCGAAGACAAGGGTGGAAATGACTGATGAAGATCGGAGAAGACTCCAAATCAACGACAAGGCCCTACATATCTTGTTTTGTGCACTCGGTCCCGACATGTATGCCAAAATGTCATCGTGCACAAGTGCAAATGAGGTGTGAGACAAGTTAAAGACCACTTACGAAGGCACTAATGACGTGAAGGATACCAAGATCGGAATCCTTAACTTAAGCTACGAGAACTTCAAGATGGAGTCGGATGAGAGCATCTCCAAAATGTTCGATCGGTTCTCAATTACGTAAATGGTCTCAAGGGCTTCGGTGAAATCATTTCTGAAGACAAGCTTGTCCGGAAGCTACTCAACTCTCTTCCTGAATCATGGGATGAGAAGAGAATCGCAATTATCGAGGTAAAGAACTTGAAGACATTGAAGCTCGATGAGTTGGTAGGATCTCTCCTTACTCATGAGATCATGAAGCAAGGAAGAGAGGAAGAGAAGAAAAGAAAAGAGAAAAGAGTAGAGAAGAATGAGGTGTAGAAGAATAAGCAAGAGATTGCTCTCAAAGCCTCTCTACCACAAGAGGAGAGCAATTCAAGTGAAGAAGATGAATTTGAAGAATTGGTTATGATAGCCAAAAGATTCTATTGGTTCATGAAGTCCAACCGGGGAAAGAAGTTCCAAAGAAGAAGAGACTTCAAGAACAAAAGCAAAAAAGAAGAGAAAGATCAACTCATATGTTATGAGTGCAAGAAATCGGGCCACATTAGATCAGATTACCCTCAACTCAAGAAGAAGGGTTCGATAAGAAGAAAAATATGAAGGCCCATGTTGCTACTTAGAGCAATAAGGAATCATCATCCGATGGAGAGGAGCACAAAATAGCAAATCTTTGCCTCGTGGCCATTGATGACGATTCTAAGGTAAACCTCAACTCATCTAACTTTGATTTTACATTTGATGAGCTTCAAGATGCTTATGATGAGTTACAAAAGGTTTATGACGAAATGGTGGAAAAATATAAAGAATCGGTTTTGAAAAACAACAAATTAATTTTCGATTTAAAAACTTAAAACGATTCTTTATCCAAAACCAATTCAGATTTTGAAAAGAAGATTTCGGTCTTACAAGATTATTTGAAATTATTTAAAAAAGAAAATATCAATTTAAACAATATTCTTTCTCAATTTCATGATGAACACCACAAAGTGGTGAATGAGCTCAATGAGCTCAAAGTTACTTTAAAAGTTGGTTCTTCTAGTTTTGAAAAGAGTGAATCTTCTAAAACCAACTATATAAAAGGAAACATTTTTAACTAAAAACAGAGAAGCTCTCATAGGCATCCTAGAGGTAAAAGAATTAAGAGTGTATGAGTTCCTAAGGAACTTATAGTTTCGAACAATATACATGTTATTTCTTCTTGGATCCCTAAGTGAACCAAGTATTTGAGAGCTAACTCACATGGACCCAAAATGATTTGGGTACCAAAAATTAAGAACTAATCTTTGTTTGTAAGGGGAGCATTGCTACAAGGCCAATGCTTCAAGTCAAAACACTTGGTACCTTGATAGTGGATGCTCAAGACATATGAACGACGATAAGAGTAGATTCTGGAGCTTAAGCCAAAAAGTGGTGGAGTGGTGACATTTGGTGACAACTCCAAAGGCCACATTGAGGGTATTGACTCTATTGGTAATCTCTCATCTATTCTCATTGAAGATATCTTGTTTGTCAATGGTCTTAAGCATAACTTGTTGAGCATTAGTCAATTATGTGATAAAGGTTTTAATGTTCATTTTGATGATAGTGGGTGTAAAATTGTGCACATTAAAACAAATGAAATAATGCTCATTGGTCATCACATATGTAATATTTAACACCCCTTCCCGGCTTGGTCAAGAACCGGTATGAGTATTCTACCGATGAACTAAACGATGGTCGATACGATAATTCTATACAATAAGAGATGATATTAGGTCTAACATTCAAGATTAAGCAATAAAAATTTTCAATTAATCTATTACGAGTCTATGACTATCCAATCAGGACCAAATTATAACATTTATAAGTTTTAGGGTCTTAATCGTAATTTTGGTATTTAAGAGGTCCGATTCTGAAACCCACCTTACTACAGTGAAATTCATCATGAAAACAGTTAGCGTACATATTTTCATATTATTCGGAGTTCATATGCCTATTCAATTAAGCCATACAATAATCAGTGATCATTTTGTAAACAATACAAAACTAGGTTCTTTGGCTTTTAACATAATTAACTGTCGTTGTACCGATACCCTTATGGTCGTATTGGTACGCTAAACATAATTCCAAATTCAATGGTAATAGAACTGTATCGATACGGTTGAGGGTCGTACCGATACTGGTTGACCATGTTGACTTAGTATCGATACGCTTTGACCTCGTATCGGTACCATTTTTACACCCAAATTCTAGTAGCCAAACTTTGTACCGATACGCTAAGGCCGTATCGATACACCCTTTTTGACCATCGTTAACCTGACCAAATATGCAAGGCCGTATAGATACGCCATGCCCTATAATGACAGATTTTTGATGGTTTTTATTCGATTTAACCTATCAATCAAGGTCCAAATGTAATGAAATTTTACCAGTAAGTTTTAAACATTATAAACAACTAGCATGCCAAATTTCGTATTAATCCAAATCCATTTACTATGTTTTCACCTTTTAGAGCCAACTATGCACTTTTAGTCACTTTTATGCCATTCCAAAAGGGTCTTTAGGGCATTTAACAATATTACACCACAAGCACATAATATACATACCAAAAGAGATCTATTTGACTAGTTCAACTACTTGCCACCGTTCTAGGAGTTTACAAAGACAAAATACATTACTTGTGAGTTGAGATGACTTGTCAACAACAACCAAACTTCCGATCTTCAACGATAAAATCCTTAACCTGAAATGTATGAAATGAAATACATTAGGCATACTTTTCCTAGTGAGGTAATCACAAATGAACTCTATGTTGATGAAATGCATTCCAATTCATATCTTTACAATAACAATGTAATAAATCCATAGAAACAATGTAATGAACATATTCAGTAACAACGAATCCTTAATTCATCAATAACCCTTGGATTGATTCGGGATAATGGATACACAAATTTCTATGACTCGCCAAATCAATGAATGGTCTAGTCCCTCCACCTCGTACACTAAGCTCATGAATTCTATGGCATGCCAATTGTATCCAATGTCCTTCGAATCCAATGTCCAGTGACAATATCAATAGTTCATGTTCAATATCAATAGCCATGTTCAATGTTCTTGCCGATAAACAATATTCTGGTGTCTATGTTCAATGACAATATCAATAACAATGGCAATGTCCAATGATCGCAATGACATCAACAATGATCGATGTTTCATTTACAATGTTTCAATAACAATAATGATGTTGACTTCAATAATCAATGACAATGGCTATATCAATGCTCTATATCAATGTCTCATACTTTCATGATTCAATGACAATGGCGATGATAATGACAATAACAATACTTAATGACAATAACAATACTCAATGACAACAACGATACCTACGTCTGATGTGCAATAGCAATAACAATGACAATGACAATGTTCAATACTCGATGCGATAACTTACCAATGCTTACCATAATGTCTGATAAGTGATTCGATGCAATAATCCTTAACGATGGGGTTAGCAATGATAATTCTATTAATGATGAAGTCGAGAAAGACACCTAGCCTAATCCTGAGACTCTGACTACACTCACCTCGATAATCTGAAGCTTTCAAGGCTCTTGGTTAGCAATCCCCTTGTTCCTAGCTTTTGTTGGTGACGGTGGATGATCTCTACCAACTTCTTGAGCTAGGTAAAAACAATAGGATTCGGTTAGATTCAATATTACGATACCGAAATCAATATAACAATATCAAAATCAAAATCGAAGCTTAAAATAGCTATTAGCTATCAAACTCCATAGATGGCCAAACCTTATCTTGTGATTAAACTCGATATATCCATAGATTACATTGGTTGCTTGAGGGTTTTAGCTTACTCGATCACTTGCAAAAATTCGATAACAATAAATCGAAGAAAGGAAAAGCTCGAAATCAAGCTCTAATGGAGGTGCTTGCTTAGGTAGGAGATTATAGCTTGGTGAGGTGCTTGCTTAGAGAGGTTTCGGGTAAGATTTATAATCCCTAACTATTTGCTTGAATGATAGTCAATGACAAAGTCATAATTCTTGAGGATTTCCATCCATCTCCATTGTCGAAGATTCAACTCTTTTTGAGTTAAGAGATATTTGAGACTTTTATGATTGGTAAAGAGGTAACATTTCTCCCCGTAGAGATAATGTCTCCAAATCTTCAACGCAAAGATAACTACAGCCAACTCTAGATCACGAGTAGGATAATTCATCTCGTGTGGCTTGATCTATCTCGATGCATATGCAATGGCCTTGCCTTCTTTCATCAATACACATCCTAACCCGAGATGCGATGCATCACTATAAACTATGTAGTCATTCCCTGACTCAGGTTGGGTTAGAACTGGTGCATGAGTCAAAACTTATTTCAATTGATCGAAGTTCATTTGTTGATTCGGAGTCCAAACAAATGGAGCTTCCTTTCTCAATAACTTAGTCAGAGGGGCTGCTATCATAGAAAACCCCTTGACGAATCTCCTATAGTAGCCAACAAGACTAAGAAAACTTCTCACCTCGCCAATATTCTTCGGTGGATGCCAATCAATAATGGCTTGAATCTTCTTTGGGTCTACTTGGATGCCCGAAGTTGATACAACGTGCCCAAGGAAGGTAACTTCAGTAAGCCAAAACTCACATTTTGAGAACTTGGCAAATAACTACTTCTCCCAGAGGGTTTGAAGCACAATGTGAAGATGATCACGATGTTCTACTACATTCTTAGAATATATTAGAATGTCATCAATGAATACTACCACGAATTTGTCGAGGTAGGGTCTAAAAACCTGATTCATTAGGTCTATGAAAGCTATCGGTGCATTGGTTAACCCAAATGACATCATCAGGAATTCATAGTGACC
Organism: Hibiscus mutabilis; assembly: GCA_019671005.1. NCBI lineage: Eukaryota > Viridiplantae > Streptophyta > Magnoliopsida > Malvales > Malvaceae > Hibiscus > Hibiscus mutabilis. Next base: position 82,942,437 of record CM033715.1, read on the forward strand.
ATATCTTGTACGAAATACAGTTTTAGGCACATCACATTCTTTAACTCTCATTTGATAATAACCATACCTTAAATTGATCTTGGAAAACATAGTGGAAACCTTGAGCTGATCGAATAGATCATCAATCCTTGGCAATAGATATTTGTTCTTGATGGTCATCTTGTTCAACTGTCGGTAATCAATACATAGTCTTATGGAACCATCTTTCTTCTTCACAAAGAGAACTAGAGCTCCCCAGGGCAAAGAACTCGGTTGAATGAAGCCTTTGTCAAGAAAATTTTGAATCTGGGCCTTCAACTCTTTCAGTTCAATGGAAAGGTGCAATGGACACTGGATTAGTTCCAGGTTGCACGCCAATGGTCAATTCAACCTCATGGGTCGGGGGTAAACTCGAGAGTTCATCAGGATAGACATCGGGAAATTCATACATAGCATCAATATCCGATAACTGTGGCCCATCTTTAGCTTCAATTGTCAAGGCATACAAGGAAAAATTTCTTGAACTCATCAACACAATGTTTTTCTTGCCAATGCCTCAAAGATTCAATTTTCTTTTGTTACAATCCACCCATGATTGATACTCACTAAGCCAATCTAGTCCAGTATCACATCAAACTCATGGATCGGTAGAGCCAACATGTCAGCCACGAAAGGAATCCCTTGAATCACCAAAGGACAATTCTTACAATACAAAGTTTATGGTGACGCAATCACCAAGTGGATTAGTTACAGAGATCCTCGATGCTATAGGTTTACTAGTCATTCAATGCTTCTTAACCAATTCAGTGCTTATAAAAGAATGAGTAGATCCAAGGTCAATCAATGCATATAAAGGATAAGAATATAGTTCATGATACATGCTATGACATCAGGCCCATTTTCCTCCCTCTGCTCCTCACATGATACATCTGAGTAAGAGTGTTGGATTCTTGCTTACTCGGTGTCTTTCCTGAGCCATTGGGTCTCCCTGTAGCTCATAACGAACCTTGTTTTGACCCTTTACCTCGAAAGGACTGTGTAGGGAATGCAGTACTTGTTGGTGTAGCCATAGACTTGTTTGCACCCAATGGACAATCACGAATGAAATGACCCTGTTCACCACAATAGAAGCATGCTCCAATCTGCTTACGACACTGCCATGTTGGATGTCATTTCTGGCAGTAATTACAAACTGGATTCTATGTATTTTAATTGAAGCCTCCTGTGCTTTCAACTGAGACCGTCTTGGCAAAAGACTGGGTGTCGTTTGAGGTTTCTCGATGTTCATAGAACGGGAAGGTTGAAAATACACATTTTGATTGGGGCCTTGATTCTTACTCTTTTTATTCCACTTGGAAGGTCAGGAATCATCCATAAACCTCTTTTCGGTCCTACTAGTTCCACCTGATTTCAAGGTCTTCCGAGTAGTTTCAGTGGCCTTGACTCGATTTATAAGATCTTGGAAGTTAGTGATGCCCAAAGCAGTGAACATAGGACGTATCTCACCGCTAAGTCCGGCAATAAACATCCTGCATTTATCTTCCTCTTTCTTGATGTATTCAACACCATATTGGCAATACTTGCAAAAGTCATGAACGTATTGCTCGATAGGTCAGCCACCTTGACAATAATGAATGAGGTAAATGTGTCGGTTCCAAGCTTTATTGCTCTATGATTGGATCATTGCTTTACCTTACCACAAGTAGACCCGATATCATGTTTAGTGTTTGCTTGTGTGCCAGGGTTCAAGCCAATCCAAGAGAATAACACATTGTAGTCATTAAGAGAATCTTTAGATACCTTAGAGATACACCTAGTTTAGGTCTTTGGTATTCTAGAGACTCATTCTTTAATCTTCATGCTTATTCTGATGCGGATTATTAGGGTTATAAGATAGATAAAAAAATACCTCTGGAACTTTCCAATTCCTAGGTAGTATGCTCATATCTTGGTTCTCTAAGAAACAAAATAGTGTAGCCTTATCTACCACCGAAGCAGAATACATATCGGCCAGAAGTTGTTATGCTCAAGTACTTTGGATGAAGTAACAACTTCTAGACTATGGTATTGATGTAGATACCATACACCTTAAGTGTGACAATACTAGTGCCATATGTCTTACTAAGAATCCCATCCAACATTCTAGAACCAAGCACATAGAGATAAGACATCATTTTATTAGGGATCATGTCTTAAAGAATGATGTTGTTCTAAAGTATGTTGATACCTCAAACCAACTAGCGGATATCTTTAAAAAACCATTAGACAAAGAGCGTTTTTGGACTCTTAGGAGAGAGTTAGGTCTAACTAGCCTATCTTGACCTTTTAAAGCCCTTTTGTGCAAAATTTTACTTGAATTTTGAATGATGATCTTGCTTATGTAATTTTGCTTTTCGACGCATCTATGCTTGTTGCTAGGGGGAGTATGCATATGTTTTAGTCCATATATCTTGCTCATATATCATTTACATGCATTTAGGCTCGCTCAAATTTGAATTTTTGGACTTCTTTTTGTCCAAAATGTATTTTCTGGCATAGGAGTATCGATACGGGTAATATCGTATCGATACAGGTTCCTATTTGAGCTTCGATACAGTTAGCACTGTATCGATACGGTGGATTGATACGCGTCGTAAGCGTACTAATACGGTTAGCCGCTAGAGCTTTAAATGGGCATTAAAAGAATGTTTCACTTTTATTCAAACTCAAATCCCCTTTTCATCCAAAACCCTAGCCGGTTTTGGGCTATAAACCCCCTCTAATCTCCTTGATTTTTCACACAAAACTCAAAATCTCTTGAGGGTTTTTACTCAACACATCAAGGCTAAAGCTTTGCTAGCAATTTGGTGCATTCTTCATCCTTCATTCATCCTATTCCATCACTCAAGGTATAAAAACCTTTTTTATTTTTTTTAATTTTCGTTTAATTTCAATTGCTATTTTTAATCAATTTTTGTATACATAGTATATTTATAGTATGAATTTTGAAGTTTTTGCAAAAACTCTTTAAAATCTGAAATTTTTTGATCGAATATAAAATTATATTGTATATTTTTATAAACTATTTTTCAAATTTCTTTTTCCCAAAAATTATTTTTATAGTTATATATATTTTTCAAACCTAAAATACAATGTTTTTCACAATACCTTAAATTATTGGAATATTTATTGGGTCGAATGTGATGATAGTTGCATACATTATTTTCGAATTGTTTTTTATGTTTTCAGGTTTATAATGTGACTTAAAAAGAGGCCAAGAAAAGACTTGCCTTCAAGTTCTTCTAATACCAATTTGGAAAACGAGGGTATTACTAAACCAAACCTTGGTTATATCATTCAAAATAGTTTTCTAACACCTAAGGCTTTGGCTCATTACAAACAATATCAAGCCTTTATCATTCAGGATGAGCTAGTTGTTTCAATCCCCTTTCTAAACTCGGAATGTTTTAAATTCAAATACTTTGGGTTGTTGCAACAATGGAAATTCTTACCTTTTTTAAACCTACACCCGTCTTTATATCGAAATCTTATTTTGTTTTTTTATACCAGTGCTCGTTGCATTCATGATTCTAAAAGAAACAAAGTTATAGCCATTGAATCTTATTTGATGGGAAAGAAATTTTGAATTGATCAAGAAACTTTATGTAATATTTTTGGTTTTGAAAATATTGGGATTGATGATGAACACTCCTTGGGACATGGTCAACTTGACTCCGTAACCGTTTTAGATGCTCATGATCGTATCCTTCATCTTATCACCTATTGGTGCCTTCGTCCTTCTGGTGGCAAATTCTCAACCATCCACCAAGTTGATGCCTTTTGGCTTCGATGTTTCCATGAGGGTAAGCACCCAAAACTTTGTCAAATTATGTTTTCTGACTTGGTATATCTTGTCCAACACCGCCACACCGATCAATTCAAGTCTTTCTACTATGGCACGGCCTTGAGTCATCTCTTTCATTCCTTGGAGATCAATTGTTCACATGATGTTGCCGAGCCTCTTGGTAAACCGATCGATGAACACTCTCCTACTCGTGCCAAATTTCAATTCATCAACAACGAGTGGGTTCGTGTGGCTAATCCTCCTCCTCTAGATGCTCAACCTCCTCATGTGGCTCCACAAGGTCTCATTGCTCATCATGCTCTACCTTCCATGGATGCCCTCATGATGTATCTCAATGAGCAATTCGCATCTTTGCATACAAATATTGCCTCTATAGATACCACCATAAACTCGGGGTTTACCGCTATTGATACATGGTTCACCTCCTTGGAAGAACGAGTTGGGGTCATTGAGAACAAAGTCACCTCTGTTGAGCAACGTGTCACCACCATCGAGCAACAACAAGCCTCCATGGATGTCTCTCTCACCGTCTTCCATGGTGCATGGCTTAATTCTCGCGCTCCTCTACCCAAACACGATGACGATGATGAAGAGGATATGGATGAAGACGATGGAAACGATGATGAGGACGAGTTCTAGTGCATTCTATTGCATATCATCTCATCTTAGGTTTTTTATTATTTTTGCACCTATGTTATTGTTTTTAAGAACCCTATGCTATGATTATGTTTAGCTTGTTTTAAGTTTAAGTTTGGATTTAAGTTTGAACTTATGTTGCTTTGGATATTATATTTAAAGTTTGATGATATTATGTTGTTTTGATTATGCTTTACATTGGGATTTATTGCTCTATATCTTTTTTAAATCCCTTGTTATATGCATTGATTTTGATCTAACAAAAGGGGGAAGAAGTGTAAAATCCTAAATTTTTACAAAGTTTTGAAGTTTTGAAAACCTATCTTAAATTAAGGGGAGTAAACTTTTCAAAGTTTTCAAAAATACTTAAAAATTCACTTTGGTTTTGTTATATCAAAAAGGGTGAGATTGTAAAACCTAATTTGATTTTGATATAATAATTTGTCTAAGGAACTAGTTGTAAAAGCAAATAATTTTTTAAGTACTCTAAAGTCTCACAATCTAACAAGCAATTTGAACCAAAATTGATTCTAAGTCAAAACATTCAAACCAAACAAAATTTTCTAAATGTTTCAAAGCAAAATCTGAAAGTTACGCTAAGGCGTATCGATACGGTTTTACATTACTGGAATTTTAGTCGCTTAAAGTGTACCGATACAGTTAACCGCGTATTGATACATTTTTTAAATAAATTTATTACAAAGGCATAGCATACCGATACGGTGATCCCGTATCGATACGGTTTGGTTTGATTCAGTGTATCTTTGCATTTAATAAAATAGTTTTTGAATGTCAGTTATAGGAATTAGCAAATTTTAAACGGTCGTTTAACCGTATCGATACGCGTCATAGCGTACCGATACCGTTTTTGCCAAACTTTTACTTAGGATTCTAGTGAGCAAAATCCGTATCGATATGGTCATAGTGTATTGATACGCCCCTTATTTTACACTTGAACCGTACCGATACGTCTTCTCGCGTATCGATACGCCCTGCTCATTTGTACACAACGACTCTTTCTTCTTATAGACAAGTATCGATACGGGCCTTCATGTACCGATACGGTTGGTTGATGAAGAGCATTTATTGAGCGAAAAATGCGGCACAACGGCTACAATGATGATCTCAACCAACCAAACGGCTAGAAATCGATGCAATGGTATAAAAGCAAGCCTCCAAAGCATCAACAACAACTATAGAACCTATTTGCAACATCCAAGAATATATCCAAAACATTTGTAATTCTTATTGTAAACATTTCTTTCGAGTTTGGGGAGAGTTGTGCATCATGTGGGCAACAAATTTGTCTTGTGAGGGATATTTTAAGTTTGTCAATTCTTCTTTGTAAAGAGAGAGCTTTTGGTTAATCTTTCAAAGATTAACCGGTTTGTAAAGGTTACCTCCTTAGCCTAGAAAAGGAAAGAATATCTAGTGGATATTGCTTGAAAATCCTTAGTGGGAGCTAAGATAGTGCATGTAGAGCTTGTTAGAAGCTTGAACCACTATAAATTGCCTTGTCCTCAATTTTCCATTTTTCATTTTGCTCTCTTCCACTTTAAAAAGCCAATTCACACCCTCTTGGCCAATTTCGATTCGATTGATCCACTCAACAGTAATATTCTATTCGAATTAGTAAATCAGTAGTTTAAAATCGGTGGACAACCAAAAAAATATGTAGACATCTCTACGGCCCAGGATAGGTTATGTTTTGAATTATTTTATTTTCTATTCAAGTAAATCGTTTCAATACATCTAGAAGCAATAATAAATTGATTCAATACATCAACTAAAAGATAATACTATATATGGTAATTTTATATATTGTATCAATAATACTTCTTAACAATATCCCTTCATTTATCAATATTACTAGGTGTATCAATAATACTTCTTAACAAAATTTTACTAGGTGTATCAATGTTACTAGGTGTATCAATATCCCTTCATTTATCCAAAAAAAATAGTACTTCTTAACAAAATTTTAACATCAAATGCAATAATTGATAATTTTATAAGTTTGTACGAGTCAAAGATTGTCATTCAATAATTAGCACCACTTGTTGACCGAGTTAGCTTGATTAATATGTCACGGGACTAGAATCTAGGCCTTTTAGTGTGCGGCCATCTCGGTCATGGGCTGGTGGCCCGTGACAAATACGTTGTTGGTATAATATATAAGAGAACATGATAACGCGTATGTTTAAACACTCAATATCGTCATATTTATTGTTAGAGATTAGTAATTAGTTGCTAATTTGTTAGTAGTTTGTTAAGGTTGTTAGTCAATTGGGTCAATATATCGGGCCATTATTGAATGAGTTATAAATACTTAGGTTATTGTAATGGGCATTGTAACTTTGATCCATCATTTAATAAAATCCCATATTGTTTTTTATTTCTCTTATTTAAGTATAACAATACCTTAACCGTTCTTTATCTCCACCACAAGTCATTGGCCATTCACCTATTCCGGCCATCATAACTCCTTTCTCACATTTACAAATTAGTAAAAGTCATGAATAACATATACATTATATCAAACTATTTATTAGGTGACAATGAAAGTGGTTAACTTTACTAATAAATGTAATTGTGCAATGAACTTTTGATATTAAATTTATATTATATTTTCTTATGTATAGTATAAGTAGATTTTTAGTTTTAAACATTGTTATTTATTTCGTTTTTTTAGTTTTTTTTTGTGTAATACTTTAAACTTCTTTAAAATGTTCCATCTACTAAAACTAAATGTGTTTTTTTTAATATTCTAGAGGTGATTACAAGATAATATTTGTTCATAGATATTTCTAACCCTTTGACAATGCGCATACACACTGGCGGAGCTACATATACCCTTAGGTGTGCTCGTACTCACCCTGAACTTTTCAAAACTCATACATTTAGATTCAATTTTCTTAATATTTATGAATTAGTCATGCTCACATGAAATTTTGAGGTTTTTATGACTTGTGCCCACCATCAAAAAACATTTTGGATCTATCATTGTGCACACCTTATAGACAAAGCGTTTTGAACCCATGTCTACTAAGATGAACAACATTCGCTTTTTCAGTAGGACACTTGTTGGGTTCAAAGCTAAATGTGTTTTAATAATTCATTGTTTAGTAAAAAATAATTTATTGAATATAGCTCGATTGATATTATTTTTGTAAAATATAAAAGAGTACATAAGATCGAATATCCTGAAACAGTTAGTTTAACTAATATAGACAATGTACACTTAGAGCTGGTTTTGGGCATGGGCGAGAGGGGCGCCCGCCCAGGGCCTAGTTTTTTTTTATAATATTAATATTATGGTTTAATTTCTTAATATTTATTATTATGAGTTTACTCATAAATTTTATTTTTTCAAATATTTTTTATTATGATCCATTTTTAATAATTATTATTAGGGCCCTAATTTTTAAACACTTGTTATTAGGGCTCAGTTTTCCTTAATATTTGTTATTAGGAGTCTACTCTTAAAATTCATTTTTTCTAATATTTGTTTTAAGTGTCTAATTTTTTCTCAATATTTATTATTAGGGGTCCATTTCTTAACATTTGTTATTATGGACTCAAATTTTATCAATACTTGTTATTACAGGCTTACTCTTAAAATTCTATATTTTCAAATATTTGTTAGAGTAAACTACACCAGTGACCACCGAACTATTTGGGGATACCTATTTTGACCACCAAACTAAGTAACTCGTCAATCAGACCACCGAACTTATTAAATTGACCTATTTTGACCGTCGTCGTTAAAAAACTAGCAGAGGGGTTATAGAGGGGTGACGTGGCAGTTAACTGAAATTTGCAAAATTACACATTTGGTCCTTGTTATTTACTTATTAAATCAATTTGATCCTAATTTTATTTTAAATTAAATAAAATTAATCAACCAATCAGATGATGACACGTGTCATCACCCAAATGGATAAATTTACTCAAATTTTATTTAATATTTGTAATATATTTGTCCTCAAAGGAAAATTAATCAAGAATGGAATAATGGCCTTATGGTGGTTTGATTTGGACCAAAGGGCAATACTCTCTTGCCTTTACCACTACACCAAGTTGCTCCTAATAATATAAATTGCACTATTTTATATACATATCTTATAATGCAGTAAATGTTAGGGAAAAAAGAAGTAAAAATGGTTGAAAGGGGACTCGAAACTAGATCACTTGGGATGTGTATAATCACACAAACATTCAATTTAATTTAAATCTGAAAATTATCAAATATTTGATTTTAAAAAATATTCGATTTAAAAGAAAAAAACGATTTAAAATATTTGAATATTTTTTCTTTTTCATATTTGAATTAAATCAAATATTTATTAAAAAATAAAAGAAAAAATGATTTAAAATATTCAAATATTTTAATTATTTGATTTAATATTTTAAATATTTTATTTAATTTAAATATTCAATTTAATATTTTAAATATTCGATTTAAAAGAAAATAAATTTGATTTAAAAAAATATTCGATTTAATTTAAATATTGGATTTAATATTTTATATATTCGATTAAAAAATAAATTTGATTTAAAAATATTCAAATATTTTAAATATTTGATTTAATATGCTAGGATTTATTTTCAGTTGCAATCATGATGTATTTTATTTGCTTTTTTATTTATTTATCGTATTAGTGTTAAGATTCTTTACTATTACAAATTATCGATCTATTTTTATCATTTATTATTACGTAATTTGGCTCCAATTATTTTAGTATCAGGGCAAGGTTCGATTTGAAATGACGCAACACACAACATTACTGTCATTACTAACCGATCAACCCTTCAACTGACCCAAACATTTTCATCTCACAATCCACAACCCCTAATATTGATTCAATTACACTACGACTTGCTACAATTGCGGCTTAACTTGATGCCATTGATAATCTACGATCTGAAGTGGCAACTCTCAAAGCTCAAATCATGAGAGCATCACAGTTGGATCCCACTCCAAAATTGCTTAACAGAGCTCCATAGGATAAAAACGAATTGAAAATTGTAAGGATTAGATTGAAAGTCCGTAAGAGCTACGTAGTTATGGACTGAATTTGGTGAGTTGGAGTTATTTGGTATGGTCTCAATGACACCATTAAAGAAGACAATGGAAGCTATGCCATATATAGAAATAATTTAGGCTATTTTCATGTCATTTCCAAAAGACACTAATAGCAGTAAATGGGTTAGTTAAGAATAAATTGTAAATTATAATATACATAATACGCATCACTGGTAGATTACAGTTAACAATTTTATAATAATTTTATTAACATACGAAATTATTAGCATATATTGATAATTTAAAAATAAAAGAACACTAAAAAATTTGGAACTAGTTTAAAATGAGAATTATATTGAGAATAAAATTTGGGATCAATTTTAAATAGAATTTAAGGTGAGAGTAGTTTGGAGACATGTGATATAATTAACCCTATGACCTTATGTTTTTGCATTGTGGTATATAGATTAAATAATAGTTGCAGAAGTAGTAGTTTACTGCATTTTCATTCTTACGGACAAGTATTTCTGAAGCTTTTAACCATGCACCTAAAAAACTGGAGGAAAAAACCAGACAGCCAATTGAATTAAGAACAAGTAGTCTCTCCGATTCAGTAAATATCATATACTAAAGATTTTCCGAATCGATGAAAATCGATTGGTTGGAAAGGCAAAGTTTCCTTTCATTAAACAACAATTGTAATAACAAGATCATTACTTTGAAACAATAAGGGTATATTTACATCAAACTTCTAAATTTCTAATACAATTTGGTCAGGAAGGTTGTGAAAGTGAGGAAATGAGAACTCAATCAGTACAACAATGGCTAATGCTAATATCCGGTAAAGCGTGAAATTCAAAAGACCAAGGATTCCTCAACGGTTGAGAATATGCGACTGAACGTGCTTTAAAGTCACCCAGCTTTAGATGAATTAGTTGACTGCTGTTGCAAGTTCCTCCTGAGAAAATCAGACAATTTGGTGCTTGCAGCACGCCCTCGTTCTAGGCAGTAAAAATAATCATCCACTGGTAGAAGCGTTCGAATAAACTATACATTAGAATCAATTATGGCATCACAGATGATTTAAGCCCAACTAATACTTCAAAAGACAAAAAGTAGACATCACAGTTGTTACAACACCCAAATCCCATGCAAGAGAGGCTTCAAAGGCAAGCAGTTTTATTTCATTGAACCTGGCATTAGCAATTCCCATGTTCTTGGTCCAGAATGAAAGCAAATGAAAGTGATAGTCAATTTATTTGACAGCAGCCTTAAATCTCCCAAAAAAATACAACACTCTTTGCAATTACAGTGACTCTGCGGCCACAAAGTAAATTTAAAATAAAAAGGATAGACCAATAGACAGCAATGAATACCTGACATTGTACCATGAGTAGCAGATGTAATAATCCCATTTTCAATAGGTTCACCTTGCACGCTTGGTGATTCTTCAGGAAGGACTGAATGGACCGAGTTTGGGAAGACTAAATATGCAAATGCCTTCATTTTCTGTTATCATGAAAGACGTGAATGTCGGAAAATAGGATCTAAATTCTAAGCAAAATTTACAAGAAGCCAATGTAACTTGATTCATTCCTATATAAAGCTGCACCGAGTTGGAAGCTACCAGTGTCAAAGTATAGTTTAAAGTCGAGACTATTCAAACACAATTGGATATTAATCCAGAGGAAATTTTATACTCTTTGCCCCCACCCCTTTTTTTAGGCTAGAAGTGTCACACTAGTTACATTCTAGTTAGAGAATAAATTTATAATTAAGGAATTCTATGATAACCTGCTCTTCTAGCTTGGTTGGATCCAATATAACAAGTCCACTCCTTGCGACACAACAACATATTGAGACTGCAAAATCCAGCATAAGATCAGCAAAGAGTTAAGAACTCATTATTAATGAAACATGATATGGAGTATGGACACATGTCGGCATTGCTTACTAGCAAGATGCCTCATAGGAATCCCTGCATCTACAAGGGCCATACATGCCGCGTTAATGGCACTTGGGAGAAGCTATATGAGATAATGTCAAGGGTTACCATGAATGATATCATTGAGAAGATTCATAATATATCTACATGCTATGGAAACTTTTTTTGGGGGGGGAGGGGGGATTGGGTGTGGACTGTGGACAAACAATCACTGAATCATAATTTTAAGCAAAAATTACTCGATATCTAGCATGAACACCCTCTGCAGCAACATCATTGTGTCTCAGATTATAGTTTTCCCAACGCAGATTCTGGTTACGTGTCTCTAACAAAGAATAGATTACAAAGTGTAAACACTGGAAACCTAATCTTTGGAAAATTGGAACTCATGGAACAAAGAAATGAAACTCTAAAACAATCCTAAGTTAAATGCATAAAGGATACAGCACCGTCATCATTGACAACCTGCGACACAAAACGTAAAAACTCGATCTATGAACAACTCGATCATAAACAAGAGATGCTTTTCACAAATAATTAACAACTAACCTACCTGGATCGTAACTGATGTTGTAGTATTTGGATTAACAGTCAAAATACAAATACTCTGCAGGGTTCTCTTCAATATCATCTCATATTCCTTTTCTAGTTTCCCTAAACACCAATGTACATAATTTAGAAATTTCCCAGCTTACCAAACTTAAAATGCAAAAATAATTAAAAGGGTTATTAAGAAATCACCTATTTGCCCGGTTTTAGGCTTCCAAATAACTTCAATGCAAGCTTTCTCGGGGTTCTCATTCTTTTTAGTTCCAGCTTTTGGCCCGTAAACAGCAGCGAGTACTTTCGTATCTCCTAAATTTTAAAAATGAATGAATAAATAGCAGATTTGTAATCAAAATACTATGCTTTTTCAACAATTTCTCCCTTTTCCCCCCTAAATGAAGTACCTTGGGACCAACTGGCGGAGCCATGAGCACGATGGAGAATGTTGCGAGAGCAGGCGAGAGGTCTCAACTGGTTCTGCGAGCGTCCATCTTCCCTATCGACCTCCATTGCTCTCTTTCGCGCTCAATAATCAAGCTTGTTGATCTCGAAATTTTCTTTAATTTATTGGGTTCAACTGCTAGAGAAATTTTGTTGTTTGTGAAAAAGGGGTTTAAAGCTAGGGTTTTATAAATATAGCGTTTTTATTATAGCGGTAAAATTAAGGACGACAATGGGCCGGATTGTCAAGTCCATAAACCGTGTGAAACATATATCACGCGACACTTTTATACAGCATAATGTCAAAAAAAAAGAATAGCTCTAAGGTTTGATTAAATAGTTATTTTGATATTTTTTAAAATAATTTAATTTTTAATATTTTATTTTAGGTCAAAATAATTTTTATGTGAATTAAAACCGTTAATCAACTAACGAGAAATAATTTAAAAAGACTTGACAAAATAACACGTTAAAAAAAATATTTTATATTTTATACAATTTTTTTAAAAAAATTGATAATATGTCATTCTCTAAGTTTAGCATATTTGTCTTAATAACACTGTTAATTATCTTTATGATATTGCTATCGTGGTGTGCATCGTCATGTAGGTTTGTCACGTTATTTCAAGTCATTTACCGTTGATTGACTAACAGTTTTTATCTACAAATGAGTCATTTTGTCTCAAAATAAAACGTCAAAGATTAAATTGCTTCAAAAAATAATAGGGGCCAAAATAACAACTCAGTTAAACGTTAGAAATATTTTTGACAATATACCATATAATTATTATCGATCAACTCGACTCAAATTTTGCATAAAATTTATTATATGATGACTTTTAAATTTGATTTGTTTTATTTATATGGAAAAATTTTAAGCATTTTCTTTTATTTTGTTCGATTGCATAATAAATGAATTTAAAATTATATTATAGTAAACTCATTTCGATACATATTTTAAAATTTATTTGAAATGAGTTATACTTTCTGTTTGACTCATATTGATGGTAGACAATTAACCACAAATTTAAGATGAATTTGTTCTTTTGGCGTGCGTAAAGTGATCTAAAGGTTGATAGGTGTTATTAGTCTCCATATGTGTTAGTACGAGTGAGAAAATTTAACTCGAAAAAATTAATTTTTTTGACTTAATGTAAAAAGATTTTACTTCGTTTAACTCGAATTGTAATTTTACTAACTCGACTCAAAAAAATTTAAATAAATTTTGAATTATAATATGAGAGTCAAATAATTAGATTTTTTTAGTAATTTGTACATCATTTTTAAGTTTGAGTCAATTTCTTCAACTTTATTTGATATAGGAATATCACATAAAAAATTGAAAAAATATATACGTATATCATATATAATTATAAAAACTCGTTTAAACAAAATAAATTAATATCATTTTAAATATTTATAATTAAATTTAAATATAAACCGAACAACTCGATTTGATTCTATTTTATATTATAAATCAGGTAACGTATAAACTTTTTGAACGATATTCGTTCATATAATTGTTATACTTTATAAGGAGAAGCCAAATCATGCGTTAAGTAGAAACCAAAAAGAAAAACATGAGAGAATCAAAATAATAATTGGGTGCCTTTTTAATAGTAATAATAATAATTGATGTATTATTGAGAGTCGACATCATTGTTGGCAGCCGAAGACGAGTTAACATAAGCCGCCTATGGACTATGCTCCTTCACATTTCGTTCCCCGGTCGTGAATTCCACGCTCTCTAACATAACGGTACCCGTCCATACTTACTTTGTCTCTTAACAAATATTTTATTTTCGATTTAATTATTAATTGAATCTATATTTTTTAATAAATAATAAAATATTATTATATATCTCGTTAAAATATTTCTCTAAATTTAAATGAAAAAATACACATAATAATATTGGTAAAAAGACAACGAGGCAAGCTCGACAACCAAAAGCAATACTCGTACCAATTGAAAAAATCAATGCATTCCCAACCCCATATTTTGCTGCACTAACTCGACTATCTCCCCAGATGGAGCCTAGAAAATTTGTTCTCCCAGCAGTAGACCGTGCATAAGAGCTGCAAGACGATCGGCAACAGCATTGACGCTCCGACTAACCCGTTGCACCCGCACCCACATTACCTATCAAGCAAGTCTCGGATGTTGGACACCAAGGCACAATAAGCTGGCGCCCTCGAATTCCAATGAAAAATGTCTGCCACCGTCGAGTTTTCCGTTTCGATAACAATCTTGCGCAACCCTATTCTCCATGCATAGATAAGAGCATCATACACTGCCCATAATTCAACCATTAACACTGACCAAACTCCGAGGCAGCAAAGCGAAACCAAGTATCCAATCATCTTTGTCACTATTTTGTCCCTCTGAGTAATTTTTTTTTAAATACCACGTGATAAAATTGGTTGGTTTGAAGTATGGCTGAGTATGCCGAACCCAAAAATTGAAATGAAGTGACTGTACTCTTTATAGTTCACAAGTTTAAAAATCATGGTTAACTGAGTTGAAGTAAATCAAATTTGAATTTTTATTTAATTTATAATTATTTTTAAATATTTTATAATGTAAAATATGTATTTTTATACTTAAAAATAGAGAAATAACTTTAAAATATTATATATGAATTATTTTTTATTTACTTTAAAATTTATTTTTAAATAAATATTTATGAAAAACACTTTACAGCTTTATCAAATAATATTTTAAAGTCATCAAATAAAGCTGTTTTGGTCAAAATAAAAAATAAATTCTCAAGATCTAATGTTGATGTGAAAAAATTGATAACCGAGGTTAACTGAACCAAAAACTGACGGGTTATTAAATTTTTTTACCAAATCAAATCGAACTGAACCGTATACACCCCTAATTTGAAGGGTTTATGTTAAATTTCGTCAATAAAATATGCAAATTAGGTAATAGCAATAAAATCAATACATAATAATAATAAGGCGTATTTCTATGACCAGAGACGAAATCAAAATTTAATTATGAGGGGCAAGTTGTTTAACTTTAGAACGACCGTGATATTAAAAAGTAACTAAACCATAAAATTAAAGGAGTTATGAATTAATTTCACTAGTTTTAAAATTAAAAGATTTTAAAAATAATTAAACTAAGAAAATTGAGGGTCAATGCTTAATTTAAATTAATTTTAAATCTAATAAAATCCTAAAAATTGGGGCAAGAACTAAAGTGTAGTCGGACCATCAAAATTGGGGCAATTGCCCTTTCCACTCTCAAAGTACATTTAGGGATGGCCATGACTCGGATTTTTTGTCGATCCACACCCGACTCGAAAACTTAAAACATCTATCCAAACCCGACCTGACTCAATATTTCATGATGACCAGCCCAATCGACCCAATTTTTTTGAGTAAAAATTCAAACCTGACCTAACATAAATAAAAAATTGTCAAATTTTCATTTTTATTCAATAAAATAGGGAGCTAATTGAAAATTACAAATAGAGATAGAACATTTTAATAATTATTCCATTTTTATTAGATAAAATAGGGAGATAATTAATATATATATATATATATATGAGAATTGTATCAATTATACTTAAATATTTTGAATAAAATTAAACTATTATTTCGGGCCGGGTAAAGTATTTTTCACCTTAAACTTAAATTTGACTCGACCCGACCTTATTTTAAAAAAATCAGACCTAAACCCCAAATGCTCTTTAAAAAAAAACTCGACCCTATAATATCAGGTCGGGTCAGAACCCGTCGTGTATTAGTCAAATGGCGATCCCTTGGCACGCCGATCCTTGTGTATGACATTAAAGAGTCCAATCTAGTATGCTTTTAACTAATTCATTTCGTATCCATGTCAAAATTTAAGTTGTTTTGATTTATACAACACTTAAACTATTTACAATCCTTCAAAAAAACGTAAAATGTAAGGCAATTACATTTAACTATATTCGAATCTATAATCTTCAAAATATGTAATTACATCTAGAATAGTTAAATATTTTATCAAGTTTTAAGTAACTAAAACGAGATAAGTGTTTTATAATTGATTGATTATCTTTCATTAAAGTTAAGACTAAAATAATGTCAAAGACACTTTGATTTAATGACAATGTTTAGATTTCAGCACTTTTTGATACTTTGGGTTTGAATTTTATCATGATTATTAAGTTTATATCTACTATGATTTACATTTACAGTTGTGATTGTAATTGTGTTTGTACTTGTAATTTTTAAAGTTGAACAAAAATAATAATAAATAATTTTAATTACACTTTTGTATTTTATTGTTTTCAATAAAATATTTTATTTTTTCAACCTTTTATTTTTTTGTATAGATTAATTTGAAATAGATCAGTTTTTGGTTTGAAGATAAGAAACGTTTTGAGCATGAATCATACGTACAAATTATAAAAGATTATATCATACTTATCATGTGAACGAAACTTAAATTAGGCTCAACAAAAAACATTTAAAATCTGGATAACAATTCAAATGATAGTATCCCATTTAACTATTATTTAAAAGAAAACACTTTGATACACAGGTCGTGTAAACTTTAGTTTACACGTGCCTTTTAGTTTTAGGGATTATGGTTTTAGTTTAGGGTTTAAGGTTTAGGGGTTTAGGTTGTAAGGTTAGTGTTTAGAATTTAGTATATAGGATTTAAGGTTTAGTGTTAGTTTTTAGGGTTAGAAATTTAGGATTTGGGTTTTTATAGGGTAAATACACAGGCTGTAAAATTAATTTTACACAGCCTGTGTATCAAAGTTTTACCCTTATTTAAATGTATTATGTTCGATTCCAGTGGTGGATTTGAAGCGTTTAATTTTAAAAAAATTGTAAAAAAAAATTAGGTATAGCTAAAATTAAAAAAAAATACTTTACCATAACTTAAAAAAATTAGGTAAACTACATAAATGACCACCATATTATAGATAAAGTCGCGATTTGACAACCTTACTTTTTTCGAAGCAATTAAGCCACCATACTATTAATTTGGATTCAATTTGGCCACCTGCCGTTAGAATCTAATGGCAGGGTGATGTGTCAGTTTAAAAAAGGGGTATAATTACACATTTAGTCTCTGCTATTTATATATTTTTTCAATTTAATTCTAATTTTAAATTAATAAAATAAATAAATTATTTAATTAGGTGGTGACACGTGTCAACACCTTAGTCTTGACCTTATTAGAGGACTTTAATTACTTATATTTGATTTAATAAATTTATTTTCCTCCCCAATCAGCTATTTAGAGGAGAAAATGAAATCAAGCAATCTTATTTGAAGGGGGAATCGAACCTGGGCAAACCTTGGAGAATAAGAGCGGCTTAGCCACTGCACCAAGCACACATTTGTGCTTTATATCACTAATTTAAATATACATGTCTTACTGTTTTCTACATTTATTCTTTTAATTTCACATATATAACCATAAACGCTAATTTCACATATATATCATCGAATTAATTTCACATATATAACCCTAATCACTAAACCCTAAACCCCAAACCCTAAATTTCTAATGTCACATTCATCGAAATAATTTTACATATATAACCCTAAACTCTAATTATTTGGGGTTTAATGTTTAGGGTTTATCACCATTTAAGGTTCAGGGTTATATATGTGAAATCAATTCAATGATTGAGAAATTAGAGTTTAGGGTTTGGGGTTTAGTGTTTTAGGTTTAGGGGTTTAGGGTTAGTATTTAAATTTTGGGGGTTTGTGGTTTTGGGTTATATATGTGAAATTAATACGATGATTGTGAAATTAGAATTTAGGGCTTGAGGTTTAGGGTTTAGTGATTAGGGTTATATATGTGAAATTAATTCGATGATTATATATGTGAAATTAACGTTTATGGTTATATATGTGAAACTAAAAGAATAAATGTAGAAAACAGTAAGACATATATATTTAATTTAGTGATATAAAGTACAAATGTGTGCTTGGTGCAGTGGCTAAGCCACTCTTATTCCCCAAGGCTTGCCCAAGTTTTATCCCCCCTCATGCAAGATTGCTTGATTTCATTTTTCTCCTCTAAATAGGTGGTGACACGTGTCGCCACTTGATTAGGGGAGGGAAATAAATTTATTAAATCAAATATAGGTAATTAAAGTCCTCCAATAAAGTGTTGACATGTGTCATCACCTAATTAAATAATTAATTTATTTTATTAATTTAAAATTAGGACTAAATTGAAAAAATATGTAAACAACATGAACCAAATATGTAATTATACCCTTTTTTTAACTGACACGTCACGTTGCCGTTAGATTCTAACGGTAGGTGGTCAAATTGAGTCTAAATTAATAGTACGATGGCTTAATTGCTTAGAAAAAGTATGGTGGTCAAATCGCGACTTTATCCATAGTATGGGGGTCATTTATGTAGTTTACCCTAAAAATTATAAGGAGTATACTAAATCAAAATATTTAAAAAAGAAACGTAATAAAATTATTTTAAATTTTTAAAGGAACCAAATTAAAGTTTTTTAAAATTTGAAGGACTAAATAATAAAACTTCAATATTTTAGGGGTTTAAGGCCCCCACTGAACCATTACCATCCGCCTTTTTGTGATTCGTAGTTTATAAGTTAAATAAAGCATAAAATGTAAATTTTCAATCAACTTAATAATTGGATGCCTATATATACTGAATAGAAAAATAATTAGATGCTTGTATTTGTTATTCTCCTTTTACAATCTCCTTTGATTTATAATAAAATTATTAATTTAAGTTTGAAACATTTAAAGAATAAGATAGAAGAAAATAGGGTTGCAACCATAGAATTATATTATAGTTACAGTTACGGTGTTACAATTGTGGATGTCATAAATGTTGTGTCGTTATTTTTTTTTCAAAATTTATTATGTTTTTAAATGGAAAAAACTTTAATACACATGCCGTGTGCCTTTTAGTTTTAGGGGTTAGAGCTTTAGTTTAGGGTTTAGGGGTTAAGGGTTTAGGTTGTATGGTTTAGAATTTAAGGTTAGTGCTTAAAATTTAGTGTATAGGGTTTAAAGTTTAGGGGTTATGTTTCTAGGGTTAGGGTTAGAAATTTATGATTGGAGTTTTTATAGTGTAAATACACAGACTTGTGTAAATTACACAGCTTGTGTATCAAAGTTTTACTCGTTTTTAAATTGAGATTGTGGTGCCACATTAATCTTAAAAATTGTTAGTGTTATCGTTAAGTTGTGCTGCTATCGTTTTTTATTAAGAAAAAATATTTATATTATCAATATAAATATAAAAAGGTTTTGTTTAATAGGTTAAAGGTTATTTAAAAGCTTGCATTAAATATAATATTTTATTTAAAAAAATTAATCATTTAATGTATTATAAAACTCTAAAAAAATTTATTAAAAAAACTTTCATTCAATATATTACTAAATCATAAAATTCTAAATTCTAAACCCTAATACATTAAATGAGAGTTTTTTTAATAAATTTTTTTAAAATTTTATAATACATTGAATGATAAAAAAAAATTCAAATAAAATCTTATATTTAATGTCGAGTTTATTCAGACTTTAATAGTATAATTGCTGCTAACGAGAAAGTTTAAGATGCTGAAATCTTTGAAGGGGAAGACATAAATTTCGGTGTTGATGTTACATAAATATCTTTAATTATTTAATAAATTTATAAATTTTTATTAGGATCGTAATTTATTTAATATTATGGATCTCTGAATCGAGATTATGTAATAATGAAAAAGATTGTTTTCGTTAATTTCCTCAAAATTTGATTACATAAAGACAAAAGCTTCCTAATTTGAAAGGAGAAAACAAAGAAATCACATGTTTTTCATTTATAATTTGATATTTTCGAGGGAAAAAAGAAAAGGAAAAAAAGAGTAAAACGGGGAGACGGGTCCGTTACGTTAAAGGGAGCGCCAAATGCGCCGCGCGTGTATTAAATACTGTCGGGTGACAAGTCAAAAAGACGGTGGTTAATACGTAATATCAAATGTGACGGGTGTCCTTTGTCGTCCAAAAGAATAATAATAATTTAAGTTACTATTATTAATACAGACCACGGGGAATATAAAAAGATTCACCGTTTCCACCTTCCGTCCCCGGGTATTCCCATTAAGAAGCCTTGATTTTCCCGTTGAATTCGCCATGCAAATCTGGAAACCACTGTTTGGCTGCTAAGAAAATAGAAGTCTTTATAGAAATTAAGAAGGAAAAGCAAAAACGCAAATAAAGTGGAGAGTAGATGGAAATTCGATCTCCTAGTTTTGGAACTGTCCCGTATCCACCTCTTGGAGAAGATTCCGTGCTTACTTTCTGAGAATTTTTGTTTTCTCATCCTTGTTTTCTTGTTGACCAAACAGAAGTTTGAAGAACGAGAGTTCGATGACCGAAAAATCGTACGTTTTTTTTCTCCAGTTTTAGTTGATCGTTGATCTTGATTCTTGAGTTTCCTCTTCCGTTGTCGTTTCTCTCTGTATTTTTCTGGATTTACATGTTTAATTATTGGAAAGACAAACAAGCGAATTAGCGAAAGAACTACCGTTAGATCAATAATTGAAAAAATACAAGTCGGTCTCAAGTTTCCTTTTGTAGTTAATAGAAATTTCTCTTAATCTAATCTTCTTTTGACTGTTCAAACAGTTTATCTTTGAAACAATTTAGCTTGTTTAGTACATCTCTAAGGCTCTAAGCTCCTTTTGCTTGGATTATATTTCGGAATTTTCTAAGTTGTAGTTTTCTCACTCATGCATTAGTGAAGGAGTTTCATTTTCACTAATTCAGGCACCGGCGAACACAATGCAGGGGATGATATATTGATATTAGCATTTTAATCAGTTGACAATCGGTCGTGTGGTTTCTCAATGGGGCATGAACTTAAATCTTTGTTTCAAGTGGATACCAGGAAATTGATATGGCTTATAGGAGTAACGTTTGCCGTGATTGTAACATTCCAGTATCTTGAACTTCCATATGGCAATGTTTTTTCGTCATTATTTCCTTCCGGTAAGGTCTCGGTCAAGGAACAAGGTAGCTTCTTAGATATCAGTCCGTCATCTCCCGAGTCTGGTTCGGACTTTAATGGTACAATTGCTGCTAATGAGACAGCTCATGATGCTGAGATCTTTGAAGGGAAAGACATAGATTTCGGTGTTGATGTTATATCAGAAGCAGATGAGGGCTTGAATAAATCTTCTGC
Source organism: Hibiscus mutabilis (assembly GCA_019671005.1). Lineage (NCBI taxonomy): Eukaryota > Viridiplantae > Streptophyta > Magnoliopsida > Malvales > Malvaceae > Hibiscus > Hibiscus mutabilis. The sequence goes on from CM033715.1 coordinate 82,964,037, forward strand.
ATTTGACGAGGGTAACGATGCTCTGAACGAATCTTCAACCCCTGAACTGGTTGAGTTAAATAACAATACTACCGTGGACAATGGTGAAAGTTCCAAACCCGAGGATTCTGAGAAGGAAGGTAATTTCACAAGCTTAAACAATCTGAACCAAACTGGTGCTGCTAATGAAACAGCTAAAGCAAATTATAAAGATGGTTTCACATCAGAAGAAGTAAGCTTGAATAGATCGTCTATATTAGATAAGGATACCATTTCTCCTAGGGAGTCATCAAAAGAGGAATCTGAGGACCCAAACAAAATTTCCACGGTGAACTTCCCTGAAAGTTCCAATAATTCAAGTATAGCCGAGAATGTTGGCAAAACCGAGGAAAGTTTTTCTTCAAAGAATGGTACTGTTGATGTCAACCCATCAAACAACAATATTGGCAATGAAAGTGTCAGTTTATCACCGGTAAGCACATTGTCCTCAGATACAGGCCTCGGTTCAACTAACACTACCTTTGAAAAAGATGTTGAGACAAATGTCAGCACTTCTACTGAGTCTTCCAATTCCAGTATATCTTCAGTGGAGCAACATGCCACACCAAGTTTAGACAAAGCTCCCAAGATAAAGAAAAAGCCTGGGATGCCACCTGCACTAACTACAATAGCTGATATGAACAATTTGTTTTATCAGAGCCGTGTATCATACGAACCCAAGGTATGCTCATACATTTTGATTTCCATTATTACAACGGGATACTTTAGTTCTATATTTCAATGTTTCTTTTTTATCTCCATTTGTTTGTAGACACCAAGATGGTCTTCAAGAGCTGATAAAGTTCTACTAGAAGCAAGATTGAAGATCGAGAATGCACCCATTATAAAGAACGATCCACGACTTTATGCACCTCTTTTTCGGAATGTTTCTATGTTCAAAAGGTAGATTTCAACTCCAATTTTCTCTTTCTTTTTTTAAAACTACATTAAAATGTATTATTAGATGATAAAAAACAGTGTTGGTTGAGTTGAGACTGTTTGCGGTAAAAAAAACCTGTTACTGGTATGCAAGTGCATAAGGTATAAACACTTTACATTATCATTTTCAGGAGCTATGAATTGATGGAAAACACACTCAAAGTATATGTCTACAAGGAAGGAAAAAGACCCATAGTACATACACCTGTTCTCAAGGGTATTTATGCCTCTGAAGGATGGTTTATGAAGCAGCTGGAAACTAATAAAAAATTTGTCACCAAAAACCCAAGAAATGCCCGGCTGTTTTACTTGCCTTTTAGTTCTAGAATGTTAGAGGAAACCTTATACGTACCTGATTCTCACAGTCATAAGAACCTTGTACAGTATTTGAAGAGCTACGTGGACACGATTGCAGCAAAATACCCTTTCTGGAATAGAACTGAAGGAGCTGATCATTTTCTGGTTGCTTGCCATGACTGGGTAATGCTTTTCATGCTTTTCTGGTTTTGGCCATTAGCCCATTACATTTTTCCGGGTGTTTGGAACATGGAACTGCTCATAATTTCAAATAGTCCATCTATTTCACATAGCACTTGTATTGAAATATCTTAATATACATGGAATTTGAAACCTGTATCATTTGAACTCGTGTGTGAGCGTTAGACACATGTTTGTGTTCAAATTTTTTTCCTCAAGATTTCCATATTTTTGTAGAGTCGTTAGAATATCATATCTCCATACTCATGTCAGGATATGTTGGAGACATGGACGTGACACACCGGTACTTCAATATAATTGAAGACGTCGGTATAAGTTCTTGTCTCCCTGTTTTTACCTCGACCTCTGTACACATGTATAGATCCCTTTGTCTGTAAGCCTGCAGAGTTTCATTTTCTCTTTAGAGAGACCAATAGTTTGATATTTTTATACAATGATGCAATGATTCTCAGTTTTTTTCTCCTGGAACCATCTTCTAATAAACACTACTTTTCTCAGGCACCATCCGAAACAAGGGGACACATGGCCAATTGCATAAGAGCCCTCTGCAATTCCGATGTTAGAGAAGGTTACGTTTTCGGCAAGGATGTATCTCTTCCCGAGACTTATATCCGGAACCCGCAGAAACCTCTTAAAGACCTCGGTGGCAACCCTCCGTCTAAGAGACCAATCCTGGCTTTCTTTGCAGGAAGTATGCATGGTTATCTAAGGCCGATTCTGTTAGAACAGTGGGGAAACAAAGATCCGGACATGAAAATCTTTGGTAGAATGCCTAATGTTAAGGGGAAAATGAACTACATTCGGCACATGAAGAGCAGCAAGTACTGCCTTTGCCCAAAAGGATACGAAGTTAATAGTCCAAGAGTGGTAGAGGCCATTTTCTACGAATGCGTTCCGGTGATCATATCCGACAATTTCGTACCTCCGTTTTTTGAGGTTTTGAATTGGGAATCGTTTGCCGTCTTCGTTCTAGAGAAGGATATTCCAAACTTGAAGACGATCCTCTTATCGATCCCTGCAAAGCGGTATTGGCAGATGCAGCTGAGAGTAAAAAAGATACAGCAACATTTTCTTTGGCATCCGAAGCCGGAGAAATACGACATATTCCATATGATTCTTCACTCAGTTTGGTACAACAGAGTTTTCCAAATGAATCCAGGTAAGTGAACCTCAGATTGTGTACATAGGTGCTGAGATTTTAATTTCTGTATAGAAAATGAAGTAATTTTCTTGGGAATTTGTTTCAACATCGTCATTATTATTCAATAATTAAATGCAGCATGAGAAAATGCATGCATGTGCCATGTTTCTTTTTGTTTTCTCTGCCACGTTTCTTTTAGAAGTGCTGTCAAAAAGTGGAAAAATTATTATAGAGTTTCAGCTCATCACGTCATCCGTGGTTTCATCTATTAAAAAACAACTAACTATTTTTTTATTTTCTATGTTATTTTTCTAAAGATGAATCTTCATTTTTTGCTATGTGAATAGCGGGACTGAATGGTTACATAGAAAATAATTAGGAAAAAGAAATGACATGAGAAACAAAAATTAGTTGGCTGACTTTTATTAGATAAGGACCACAGATAACGTGGTGAGCCGAGATTATGTAATAATTTTTCCAAAAAATGATTTTAAAAGTAATTTTAAAAAATTAATTGTAAGATTTTAGTGTTTGGCATTAATGTCAAAAATAATTTTAAAAAGATAAAATGTCTATTTTAGACATGATATTATAAAATAAAAATAAATGAACGTAAATAATGTTTAAATTCGTTATCACAAAATTTATTAATATTATCATATACAAAAAAATTAATTTAAATAATAAAAATATGAAAACCGTAACAACTTACTAGTAATTTTTTTATATAAAATATAAACTTAATATAAACTTTAAATGTTTCTAAATAATTAATATAAAATTTTAAATTAAATATGAAAATTTAGCTTCTAAAGCTTAAACTATACATTTTTTTTACATTATTGTAATATAAAATTTTATATTATTTTATAATATTAAAGCTTTTTATTATTTGTTTTTATTTAAAATATTACTTTTTTAATAATTATTATATTAATATATTTAATAATTATTGTATTTAATATAAATATAATAATTAGGGTCAATAACTAAGGGTAAATAAATAACTTTATATTTAAAAGTAATTTTTCACCCCAAAAGTTATAAATTTTAGTTTTTGAAGTTGGGTGAAAAATTATTTTTTAAGTAGATTTTTCTCTCTAAATATGAAGTGTTTGTATTATATTTGAGTGAAAATTTATTTTTTGAGTAAAAAAAATCTTTTTTAAGACATACCAAAGGCCCTTCAACAACATGTGCGCTATTTATAAATAACTATTGAGCGTAATTTACATTCATTTTTCTAGGTTCAAAACAAGGCTTAATTAATAGAGTTAAACACACAATTATGAGCATCATTTTAAATTAGTTCCTAAATTTTTAAATATTTTAATTTTATCTCTAAACTACGATTTTTTTCTAAATTGTTCTACAATTTTTTAAACATTTCATTTTTACCCCAAACTAATGTTCCTCGTTCTAAATTGGTTGCCAAACTTCTTGAATATTCCAATTTCTTTCTCGAATTATCGTTTATGTCACATTATATTATTACATATTATACATTAGTGTTTTATGACAGTTAATAATTGGGAAAATATGATGCATTGGCGGTGGAAATATTTTGTTTCCACAAGCGTCCTAATTTTAGGTGTTAGAGACTTATTTTAGGGTTTATAGTTTAGGGGTTTAGAATTTAGAGTTTGTGGTTAAATTTTAGGGTTTAGTGTTAGGGTCCAAGGCTTAGAGGTTAAGATTTAAGTTTTAGCGTAATATGATAGGGATTTAGGTTTTTACTTATAACCCCTAAATTCTAATCTCTGATTGTAAATTCAAACCACAATCCCTAAATTCCAAGCACAAAATTCTAAACTCATAAACCACAATCCCTAAATTTCAACCAGTATCACTTGATTGGGTGAAATTTTAAGCAAATGAGAATTGTGAGAATCGAGAACCTACAACCACAAATACAAACAACATCCACTCTACCACTAGGCCAAGCCTTTCAGTTATTTTAAATATACTGACGTTTTCAATTAATGGCATATTGTTCGAGTTGTGAGTTTCAAATAAACTGCACTCCCAAACACGTTTAGGATACTTTTAACAGTTTACCATCAACCCAGAGTCTCAATCACCATTGCTATACATTCCAAGCATCACCTAGCCAACTTCCATCACCACCACCGACTAGCAACAATCCCTTTATCACCACAGCCCCAAAAGTCATTCGTATCCCCTTAACCCAAACTCAATTTGAAACCATCAAACAACATTCATCAACAGTGAGGGAATACTGTTTCGATTATCCCAGTCGCCGGCGATCGGAGTCTTTGGACGACGTTCCCAACGGTGAACTGAAGTGTCATGGTAAGGGAAACAGTATACTTCGATTTCGAGCAGATCCGACGGTGGACGACGGCGAATCGACACCTTAAGAGGCCGGAGATTTTGGCTTCGTTTCGAGACAATGCGATCGTCTCCAATAAAGACGGTCCGAGGGAAAGGAAGAGCGTAGCGAGAGGAGTTCGTTGTTGGCGACGGCGAACGAAACTGCCATCGGACAGCGGCCTGACGGTGGTTCAAACTCGACGGCTGCTAGGTTTTGAAGGGAGGAGTTGTTCTCTTTATTAAATAAATTAAAATTAAGAACAAATTGATATAATAGGTAAATAACATGGACCAAATGTGTAATTTTATAAATTTTTGTTAACTGTCACGTCACTCTTCTGTTAGTTTTTTTAACGGTGATGGTCAAAATAGGTCAATTTAAAAAGTTGGATGGTCTGATTGACGAGTTCGATAGTTCGGTGGTCAAAATAAGTATGCCCCAAAATTCGGTTGTCACTGGAGTAGTTTATCATAAAATAATAACAAGGTTAGTGCACTTTCCTTTCGGATCCAATTAAAGGTTTAATTGTAGGGATGACAAACTATTGCAATTTTATTGACTATGCGTTGTACTGAATTTGGTGGGTCTGGATGTACCTATCGTTGGGAGTAGGTAAATGATTGATTTGAGACTTTAATCGTTTCATATAGGCTAATCTCGTCTCGCATCCTTATACGTCTATTATACATCATATGAATTTTGGATCATTATAAATTTGAGGATAAGTTTATGAGCTATCGTGTAAATTTTATGATTCTAAAGGGGCATACTGTGTAATTTGTCCAAAATCTTAAATATGAATTCCCTATTCAATTAATTTAGCTTGAAAATATTTTTTTCGTTGTGTTTAACATCGGTGGTTGTTTGGCCAACAGGTACATGTAACGGTGAATACTCAACTACGTAATAGGTATATATAGATTTGAGAATGTACTTATGTAAGCGGGTGTGAATTTGAAGATTTTTCCCACCCTCGATGATGGGGAGGTGATGAATACAAAAAAATTACATGGGTATACGTATGAGAAGGAATATTCGCACCCACTCGTTCGTTTGCCATAAATGTATGTACTGATTTGGTTCAGATTAATTAAAAATAAATTCTATAAATTTATAAAATAAGAATATATTTAAAGCGTTACATGATGGACTCGTTTGTTTTGACAATATTACAAAAAGATATTTTGATACAATTTTTCTCAAACAACAATATTGCTCATCCTTTTTAATCGTATCAATTTAACCATTTTAGTCTTCTAAAATCAACAATGTTGCCTCTATTTTTTAATTTATCAAATTATCCTTCGGACTCCTGAATTGTATTGATCTCGCCATTTGATTGTTGTTGACTATCAGAGCTGTTAAATTTTATGAACGTAGTTGCTATTTGCTTCGACACCAGTCATTATTGTCAATTGTCTTACCATGTCAATGATGACAAGTCAGTTTTCATGACGTGGTAATATGAATGAAGAGTTTTATAATTAATTAATTAATTTAAAACTATAATTTGTTAAAAAGATCTATTGTTACATCATCAAAATTGAGTCATAATCATCTTATTAAATGATATTAATTTATTAGAAAAAATAACATATAAACATGTTAACCCATACAATGTTAATTATTTAACGCTTGAATGTCTGACATAACAAATGACGACTCGAGATATCTATTATGTTAGTAAACGAAAGTCAAAGAGTGAGATTGACACAATTCAAGAGTTTGAAGGGTAAATTGATACAATTACAAAGGAGGACAACATTGTTGATTTAGGACTACTGCATGAGCAAAATTATCTATGAAACCAAATTTTAAAGTATGAATGGCTAAATGTAGTAAATTGTTTTAAATTAAGACAAAATTAATTGAGTACGCAAGTTTTATGGGCTAAAAATGTTATTATATTAGGCTAAATGACGAAATGACCTATTTATAACAATATTTTAATCAAGTGATATATTTATAGCTTTTAAAAAAAAGTAACATATTTATCACCAAACTCATAGTTAAGTAACCATTGTTCTATTTTACCCTTAAAAATTTGTAATGACTTTTAAATTATGTACACATATATACGTGTGTGTTTTAAAAATGTTAAATTCCACCATTAGTACATGTATTATAAATAAGTTATGAGTTTAATACCTCTACTTAATTTCTATACTTTTCATATTTTGGAACGACCATGATCTAGAAAATAATTATAAAATCCGTTAAATTAATTTTTATCATTAGTCCTTATATCACATATCAATTGTATACTTAATTCATATTCTCTGATATAATAATTTTGAATTATATAATTTAGTTATATTATCTTTACATTATTCAAGTCTGGATTGAAATTTCATTTTTTAAATACCAAAATTAAAACTGACCAAGGAAAAAATTTACAACTCATACATTTATACATAATACCGATACAAATCATGTAATTTGACATTTAAAAAAGTTGATAGTCTATTGTATCTAATAAATATCCTAAATTTACTTGTTTGTTGGGTTTTGCTAGGTTGGAGTGGGTTCCGAGAGTAGTTTATGGGTTGCATTTTTCACTGGATAATTTAACATAACTAACATATTAATTATATTAGTTCTAATTTTAAAAAAATATTGTTTAGAACATACAAAAATGTTTAAAAACATATTACTAATTACATATTTTATAAATAAAATTTAAATATTTTTATCAGCTGAACAATAATTTTAAATTAGCTATCAAATATGGTTGAATTCAATCTAAATAATTTTAACAATTCTAACGAGTAGTCTCAGCGAAAAGCAGATAGTGGTAATTCTAGTAGACTCGAGTTCGAACAGCTTTGTCTACAAGGTGTGTGTACCTTATTAAAAAGGTTAAGAAAAATATGAATAGATACTACCTTGTAATGTTGTGAATAAAGTAAAGAGCAAGAATAAAATAGATGAACAAGAACAAGAACAAGATGAGAGACAAAGAGAGAGACTTGTATTATATTCTCAAAGTCTGGTTGTGTATAATGCTTTCTCCAAACTCTATATTTATAGGCATAAGATGTAAACTCTAATTCCAATGTGTATTAAACCCTAATAATAAAGTATATTAAAGTCTCATTTAATATATGAATATCCACCATAAATAAAGATATTCATAACACCCCCCTTGGATATCCATGAAGATAATGTGTCTCGTTAAAACCTTACTAAGATAAAAAAACCATGTGGAAAAAATCTTGGTGAAGGAAAAAGAGTACACACATCTTTGATACGCATAACATGTTGCCTTATTAAAAACCTTACTAGGAAAACCCATTGGGATAAAACCTCGGTTAAGGAAAAAAGAATTCAACGCGTATTTACTCCCCCTCATGAAAATATCACATAAGATCTTTGAATCTTCATAATTCAATCTTGAATATAATATTCAAATGTTGAAGTAGACTATGCACTGGTGAATAGATCTTTCAAATTGCTGCTTGAAAGGATTCATCGAATATTATTCTTCTAAAGATCATGAGGGACGAAACTTTGAAGAAATATGTTTCGTTTTATCACATTTGATGTATCCACCTTGAGATATAAAATTTTTATTATCTCTACACAAGATAACTTGCATATTATCTTGTGAAAGCAATTCACATATCTTATGGATATGTTTAGCCAAACACATATTTTGGCTTTGCCTCGTGCATATCAATTATTTACATGACCCGGAGCGACAATTATCCCATTTTTCTTTTTCACTAAGATGTGATGCTTCCAAATCAATTAATATATATATATGGTGCTTTGGGACCAATAATATCATCACCCTTATCTCAAGGGCATAATGGATCTTTGTTTACATTAAGAGACCTAGCAACCATAAGGGCGATCAACAAATATGCGTTATGCATGTAAAGTCTCTTGAAACATTTTATGTGTATGTCGATTGATGCACAAGAATTCCATTGTTAAGAAGATCTCTTCACGAGTCTCAACGATATTCAAATCATCAACATACACAACAACAACAACAACAACAACAACAAATACAAATCCAGAGCTAAACCTCTTAATAAAAATACTCAGGGAAATTGAATCATTCTTATAGCCTTCAGTTAATAAGTATTCATTGAGGCGATTATACAATAATGCGCCCAATTTGTTTAATCCATAAATAGATAAGTTTAATTTGATTGAATATTGTTCTCGAGAACTTGAATTAACTGCTTCTGCAGTTAAAATCATTTCAGAAGTTTCATGTAAATGTTATTATCAAGAGCCTCATACAAATATAATGTAACAACATCCATTAGGCAGAAACTAAGTCTTTCTTTTATTGCCAGACTAATCAAAAATCTAAAAATAGTTGCATCCACCACCGATGAATATGTTTCCTCATAATTGATTCCATGTCTCTGTGAGAATCCTTGTGCAACCAAACGAGCTTTATATCTCGTGATATCCCATTTTTCTTTCTCACAAAGACCCATCTATATCCATAAGCTTTACACATTCTGATGTATGGACTATAGGCCAAAATACTTCTCTTTTCGAAAAAGATTTTAGTTTCGCCTCAATTGCCCATTTTTCATTTTTGGCCAATAATTTATTTGTTTACATTGTCAAATTGACAATGGTTCATGATCCACATTAAAATCTCTAGTGCTATATTGCATGCAAATGTATTATCGACGTCGATTTGATTTCAGTTTCACTTATTACCAGACACGACATAATTTATTGAGATCTCATCATTATCAGGTACCTGAGTCATGTCTATTGTCTCTTTCGGAGAACTTTTAATCTCTTATCGAGATCTTTCATAATTCGTTGATTCCTCAATTGGACCATCACAAGATATAGCTCATTTTCTTTTTCGAAGAATTTTATCTTTGGAACCTACTTGTCTACTATGTTATAGGCGTAAGTTAGACTCATTAGCAACTAGAGTTTGTCATTCTGGGACATCAAATTTAACTGGAATATTCATAGCTGGTATATGTGACTTAGTCACTCTTTTAGGTTCAGCAAAATCATCTAGCAATTGATTTGCTAAGTTTTTTTTACATGAATTATCCTTTGAACTTCCATTTCACATTGACATTGTTGAGTACATGGATCAAAATAAGACAATGATAATTCATTCAAACTTATTTCTTTTTCCAGCTATTTATTTTCTCCCCTTAATATTGGAAAAACTGACTCATTAAAATGAGAGTCAGCAAATCGAGCTGTAAATAAATTCCCCATTAGAAGCTCGAGATATTTAATTATCAAGGGAAATTTAAATCCGACATATATTCCCAACCTCATTTGAGAACCCATCTTTGTGCGTTGTGGTAGAGCAATTAGAACATATACCTCACACCCAAAATTTCTAAGATGGGAAAATTTTGGCTCCTAACCAAAAATCAATTGTAATAAGGAGAACTTGTGATAATTTGTTGGCTTGATGCGAATTAGTGATGCTGCATGTAAAATGACATGTCACCAGTATTATCAAGAGTGATTGTCTTTATAAGGTAATATGGAAAATGTGCTCGTAATTTTATCAACTGAGGAAGTAACCTCACAAACACCAAGTTGCGGGTTGATAATAAGGATACATATGATCATCTAGTCGATGCATCGATTAAAACCATAAAATATCTAAATGATCTATAAGAAGGGTGTATGGGCCCACATATATCACCCTGTATCTGTTCCAAAAAATTAATAGATTCATAATCTATCTTAGCTGGTGATGGTTGAATAATCAATTTGCTTTGAGAGCAAGCATCACATGAAAAACATTACTTTGAAGAATCTATCAGTTTTCAATGAATAACCACATGAAGTATCAATAGCTTTTCGCATCATAATTGAACCGGGATGGCCTAACTGATCATGACAAATAATAATGTTATCAGTAAACTTTTGGTTTACAATAGCATGAGCTTCAATTTGTACTAATTCTTGTATAGTACAATCCTAATGACAGTGCATGCAATTTTGTCAAGATTTTCTTATTGCCTTGGTTTATACTCGTAATATGGAGATAGTTAGCATTCCCTTGACTAATAGTCACAATATGATATTCATTACTGTAAATATCTTTAAAATTCAATAAGTCTTTTTGTGATTTTGGCGAATATAACGCATTGTGAATATGGAATAGAGTTCCATTTGACAATAACATATTTTATTTTCCGGAGCCTTCTATGATATTAGTACTTCCAGATATAGTACTCGCATTATTCCCTTGCGCCTAAAATGATCTTTAACATAGATTTTAAAACAAACTAATATCTTAGTACATAAAACGTCCAAAATTCATATGGTAGGTAGTTTTTTGATCGAATATGTATGATTTCATTGCATTGAAAAATCATACGAGAACCATCAGAATGCCTCATTAAAAATCTATCTAGCCTAAAATGATGGAAAGAGTACATTCAAATGATTAGCCAAAGCAACAAACACAAAAAAAAATCACCCCCACGATACTCATACCAGACCAGAAACATACAAAATGAACAAGGCAACTAAGCCCTACCCCCCCCCCCCCCCACACTAGTCATCCACCAAACGCCTGAGCATCCAAATCATGAAAATAAAAACCATCTGAAACAACATTGCCCTATATTTGTCCACGCTCGTATACTCGTCAATTCATGGCACGAAACCACGCCGATCGCTCTACCCTGCCCTTTGCCAACAAATCCGCTACCTCAATCGCTTTCCGAAATATATTAACAAAAACACACACTTGGCAGCCGAGAGCATATATTATCAATCACCTGAAAATATTGCCACAAACGCCATCTCGCGACCGATATAATTGCCACAGCAGAAGATTCAACGTTTTTTTTCCTCATCAACATTCACCTGTTCAACACCTCCCGCCAATTTGGTATCCAAATCCTCAATCAAAACTGTAGTCATTGCAATCTGATCATCTATACTATCAAACTCATTTCGTTTCCAATCTCGAAGAAAACTACGTAATACACGTAATTTGCCTAACATAGTGAGCTCCACATTATCCTGTGATATTTTTCGCCACTTTCCTCCATATGTTGTACGTACACATGCTTTTCCAGCCAGCAATTTAGGAATCGAAATGGACACGGCCCCCAATCCTTTACTTCACATGTTAAACGCAATGGTGAATGATCCGATATACCAAGAGAGAGATTGAATTGCGTCAAATCCGGGAGCCTTACCACCCATTCACTTGCAACAACAAATCTATCCATCTGTTGCATTTATTACCTTTCGAATCACTCATTCCGGTACTTCCTCTATTTTGATTCCAAGATGAATGTCATCTCGCAACGGTGCTGCCGCAATAGCTTCTGTACTGCTCTCTTTTTAGATGCGGCTCCTAACTCTCTTATGTTCTTCAACAACACCTTCATCGCTCTAACTATTCGCGATCTCTTTCGACGATAATATCCGCGATATCCCTGATCAATGCTTCCTCATTCCCCAATGTGTTCGCACCTAATAACTTCCCCAATTTTATTGTTTCCTCAGCCTCACGCTGAATTACCCTCTGCCGCTGCACAATATCTGATTTCTTTGCCCTCACTTCATTACTATCTGTTTGATTCTTCTTTGGTCTACCTTTACCTCTCTTTTTCGTTGTATTTGTTTGTTCTAAAAAATAAGAGTCTGACCCTTTCGCAAATTGATGAATATCTGAAATCCGAGAGTCCTTTGGCTCAAATTGCAACTCTAAATCGTCATCTCTGGGTCCCTCGCATCCCACATTCGTTTCACACTTAGTGGGCGGCGGATGCAGGGCGGGCTGATGCCAGCGATACGGTACATATAAGGTTTTAAACTCATAACTTACCCATTATTCGTGACGGGTATGACATTTTACATCCACACCCACTAAATTTATACCAATCCCCACCCTATTTGGAGCGAGTGTGATATGAAATCCGCGAAACTATACTCGTCTGTCTCCCTAACACCCCATAAAACAATTAAATTTAGAGTTGTTTTTTTTTATACATAGACCGTATAAAAATTATCTTACATAATTTATCTATTTTAAACCGAAATCCTAAAATGTGAATTCTCAACCTCTAAAACATTAATTTATAAACTTAAACCTTAAACTATAAATTTTAAACTTAAACCCTAAAATATCTAAATCTTAACTCTAAAACCCACAAACCCTAAAACTAACATACTTATATATACATATAAAACAATATTTTCCTTAAATTTATTTATTTATTTGAAGTTACAAGTACAATATACGATCACAATTATAAACAAAAACACACCCAAATTTGAAAATAATTAGATTTATTTTATTTGTTGGGCTTTGATATAATCTTTTCCTTGTTGAACTTAAGCTCATCCCATTCCCTTAGAAATTTTTTTTCTTAGTTTCTCAAATTAAATGTTAAATAGTTTTTAAAAAACACGAAATCGATGTAAATTATTGTTTTTCTACTCACAAATCCCAGTCTCTATGCAGCGTTCTTCTCACAGGCTTTCATGGTTAGTCCTTCTCTCTGTTTTTCTCACAGATTTTTTATGTTCTTTCGTAAGCATTGAAAGTGTTTGATTTTTTGTCTCAATGAACTTAGATGCCAATGTTTCACGTTTTATTTTCTTAGTTTAAATACCCATTTTTGTTTTGGTATTCCCTTGTTTTCTTTTTTGGTTTTAGGTGTCACTTCTAAGTCAACTAGTAATTTTGATTTTCTTGGGTTAATATGATATTCAATCATTTGATTCTTTTGATGGTTTCTTGCTCCATTTCTTTCTGTTTTGAATTGGTTTCATTTTTGAAGTCCTTGTTGTTGTTTTTAAAAATGAGCTTTTTTTATTTGATTAGTAGGATTGATGGTATGGAACAGCCCGGTGCTGTTTTTATGCTTACAGAGCTTTTGATTTTTATAGGTTTGTTTTTTTTGTTTTTAAAAGTTACTTCTAGCTTTTTCCTATTTGATTTTTCCTTCACGAAAAGCTGTTAAAGAACAGTATGGTAAAAAGAAAAGCCACATTTTGATTGAATGACTAATGGCTTGAATGAAACCCACATTTCCCACCTGTAAATGCAGACTTTACACATTTTTTTGCAAATAGATGCACACCTTCGGCAAATTTTGTTGTTTGTTCCATGTAATTATTTTAATCATGATTTCTTACCCTATCTGATCTATATAATTCTTGCACTGAATCAAATTGAGTTAATGAATCCAATTTTTTTTCCTCTTGGGCAGTGAAGAGCTTGCATATTGCTTTCCCTTAATCATTCAGCTATCAAATTGCAGAAGCTGGAATATCCGTAACATTGGTTTACTAGTAGGTAATTTGAAGGATTGGAGAACATATTCCAGCCAGAATCTATTTGAGCCAGTTAGTGAAAGGCTCATTACCAGTGGTCAATTTCTCAATCAACCTTCACTAAGAAGTTCAAGTGAATCTAGTTGTTATAAGAAATTTGCACGTGCTGAAACTCATCCTATTCTCCAGTCTAGTTGTCTTCAGCATTGGTTCAAAAATTGGCAAGAACAGAGAAAGCATAAATTGACAGCTAGCACATTTGCTGGGGCAGTTGGGTTTTGGCCTATTCGAAGGACTCAGCTCTGGCTAGAGAAAATTGGGGCAATTGAGCCATTTTCTTGTAACTTAGCTACATGTTGGAGCAATATCAAAGAAGAGGTAGCACTTGAAAGATATAAACTGATTACTGGGAATACAGTTGATTTTCCTGAATTTCAGGTTTACGGTAAGTTGAATCCAGAAGATAGTTGGTTAGCAGCTTCACCTGATGGTTTAGTGGACAGGTTTGTTTATGGGTTGCCTCTGAGAGGAGTATTGGAGATAAAATGTCCATTTTTCGGTGGAGATATGAGTAAGGCTTTCCCTTGGAGGCGGATCCCTCTCTATTGCATTCCACAAGCTCAGGGTTTAATGGAAATCATGGACCGCGATTGGATGGATTTCTATGTTTGGACTCCAAAAGGAAGCAGTCTGTTTAGGATATACCGAGATGTAGAGTACTGGGATGCTCTCAAATTGACACTCTCTGATTTTTGGTGGAAGCATGTTCAGCCAGCAAAAGAAATATGTAGTAAATATGTGATAACAGATCCCTTAGAGAACTAAAATCAGTAAGGCCAGCCTCCAAGCATGAATTATGTGGCTATATAGTTTATGAAAGTAAACGTATTGTTGATAACTCTTGTTTGTTGATGCGTGAAATAAATGGACAATTGACAGATTGAAAAATCTGAGATCTGAGATATCTGAAAAAATTTATTTGAACCAAATTTAAAAAATTAATAACATAAATTTTTTTTTGATTAAATTCTTTCCTCTAAAATCAAGGTTGGAGGTTTTTGTTCATAATGGTTAGAAGCACTTCTCCCTTTAGTTGGAAAATGTTGAATGCATATGGCAGTTGAAAGAGTTAGTAGGATCCTCGGCTGAGAAGTGGATATTGAGAAATGAAGAAGACTGTATTGCCAAATAGGGTGTTCAGAGGTTTGGAATTCATCACGCTTCTTATTGTGTGATGATGTGTTCCCCCCCAATGCTTAAAATGGTTTGGGATGGAAAAGTTAAGGTAGCTCTCGGTGGAATCTGGTTCACTTCTGCATGAAGGTAGGACAGCAAATTCTTGTTGGCATTATTCTAAGAAAGCACTGTTACATGGCTGCAGAAACTTCTTGATTAGAGGCTGGCCTTGATATACTACACTGACTTTAGAAAGGATGTAAGTATCCTAATCATGCATTGGGATTATGCATTGATCGATGGGAAGGAGCTCATATATTGGGTGATCCTCACAAGGCTGATTACTATTGTCAAAGAAGATATTCTTTATGGTTGTTGGGGACGTTTAATATATTTTATTAAGCCCTTTTTGAAATCAATTACAGATTCTGGACATTTAGAGAAAAAGACTGCAAATTGGTTTTCAGGGAATGGAGAAAGTTGATCCAAGCATATTCTTCCAGCCAAATCTAATCTCAAAGGTGCATAGATTCTTTCCTTTTGTAGATTCAATGATTTTAACCTAAGGTTAGCAATTTTTTGACTTTCACAGTATCTTATATTGGGATGGGAGAAAGTGCCAACTCAAAGCATGCTCATATGTCAGATTCATGGGTTTGAATCCGTTTATTGTGATGTGGTTTCATTTCCCATCCATAGGTTCTGCATCGATTGATATTTAAACATTTAATTCACAGATTTTTCAAATCAGATAATTGTTTGTTTGAGGATGAATGTGTATATGAAACAAGATTTTTGTCTGCTGCCAAAATCAAATCCCCAGATTATTTGACACAAGAAAGAATGAATGGATTTTCATACAAAAGTAGAAAAAAAGTTTAATACATATAATCAGTTTAATGCAAGATTACTGAAGTTTGATTGTATATGAAGAGTACAGAAATAAGTTTGCTGAACCCTTCTTCCATGGACCCTTTTATGAAACGAAATGTGATGTTTACCTTACAAACATGCAATTTATTATGTTATTGACCTGGTCAGATGCATTGCCCTGGGGTTTAGTTCTTAAGATTTTCTGCCTGATTGAGCTCAATCTGGCATTTTAAGCTCAAACATGTTTGACAACTTTATAGAATCATTTAGTTGGGGAGCTTTATGTTATATAAGGTATGACTTAAGGCTTGATTATTTGTGATTGAATACAGTTGAGAATATTCAATGTTATTTCAAAATATAAAAAATAAATTATAAAAAACAGGGATTAAATTGCTCAACTGCAAACTATTCAAGTCAACTATCGATCCATCAATATATTCAACAATTTTGTCATTTTATGTCTTTAAATTGTTTCCAAATAATTTCGAGCAAAAGTGTCTTGTTTTAAACCCTATTCCAATTTATATGGGTGGCTGAGTTACTTACTGCATTGAGGGCTTTAAAAACAGCCTTGACGGTGTTGTGAGGATTCCTTGAGCCAATAACCTGAGAAGATAGTTCAGATTAGCAATAAAAAGTTGAATTCTAAACACCATTGTAAGGAACCCTATCACTTCTAAGTTGTGACACATATCTAGATATGAGTACAAGTAATGGAACTATAGGAATCTTCTAAATGCATGAAAAAACTTATTGAAAAAGAATAAAATTTAATAGCGTGAGCATCAAACGTCTATCTATATCCAACATACGCTTTAGTCCTAGTAAAACACGTTATCGATAACACTTTATTACCTTTGATTTGATATTCTTAAAGCCAGCTAAAGTTTTCAACGGTTCTTCTAGCTCTCATACCAGTTGTAGTTGGTGCTGGCCAGAGATAATTACCTCAACTTTGAGACAATTTTCACTTTGTTACCTTCGTGCACAACATGAAAAATTGTACTATGACAAAAGGATCTTAAATTCATGTATTTTCACAACTTATATTTGGTTAATTTTAACTATATTCTATTTACCTAAATCATGTTCAATCTTTAGATTTATGTTACAAAATAAATAATGATAGAGAGATTAAATTGGTTTGAAACTTCACATGCAATATCATATTCCAGAATGAAAGATTTAACCGACTATGGGCGGAGCCACCCTTGGTTTAAGGGTATCACATGACGCCCCAAAAATTTTTTTCTTACAAATTTAATATAAAATAATATTAAAAAAGATAATTGACACAACTTTAAATGAATATTGACATCTCTTAAAAGAAAATTGACACCCTTAAAAAGAAATTGTCTCCCATTATTTGTTTTCATCTACTTAAAAATAGTTCATTCATAAAAATTTTAAATTATGACACCCTAAACTAAATTTGTTGGCTTCGCCCCTGAAACCAACAGCCTGATTCATGGTCATTGCTAAATGCAAAGATGAGTAGGTACCGTAGAATTCAAGAAACTGGAAACTTTATAGCATTCGTTGATTCTTTTTTTCATGAACACGATATACACAATCTATATGTAGATTTCAATCTCTATCTCAAGCGAAAACACTATGTTGTTCTGATTCCTCGTTTCTCAAATACTCGAGTACGACACATCCGAACATAGATAGGAAAACATGATACTCCAAATAACATAGCAGGAGCATACAGATCAAAAAAGGAAAGAATTTCAGCTTCATCATCTAAGAGAGATAATATACTTTACCACTAGTTAGATCCTCCCAAGTCTATAATTGATTTTAACATGTATGCTTTGAAACTATGTAAAGCCAGAGAAAGGGATATTCACCAAGAAGGTTATGAAAATACCTTTGATTTGATAAATTTGAGCTTGTGGTTGAGGGACGGTTGAATCTTCAAACTCCAACAGATGAATCGGCTGAACCAATATGCATTCCTCTGTTAAAGTCAGCTGATATGCAGCTCTCTTCTGATCCATCCTCTTGTAGAAGTAGTTCATCACTAGGGTGAAAACAATCACAAGAAATATGAGAAGTTACGAGCTCATAGAATAAATCAAAGAGTCAATGGAAAAAGAACTTGCATTCCCTTTTAGAAGCTACCAAAAGTTCCCTTAATTTTTAATAATTAGTTTGATATTGTAAAAAGGGGGAAAAAGGTTTTTTTAGATATATTACAAGAATTTAGAGGTACTTAAAGGTTCATGCTAAAAGTGAAAATTTCCATCAACTTGCAAGTGGCATATCCATCCAACGAGGAAGAGACAGTGTAAGTGAAAGATTATTTATTTAGTTTTGGAGGTGGGGGTGACAAATGATCTAAATGATGAATATGATGATGGTACAGGTAAGAACCTAAACAACTTAGTTCCTTTCGAAGTTGTGAAACTATTTGAAAGAACCGTTTACACAGGCACGGCAAACATCTACTCATCTCCCTGAAAGTGTTCGATAAGTAATTTATTACCATCTAACAATCATTCTTCAAAAAATAATAAAGACCGAGGATCATACTTTGTGAATCAAGATGCTCTCATTTTCTCTATCCCTTATTTTAGAATTTTATAACAGCAAGTAATTTATGCAGGATATATGCATAAAATAAACACAATAAAATAAGGATAAATATTGGTATGCATCAGAGAACAGAAAGGATAATACACTACTACTAAAGAATGTCGCCATCCTTAGTTAGTGTGCAGAAGAGGCCCGAAATGGCAGCTGCAAGCTGCATGGCCCACATGTCGGGCACTGAACTAACCCTTTAGAGGGTAAAGAATAGTAAAGATTATTTATATGGGTTGTCTGCAATGTCCAACAGACAAATTCTTTTTATTACCAGAAATGTATGACACATATAACACAGCTAAGACAAAGTTCTCTACTCACCTATAATTTGGATCCCAATCTCCAGGATCAGGCAATGGCATGCTCGCCTCTGATTTGTCTTGAGCTGCTCCTGTGCTACACTGCAGTTGCAAATTAGAATCAAGTGCGACGGAGTTGGGTATATTCTGAGTGGTTGAGTAGCTTGTAGCCATTCCAATGCCACCTAGATGTTGGTTCCAGTTGGCTGTGTTAGAATTTGACGGTATGTGAGGGGAAACCACCGACCACTTGAGAGTGTTCCTCGGCTTGGCTAGAAATGGAGCCATCAGTTGCTTGTCCTTGCCAGATTGAAGATGATGGACTCTCTTGAGATTGGGAACTTCCGGAATATCCCAAGTTTCTTCTTCTATTAAACTGGCCAGCTGTAGCCATCTTACTAAAAGGCGATCCTTGACAACTGTTTCTCGCAGGAGAAGTAGGACCATAGTGCCCGGGAGAGCCACCTGAAACTTGACTGTAGGAGCTTGGAGGAGTAAATTGCAAGGGACTAGTGCCAAGAGGAAGTGGTGCAAAGTTTCCAGCTGATGGACTCACACCAAGTCCTGTCCCCTGAGAGTACTGCATATATCTCCATCTAGCATCAGGACTACTTCCAAGCGATGATGCACTGCTCTGTGGATGCATGTTCATTGCAGAAGGACCAACAAGTGAATAATATGCAAACATATTACTACTATCTCCTTAACTCCCGTATTTGCTTCCAAGCCCAGTATTATCATTATAGCTGCCTAGACTTCCTATACTGCCATAGTTATTTGCATGAGCATACGACGCCATTTGGAAATGTGGGCTGTTATGAAAGGGAACCATGATCCTGTTTTGAATCTATATGATTGATAATATACATCAGTATAAGACTACTATTAAAATATTGCAGAAAGTCTATAACTCTAGAAATAAAAATGATGGATCATTAGGAAGCTTACATTAGGGGAAAGACCAGCTGCAAACCAATGCCCTCCACCAGGGTGATGATCCACCATGATATTTTGAGCAACAGGCTACCAAGAAAAAGGCAGACATTAGGCAAGTATCTTTTCCTCTTCTCCTTTTTTCCCCCTGAAAATAACAGATTAGTGTATCTTGTTGTAAAGCTTGCTAATCACAAGAACAGATTACTACAATTGAAGAGCAGCTCAACCATGAGAAGACCAATAAAGCCCAATCTTTCACACCGGCCAAAGAATTTTTATACCCGCATACACACAATGGACATTGAAATTTTATCAAATGATTGCTAAAATTTGTTCAAACAAGTACAGTACTCTTATCGAGTTATTTTCAACAACCTTAAACTTTATATAAATAAGAGAAAAGTTCCTAGAATATAAAACAACCTTATATCATTGTTCAGAAAAATACATACAGTAACCAGGATAGGAATAGGCAATTCCTCTGTACGCTTGGTGCCAAGAATTGAAATAAAAGCTACATAGTTAATATTAATTTATGAAATAAGGTTCAAGATTCTTTAATTGCAGAGTTACACGCATATATCCCATACCAAGAGAGGGGTCTCAGGGGGAGGTATGTATGGGCATGTGAAAGGTTCCCCCGTAACAAAAGGGCGATTTGAAGCCTGCAAGATGAACTTGAAACTCTTACCATTGCTTCATATTTAGTTGGAACAGCATGAGAAAGGGGCATTCGAGTGAAATTTCAATTACCTGGAAAGATGACCGCCGTTTTGCTGGATCAAACTCAACTAGTCCCCTCAGGAAATCAATCAAAGCTAATCGTATTTGACCTTCTGTTATAGATTCATTATGCAACAGCCTTGGTAAGTTCTTAACAGATAGTAGTCACACACTGCACACGTTTTCCCACCATGGTTGTATTACGTAGGCCTCGCTAAAAAACTCACCTAAACCTAAGTGGGGAAAAGAGTACCCACAATAATACTTATAGAAACAGAAATAAAATCAAACAGCGAAGCTCAATATAAAAAACCCAAACAAACAACACAAACAAGCAACTCAAACTCTCAGACTATAAACTCAACCACCCGGATCAACATGCAGGCGAAGAACAATCCCTGGCAGCGTTCCCCTCGTGACACCCGCATCCGCTCCTTGTAGCATCACTTGATCGCAATTAGCATTAACCGTAAGTCCAACCATTCCCTCCATATTGTTCCGAGCCAGCTGAAGTTCAGCACCCACTGCTAATTGCGATCAAACCATTAATCGCAAGAACCAACCACGGATCAAACGAGAAATATGGTTCACTCAGACTTGCCAATCTTGTTGCATCAAACCATTAATCACAAGAACCAACGCATTACAGCCGAGTACCGAGCCAGCATGTTGCACCATTTTCGCCACCTCCCTATTGTTCGTTTCCATCTCAACAAACTTAAACTCAGCCAACCACGCATGCCGTAGTCCATCATGTAGTGCCCATAGCTCGGCAACAAGGACACTACATCGTCCAAGGAACTGAGCAAAGCCAAACAACCACTCACCCCTGATCATTCCGAAATACTCCACCAATCGCAGTTTTGCTATCTGACGTGCTCACCACTGCATCCACATTACCCTTAACCCATCCTCTTCGCGGTCCTACCCACCCAGACTCACGACCAGGAGCAGCCACCGGGAGTCTAGCATTGTACGCAAAAGCACGATTACACTCCTCAATCAATCTGCGCCCTCGTTCAAGTACACTCCCACGCATGACATAGTCCTGCTCAAGAGTTAAACAGCACCTTGTTTTCCACAATAACCAACAATATATAGAGAAACACATACTCCAATCCGAACCTGAAGAAGTAAGAACCATCTCGCCCTTGAGGTTATTAAAAAGCCAAGCTTCGAACGGCATCTCGATGAATCGAGCATACATAGCCGGATCCAAAACACTCTCCCATAAATCACGAGCCAACGAGCAATGCCTAAGAACATGATCAATGTCCTCCGCCCCGCCATGACAAACACTACACTCGTCCGACAAAGAAAGATGACGACGCACCCTTTCCACATTCATCAAGTGTCGCCTATGCGCTGTAATCCACATGAAAATCTGAATCCGTTGAGGGACTCACAACCTCCAAATAAGACGCCACTTTGTGTCTCGAACCCGATCTCCCATATTGAGTAAATACCGATAAGCCGAATCCAGAGTGAATAGTCGCTTCGCATCGCATCTCCAACCCAACGTATCAGACTCGTACGCTGACCTCGGCGGCGGGGTAGCTGCGATCTTTTCCAACACTTCAGCCGGTAACCGAGACTCCATAACTTCCCAGTCCCAATTCCCCGAAAGAGTTACCATCTCCGATACCGTAACAGGTCTAGGTGCCTCATCCGAAACACACTGGAAAATAAACGGCCACACGCATCCAACCAATTGTCATACCAGAAGTCTCTTTGAATACCATCATGCACATTCCAACTGACACATTCTTTAAGATCCCCCCAAATACTGCACAACCCTTTCCAAAGACGCGAGCTAGTGCCTCTTTGCAACGATAACGGCAATGGTTCCTCCATTTTATACTTGGCATGTAACACCCGAACCCAAAGTTTCGCAGGTTCCGTAACTAACTGGTATCCAATTTTAAAAAAAAAAGGCCCAGTTATGTTGAAAAACATCTTTAAAACCGGTTATGTTGAAAAGCATCATTGTCTATGGTACCAACGCAACCCCACCATGCTTCTCATTCGAGCCCCATACGAAACGTCGTATAATCCACTCAATTTCCGTGCATGTTCCCTTAGGCAACTAAGTAGATTGCATGACATAAATAAGGATCGCCTGAAGAACACCTTTGCCAGAGTAATCCTTCCTGCAAGAGATAGAGATTTTGCCTCCCACCCCGGAAGGCGAGCACGCATCTTTTCCAACAGGAAACTATATGTAGCCGCGGTCACCCGTTGGTGAAGTAAAAGAACACCTAAATACTTTCTCAGATCATCCACTGCCTGATAACCAAACCCCCGAACAATCTCAGATCAAATCTCCACGGAGCTATTCTTTGAAAAGTAGATTTGAGTTTTCTCAGCACTAACACGGTGACCGGATTTAGCACAAAAATGGACCAGCACCTCCTTAACTACAAACACCTGATCCAAAGACGCTTTAGCAAACAAAACTATATCATCAACAAAGAATAAATGAGATATCAACGGCCCTTGTCTCCCAAGTCGAATCACTTTCCTTGACCCATCATGCATCCGCTGATTAATTGCCTGAGTCAAACTTTCCATACACAATACAAACAAGTAAGGTGATAGAGGGTCCCCTGACGAATCCCCCGAGTTGGTAGAAAACCATCGGTAAGCATACTATTCCACAGAATCTGGGCTTCTCTGGCTGTTTTTTTAAATCCAACAGAATCTGTTTTATAAGCATGATAAAGGTTTCTCTTCACTTTTAGTGGATTGGCCTGTTACTGCGCTGTTTTTTTTAGTTAATTTTAGTGGTTCGTATTTGTTAACTTGTATATAAGGTGTTCTGGGTTCTTTTTCTAGAGCTTCTTATCATCTTGTTTGCGACTTTGCGTATCTTCTATGTTGTGTTTTTTTTAAGTGTATGGTCCCAGTTTCTTATAGGTTAGTTGCTGTGAAATCTCTTTCTCTCTATATATATGGAACGAAATTCCCTATTGGTGTAATAGACTTGATTTAGTATTTTTCTTATAACAAAGAAGGAACATTAAGGAAAAAAGTATAATATGGTTTTACTTACCAATGATTTGTTGATTTAGGCAAATCTGTGGCCAAAAGAGAGATATTGGAAGTAATTCGAAAATTCAACATCCAAGTCAACAATTTGACACAAGTGAGTTTTAGAACTTACAGTTTGGAAATTACACATGTCATCTTTCTCAACTCACATTCATTACTGAGTTTGCATGTTTGACGTTTCTGTATGACATAGCATTTTACCGTGATTTTGAGTGTATTGTCAATGGAGTTTGTTTTGTATGTACTTGCTTGCCTAATAGTTTCATATCAAATTTTCCTGTTGCAAAATTTTCATTTGGGAGACTAGATATAAATGAATATTTTTTTCAGAGGTGGTCATTGTAAACTATCTTTTGTTGCTTCGCTCCACTGTTATCAAGGTGTGTGCGTAGGTTCTAAGGTTTAGATACAGCAAACTTCCCCACAGCCCTTCGTCTAAGTGCTTTTGATCAGCTGGTTGCCTTTTCAGACAAAAGGTGCATAAAGTGTGCCTGGCTTAAGTGTGATTTGGGTAGATATTCATGAACAATTATTTATTGAAAGATTTAAGGAAACTATTGAGTCATATTGGATAATGCCTTAGTTAATTCAGACAATTTTTTTTTTATTTTTGGAAGACATCATGCAATCCGATGAAACAGATTCTCAAACATTTGTTGACAAGATTATATGTTTCTGAGCATGTTCCACAAAGGGTTTTTTAGCTGTATTTCTTTTCATATTTGTTGTTTATCCTATGCTTTTAGCTTTAAATATTAGCAAGATGCAATACTGAACAGAAACATCTGGAAATGGATATTTACTTCTTAAAATAATATCTTGAAATATTGTAAGGGGTCAATCTTAACAGGGTTGATTCATTGCTTCAATAGTTCAATAAAAAGCTTTACAATTGTTTTCTATTGGAAAACTGTAGAAGAATTCAGTGAAAAAAAGACTTGTCTTAGAATCTGTCTTTTGCAATATTTGTCAATGAATTTAGGGTTTTGATATCTAAACAGGAGGAAGAGTATGGTCTATGATAATGCAATATTGCTTCTTCGGTTGAGGTTGTTTGTAAGGGGAAAACAAGAAGTTGTTGAACATAGACCCCGATTGAAGACCAATATTTTATTATCTCATGCTGATTCTACCTACTTAGAGTCTAAAAGATTCAAAATTCAGCATTTTTAAGTGGTTTGAGCCATGGACTTAATATCCAAGCTAGAGGAGTTCAGCTTTGCACATTATACATTTATTTATCATCAGGCTTTAATTAGTAGCAGCCTCTATATAACATATGAAGCCTTCAGTCTTAAACACAAACATATAATCATCAAGACTTTGATGCCCATTCTGTCTGCTTTGGTCCATTATCATGCATTTTAGTAGATACAGTGTGGTTGGATTTTCATTATTCTCTCTCCTCTCACTCTCTCTCCGTGTCCCTTTTGTCCTCCCTTGTTTTGTTCAACCATATCATATTTGTGATGGATATTAATAGATGCCAAATATGTTTTATTCAAATTCTAACGATAAATAATATCAATTTATCTTGGTACTGTACAAGTTCATATTTCCTTCTCTAGTATTGTATTCAGTAACTGATATCTGGATTTTGAATTTTTTTTTTTCTCTTGGTTGAAGTGGTTAGCATCTATGTCCTGCCTGCAAATACCTGTGTTTTCTTCTTTTCTTTCTCCTTGTATTTGACTATTTGGTTACTGGTATCGCTTATGTTCCTTTCTTTCTTTTTGTGGGGTGGGGTGGTTCTTTTCTGGGATAGTTCTTACCACAAGACCGAGTCTGTGAGTTTGAGAAATTAACCCCCATTCAGCTCCTAGAAGAGACTGAAAAAGCAGTTGGAGATCCTCAACTTCCTGTACAACATTATGCCCTTGTAGAAAAAAGCCGTGAACTAAAAAAGTATCAAAAAGTGAGTTCAAACTCTAATTCTTTGGGTGTTATTGATTTTACAAACCAATGTGTTTGAACTTCACCCATTTTTCTTAGGCTGTAGACACAATGGGAGAAAGTTTGAAACAACTGATATCCCTTAATGCTGAGCAAGAAAAAGATGTTGAGCGTGTTCGCCAAAGAGATGAACTTCTAGAAAAGGTTCGCCTCATTATTTTTCATTATCTTATTTGTTTCATAACATGCTGAAGTGTTTTCTTTGTAAACTTAGGTTGATTCTATGAAAAAGAAACTGCCTTGGCTGAAGTATGATATGAAGAAGACTGAATACTTGGAAGCTCAAAAGAGGGAAAAAGAGGCCAAGAAGAAGTTGGATGAAGCTGCAAGGACACTGAATGAATTCAAGTCTCCCATTGAGTATGATGGCTTGGTTATTTTGATTGTATTAATAACTTTATTCATTTCTCTTCCTATGCAAAAGATATAGCTTAATATGTGATACAACTTTATTGAGGATTTCTTTTCACTTCCATGTGTAGACATTATACATTTAACTAAAGCTGCATATCAGCCCTAAAAATTATAAGTTTCCGTTTCAATTTTTTCTTTCTGTTAGAAAGTTGACTATTTTTCTATGAAGAGTAGTGATTGCTAAATCAACTAAATGACCACAGTTTCTTTTTCTAATAGGACATTTTATATGAAATTATAGCTAAGTCCTTTAAATCTTGATCCTGAAGATTTTCATTTGAATGATTACATGCTTTTGTCCTTCCTTTGAGTGAATTGTTTTTTGCTATAATTCCTCTAATTATAGTGAAAATATTCAATAAAAAAATTAATGGTTGCAGAAAACAAAAGCAGGAGAAAACAAAGCTGGAGGATCAATGTAAACGCATAAGCAATCTCATGAATGAAAATATTAAGAAACGGAATGATCTTCTGCAGAAAGAGAATGAGGGGGTGTGTTGAACTTGTCATAGCATTTTTCTGTTAGTTTTTTTTTGTATTTAGTCACAGGAGTGGTTGAATAATTTATATTGATATGATGAATTAATTCCACACTTTTAGGCAGTGCATGCCCGAGGTAAATATAAGGAAATTGAAGATTTGAGGAGAGAAGAAGATTTTCGCAAACAAAGTATTATAGAGGCTAAAAAGAAACTTGCTGATGCTGAAGAGGATCTTCAGAACCTGCCTGCATATGAGCCTCCTAAGGAGGAAATTGTAAGTCATCTGCATTGGCTTTTGTTGTTATTACTTCTTTGCAATCCCTTAGGAACTGCATAAAATGGTTGTAAACCATGATTTTATACATAGCAGACTTATAGTTTTCTGTTTATGAGGGATATTAACGTAGATATTAGCCACTTCTGTCCCTAAGTATTAAACTCCTATTATAAGCACAAAATTTGGGTGATATAGTTGGTTTTTTCATGGTTGTGTTTTCCCCTTAATACTTGATTATTTGTGGTGATCGATATTATGGTGAATGTATTCATACTTGAAAGTAAAATGAAGAATAGATTGTAATCTACTTTTGGTAAGTGGGAAAATTTTCCAAGGAGTTGGGTAGATGAACTATTTTTCTTTTTGGGACATATGCAGTATTAGTCTACTCTTTCACTTAGCTGATATTATAATTTGAAGAAAATTATCCATATATATTGGCTTAGAAGAATTTGGTAGGATTATTTGGCTTAATATTTTTCTTTTGCGAAAAATATATAGCTTTATGTTTTTGACAATTTCAACATTATGCCTTCTGATATACTTTTCACCAGGAGAGACTGAAAAGTCAAATTGTGGAGTTTACTTCTTCTGCTCAACAAATGATGCAGCAGCAGAAGAAGAAAGAAAGATCTCTAGGCCAAATGAAAACAGCCCTGAGGAACTGTGTGGATTGGTAAATGGTTCAACATTTTTGTCTTCTATTTGAAATTATTTGAATAATTTGTTGATTTCTTTGATCTTTTTCAAATTTTGCAGTTTGAAAGATATGGAGAATACTAAAACCAAACATCTACATGCTTTAAAGAAATGTGGTGCAGAAAAGATATTTGATGCTTATCAGTGTTTGGAACAGAATCGTGATAAATTGAACAAGGAGGTTTATGGTCCTGTATTGCTTGAGGTATGTGTTTAATAATGACATTTTGTATATTACTGATAATATATCTGTTTCTCCTTACTTTGTAACTGCAAAACTTAGGTAAATGTGTCAAATGAGGTCCATGCTAACTTCTTGGAAGGCCATGTTGCTTACTACATCTGGAAGGTATAATTTAACGTTGTCTCTTTATTTTCCTAATTTCTTTCTTTTTTTTATAATTTTTATGTTTGACAATAACAAGCAGAGATTACAAAATGACATTGCTTACTTTTTTCATTTGAGTTTATTTATGTCCATAAGCTAATAATCCTTGTTGCTTTGCAGTTAAAATATGCTTACTTTGTCCTCTATGAGGTTTATTCCTACTGTGTACAGCACTTGGTTTTTACTGTTCAGAGTTCTTAGTCATACAAATAAGTTGCCTAGAAAATGTTGGTAAAGGATCTGCAAATTGATGCTGATCTTCCAAATATTGCACATTAAATTGTTGTTTTAGAACAAACAACATTAAGAAATAAGTTTTGCCTTGTTTTTATGGCTCAAACGTGACCAATTTTTGTATGCAAGGGGTTGCAAATTGATGCAGACTTCCAAATCCTTTTGAACTTGCTGACATAGTTAAGTGAGCTCTAAGCCAAACATGGTCCCATATTGAGCACTTTGTTGAAGCCAAAACAATGGCTTGAAACTCATATATAAAGAAAAATTTTAACTGTAGTTCACCGGTAAGCCAAACATGCGCCAAAATGGCACTTGACCTAAAATCTGTGGTCCTGCCTGCATGTGTAGAGCCCTTCAAAGTTTGGCTCATTTATAGATACAACCTCCTGTTTGACTTTCGGTCAAGTTTATTACTTTTATGAGAAGGAACATGGACATATGTATCAATGATCTACTGTTTTAAAATTTTGGCCATTAACTAAGCTTAATATGTATACTGGTTTCATTTTGCCTGTAACAGGATCTTGCAAATTTTGTTATAAAGCTAATCAAAGCTGGTTGCTCAAGGAAGAAAAATATTCTTTGGTTTTGAAATCTTGTACTACAGATCTAAGCTTCTAAATCCTATTATAGAACTCCCTCTCTCTTGTATTCTTTGTTTTCATTATTGGTTATGCGGTTAGGATATCTTTTCTTTGGTTTCCACATGTATATATATATTTCATTTCTTTGTTTTTCATATATATATATATATATATATATATTTCATTTTAATCCATAAATTACTACATTACTTATCTACGCACAATTTTCTACACCTGATGTGAAATTTGCACTTACTATTTTATAGGAAACAATGATCTACTGTTTATTATATTCACTTTCTTTGATTTCAGTCTTTCATTACTCAAGATTCCAATGATAGGGATTTTCTTGTAAAGAACCTACAGCCGTTTGATGTTCCCATTCTAAATAATACAAGAGAAGAATCTGGTCGGAAAGCACCTTTTGAAATTTCTAAGCAGGTATTTCTTATTGATGACCAAAGTGAATATTTGATCCAAGCAGATCCTAGCAACTTAATATTTGTGTATGTTTTCATGTTTTTGAGCAGATGCATGAACTTGGCATCTATTCCCGGCTTGAACAGGTTTTTGACGCTCCCACTGCTGTAAAGGAGGTTTTGACATCACAATTTGGTTTAGAGCATTCAGTATGCCTTAAACTTCCTTGGTCAACCTATATTTTTCAACTGAATTTAAAGATAAATTTTTTGAAGTATTTAAACTTTGGTATCTGATCCTCTTTCTTTGCTTTCACTTGCTTCCATTAGTATATCGGGTCAGACAAAACTGATAAGAAAGCTGATGATATTGCTAGAGGTTTGGGAATTTTAGATTTCTGGACTCCACAAAACCACTATCATTGGTCTGTTTCTAGATATGGGGATAATGAAATGTCAGCACGAGTAGAACCTGTTCATGATTCACGTCTTCTACTGTGTGGTATGTCCTTTCCCTTTTTTGATTGACCTCAAATTGTAAACTTAGAATTTTCTAAGTTCTTTTTCTTAAAGGTTTGGATAGTGGGGAAATTGAAAAACTGAGGTCCAGAAAGAATGAGCTTGAAAAGTCGGTTGCTGATGTGGAGGAAGGCATAAAATCACTTCAGATTCAGCAAAGGCTGGTTGAAGATGAAGCAGCCAAACTTCAAAAACAACGGGTGTGCTAAAAGAATGGAGTTTCTTTTATTTTCTATAAACATTTTTAACCGAATGTTCTATGCTGACACACGAATGTGATTTTTTCTTTGCTTTATTTTGTGATTTTATATG
This sequence comes from Hibiscus mutabilis, assembly GCA_019671005.1. NCBI lineage: Eukaryota > Viridiplantae > Streptophyta > Magnoliopsida > Malvales > Malvaceae > Hibiscus > Hibiscus mutabilis. Next base: position 82,994,166 of record CM033715.1, read on the forward strand.
CATGGCTTGGAGTCAAAATAAATCTTAAATTAGCATTGTCTTGTGGAGCTTATCTTTCCACAGATACATAATTTATACTTTCTGCAGGAGGAGATGGTTGATACAGCAAGAAGGGAGATGAAAAAACGGAAAGAATTGGAAAGCTGTGTTGGTAAGTTTTGTAGTTTCATTGGTTGCCTTGAGGAATTTTCTTATTCCTTCTCATCATTTGTTTACGAATGCAGAACAACGGAAAAGAAAATTAGTATCCTTGGAGAAAGGTGGTGATATGGAAACAGCTGTGGCTAAGCTCATTGACCAAGCTACGAGATCAAATGTTGAGCGTCTTAAACATGCAATTAAACTTAAGGTAAAGATGCTTTTCAAGCACTTTGTTTTGTTCTTGTTGTTGCGGACAATAATTGAAGATTCTGTCTGAAATAAGTTACGAGCTAGTATTCTTCGTAATGCAGTATATATGCACTCAGTTACTTTGTTCTTATATTGTTAGTACTCTTTTCTTTGTTGTAATAGGATTTGCTGGTTGAAGCTGTTTCCTGCAAATGGAGTTATGCTGAGAAACACATGGTCTCTATTGAATATGATGCAAAGGTATTAATATGCAAGAATAAGTTCCTTTCCTATTGATCAGGTGAAAAAACAGTGATAAAAATTTCTTTCCAAAGTTCATTTTCATCTGTGGCAAAACTGTCTAGTGTCCTTTTTAACATGTATCAACCATCTATCAATCAGTCATCAGAACAAACTAGACAACGCGTTGTTATCGCCATTTGTTGAGCAAATGGCATCTTTCTATTTACTTATAATTGTTTTATATTTCTGTTTTTCAAATTTAACACCCTCATCACTCACCTCCCTTTCTCTCTGTCCCCTAGCCTTCTCCCTTGCCCTGGTCTCCTGTGGCTAGCAGCTGCCTAGCTTCTTGGCCTTCTCAATTTTTTTCTTTCTTTAGCTCTCACCCTTGTTCCACTTTTCTCCCCTATCTCTACTGTTTCTCTTTCCCAGTTTATTCGTCTCGTTACTGGATCTTGTTGATAGGACAACAGGATCAGGTGGCTTAATTGGTGCTTCTGGTCCCCATGTTTCTTTTTACCCTCTCATTCAAAATTGTATATTTATTTCTTGTTCTATGTTTCTACTCTAATGCTGGATTCAGTTGTCTAATGCTCATATGGGCATTGGTTAGCTACATTCAGTACTTCCCAACACTAGTGTTTCTCCCTTCCCATTTTCTCTCTCCCCCATCTGTCCCCCCTCCTCATAGAAGGCTGTCTGGATTTTTGCCATTTACATTTGGCATGTAAAGAGTTGATATGGCAATTTCTTTCGAGTGTCTATTGTCTGTTTGACATCAGCACTTTTTACAAAAACTCATGACCCAAAATGATGGCATAAGTTATTGACTAAATAATTTGGCATTTCTAATTCATGAATCCCTGGTTTTTGTTGGCTTTGCAATGTTATAGATTAGAGACTCATAAGCCAATCTCAAGGAACACGATAAATTTGCTTACCAGGCATCAATGAACTTAGAGATTTGTGAGTTATTAGTTTCTGTTGGGCTCGATGAACACACAACCGAATGCTTGCCAAGTGTGGAGAAGGCTGATTTTTGGGTGTATGGATAGGAAGCAAAAAGATAGGAAAATTGACACACGATTTAGAGTGGTTCGGCTTTCTAACCAAAGCCTACATCCACTACCTTAGCTTCCTACTAAGGATTTCAACAAATTCACTAAGAATTTCTTCCCCTTTTCTAGGCTAAGGAGGCAACTGTTACAACCTAGACTCAAACCTGAATCTAGCATCCAAAGCTCACAACCCGAGCTTTGGGAATTCTCTCAAACAAGAGAAAGACTTAGCAAACTAGAAATCCCTCTACAAGGTTGATGTTTGCACTCTTAAGCTCTCACCCAAATCCTAATACACTTGAGCATACATTGACAAATTTAGCTCACAAGTGTTTGTCTATACAAAAATGGACAATTTAGCACTAAGACATGATTTTGATCATAATGTTGTTGACTTGTGGATCATTAGTCTTCCATGGATGCTTGAAGGCCCCTTTTATACTCCCAATTGAGTTCATAGCCGTTGAAGACCGTTGGGGATGAATTGGAGTCGTTGGGGCCTTTATTTCCCGCAATAAATGTTGTTCTGGAGCTCTCTGTATCGATACGCGAGTAGCCGTATCGGTACGCATTCTTCATAAACTAGCCGTTGAGCTCTTCTCAGCTGATGCGTATCGATATGCTTGGAAGTGTATCGGTACAACCTGCAATTTAAAAGACCTTTGGGAAATAGCCGTTGAAAACAGTTTGGCGTATCGGTACACGATACATCCGTATCAGTACGAGATACTAGCCGTTGGGGGTTGAGAAATACGGGTATTGATACGACACAAAGCGTATCGGTACGATCTCTCTCTGTATCGATACGGATTGACCGTATTGGTACGGGTTTTGGCTACTGGAATTTTCCTGTAGCTGAAACCCTAAAGCGTATCGATACGGAGTATATCGTATCAGTACGGTTACTTGAAAAACTAAGGTTTGGCTACTTTAACGACATTTTAAATCATTCCAAAGCCTTATAAAATCCATCAAATATATTTTCAAGTTGTTTGGACTTATAAACAATTTTGAAATCTTTTCAATTTGGTCCAAAATTATTTTTCAATTATTATATCAAAATAATTATCCTAACAATCTCCCTTTTTTGATATAATAAAACTAACTTGAAAAATTGTTTGTGATTCTCCCCATTTGTATTTAAAAATTTGAATAAGAGATTTTAAAAATTAAAATTAAATGTAGTTAAAAGCTCCCCTTATTCACTTGAAAAACTTGAAAAATCAAAATTTCAAACCATTTTCTCTCTTTTTGTTATATCAAAAAGAATTTAAATCACTTTAAGCTCAAAATAACAATGGAGATAAAAAAAATTGACAAAAATAAGAATTTAGTTTCAAAATGGCTCCCCCTTACTCAAGCATCATCAAATGTTAGTCCAACAATTATGATAAATTAGTTGAATTAAAAGAATTAAAAGAAATTCAACTAATTTTACCACACTTTAACCAAAAGGAGGATGTGAAGCCTTCCTTCTTCAAGTGTTTTCCTTGTGTGTATGGAGCCCCCTTAATGTTGTACTTTGTTGTTCAATCTCCATCACACCTAAAGCAAGACAATCAAATAATTTTTGGTATCCAAATTGCTTTGGATCTATAAGCGTTAGTAGCACATAATTTAGTCCCCTTAGGAATCTATTTTTCAATTTCATCCTTTTTTGTTATAGTAATTAGTCCTTTTGGGACTCAAATACTTCTAAAATATTTTCTTTTAATAAATCTATGGGCATTAGATTGTCTAACATAAAAGTTTGATTTTCCAAAATTGTTTTTCTTTTCAAGCTCTTTGGAAATCAAATTTTTTTCTCTCTTAAGATTATCAACTTCCTTTTGATGATCTTTTTTCCATTGTTTGAAGCAATTCTTGTAAATTTGAAACTTTTTCTTGTAATTCATCAAAAGAGTAGGAAGTAGATGAATTAGAAGTTACCCTTGAATCTTCTTTGATAGTCATGAGACAAAGGTTGGCTTGATCATCAATGGAGTCTTCATCACTCCAAGTAGCCAAATGTGCCCTTTTCTTATGGCTTGAAGAGTTTGACCTCTTCTTCTTCATCCTTGATTTTTTCTTTTCTTTCTTCATGAATCGGATGAATTTGTTGAAGAGCTTGGCCATCTCTTCGTCTTCACTTTCTTCCTCACTTGATTCTTCATGTTGGCATGTGGAGGATGGAAGAGCAATGACATTCACATCAATACCTTGCTCTTTGATCTTCTTCTCATTCTCCCTCTTCAAGGGTAGAGACATCATCTCATGGGTGAGCAAAGATCCAACTAGCTCGTCAAGTTTGAGCTCCTTCAAGTTCTTTGCTTCTACAATAGCCGTCTTTTTGGACTCCCATGATTCGGGAAGTAAGTAGATCAACTTTCGAACGAGTTTGTCTTCCAGAATCTCCTCTCCAAGACCTTTGAGTTGATTGACGATTGTGGAGAATCGGTCGAACATCCTCTTGATGTCTTCATCCGGGTCCATCTTGAAGTTTTCATACTGGAGGTTGAGAAGACCGTTCTTGGTCTCCTTTACTTCGTTGGTTCTTTCATATGTGACTTCAAGCTTTTCTCATACTCTCACAAGAAGACATCTTCTCATAGATATTGGGGATAAATGCACAAAAAAATATGCAAAGTCTTGCAATTTAGCTCAATCTTAGCAAACTAGAAATCCCTCTACAAGGTTGATGTTTGCACTCTTAAGCTCTCACCCAAATCCTAATACACTTGAGCATACATTAATAAATTTAGCTCACAAGTGTTTGTCTATACAAAAATGGACAATTTAGCACTTAGACGTGATTTTGATCATAATGTTGTTGACTTGTGGATCATTAGTCTTTCATGGATGCTTGAAGGTCCCTTTTATACTCTCAATTGAGTTCATAGCCGTTGAAGACCGTTGGGGATGAATTAGAGCCGTTGGGGTCTTTATTTCCCGCAATAAATGATGTTCTGGAGCTCTCCGTATCGATACGTGAGTAACCGTATCGGTACGCCTTCTTCAGAAACTAGCCGTTGAGCTCTTCTCAGCTAATGCGTATAGATACGCTTAGAAGCGTATCGGTACGACCTGCAATTTAAAAGACCATTGGGAAATAGCCGTTGAAAACAGTTAGGTGTATCGGTACACGATACATCCATATCGGTACGGGATACTAGCCGTTGGGGGTTTGAGAAATACGAGTATCGATACAACACAAAGCGTATCTGTACAATCCCCCTCCGTATCGATACAGATTGACCGTATCAGTACGGGTTTTGGCTACTGGAATTTTCCTGTAGCTGAAACCCTAAAGTATATCGATACGGGGTATGCCGTATCGGTACGGTTACTTGAAAAACTAAGGTTTGGCTACTTTAATGACATTTTAAATCATTCTAAAGCCTTATAAAATCCATCAAACATATTTTTAAGTTGTTTGGACTTATATCAATTTTAATTTTTTTTCAATTTAGTCAAAAACTATTTTTCAATTATTATATCAAAACAATTATCCTAATAGTTTCTTTTTCCTTTTTATTTTTTTCATGTCTTTAAACGTGACTTTGAGGTTCATCTCTTGATAGAAGCCTGTCAAGGCGAATAGCATTATTGCTTGCCTTCTGCATTTAACATGCAGAACATTCTTTTGTTCTAGGGTTCATAGTTTCTGAAAATGGTTCCTTGTTCATTTGTTGCAACAAATTTTAATATTCAGAATTGCCTTTCTTCTTATGTTTGTAAAAGGTTTTATATAAATGTATTTCTTAGCTACATTAATCCTAATGTAAATGTTTAAGGGATGCATCCTTCAGTGGAGTATTTAATTTTTTTCAATTGATGGGATTTCTGTGTGTCCCCTTGAAGTAGGAACACCATTAGATTCTTTTCTCGGTTATAAGCCATTGTCTTTTTGATAGGTTAAATCTTCTGAGCTTTGTTGCTTATTTATATAACTCTAATGTGAATGTTGCGAACTTGAAAAAAAAAAAACCAATGCTTTACTTAATTACTAAGGTAGGATATACTGGAATGATATATCCAAGAAATACCTTGGACTTTTTTTTTTAAATTTTCGCAATATTGTTTTCCAAAAACTGATTTTTCCAGTTCTCTTCTTGAATAGGTCAACAAGAAGTAAAGGATTATCATCAACAACTCTCAGCTGCCAAGAGAACTGCTGAATCAATTGCCACCCTTGCTCCTGAACTTCAAAAGTTATTTCTTGAGGTTTGTTTTTCTCGAGTTGAAGCGGAACCTTGAAAACTTATTATTCCTTTAAATTTGTTATGAGCACCTATGTTTCCAGGTAACACAAATTTGGATAAGTAAAACTTCATTCATCTACTGTGCTAAATTCTTCACAAATCCGCAAGTGTGGTTCCAGACGTATGAACTGAATCAACTTAAAAGCAACTCAGCTGGAGTTTTGCTCAATCCCAAGAGAATATATATATAAATAAATCCCGGATCCTCCATCGGGTCATCCTGGTTTGAAAGTTGAAACAATTGATAATTGTGGTCAGCTACATTTGGGGTTTGCTCTGTGCATAAATGAAACAATCTGCTGTTTCTTTGATTATAAATGTGTTGATTCAAATTTTAGTTTATTCTGGTGCTAATACATCAGTTTCGGTTCGTATTTAATTTCAGTGGTTCTCGTTGAAGCGCCAGCATGCTATAATAACCATGGCTGAAAGCCTATATTACGAAAAGTTTAGGTATTACTGCAAGGTAATCTGCTTACCGGAGTTACCATAAATGGTGTTTCGGAAAATTATTGCAGGTTATATTAACATACATGTTATGTGTGTCGTGACAGCCGAATATAGAAGGCCGCAATTTTTACGCATACGAGCATTACTTACCGACCTTTTTAATGTCGGTACATCAAAATCGTTGATTCTGCTTGTATCAGTAACACTTGCTTTGATCCTTTATGTATAATTTATTTGTGCATGCTTACATACAGATGACCGACCGCGGTGGAATAGTTAATCGGTCGGTAACATATGTGGATTGGTCCGAACGTAAATGGCATCCTAAATCGTTTAAGCCTGAAGACATTACATTGGAGTTCCTCAGGAACCTTACGATACGTTGTTACGCGACATATACGATATTTGTTTGTTTCAAGTCAAGTGTGTGTTGGTATAGATTTAAGTAAGAAAACTCATCGTGTGTTTAGTGTTTTTGCAGTCCATTGACGACATTGTTTTTTACAAGTGATTCAAAGGTAAGAAAGTTATTTGTTTTGGTTTTCTTTTACGTGGGAGCCTGGGAGGGCAATTGTCCCCGCCTCAACTTTGGTGGTTTTGCATTTTAAGCCATTGATAGTTTTAAAATCATCGTAATTGAGTCCTTGTGTCTCCTAAAATTTCTAGTTTAATGACGTTTTAAGTACTTTCAATTTTAAAATTAGTAAAATGAAACCTTAATTCCCTTAATTTTTTATAGTTTAATTATTTTTAAGTCTACTTGTTTTAAGGCTTATATCAGTGTCTAAACTATCTCGTTTTTCCTTTTTAGGTGCCTAATTTTTTTGTGTGCTTTTTATATACCCAAACTATCATTTTCTGGTCAAAATAAGTGCCTCCGTATGATTGAATCCTCACTCCATCCCTGATTATATCTATTCATTTCTTCCACCGGTGTAACGGTTAGTTTTGGTCATAAATATTAACTCATAACTGACGCATGAACATATTTAGAACACGTTAATCGAATTTTAATTTGAGGTTTGGGTGTGGGTGCAGAAAGTGCTTACCGGACCTTGCATGTGGAATGGAATAAAGCGACCTTGTTATTTGTTCGCCAGAAAGTTTTATCCAGAAACTTTGAAGAAGTTGATGTTCCATTTTTCTAATTAAACCACGCAGTCTGTGTAGCCCCTTTGCCCTCTTTCTCTACTGCTCTGATTGAATACGATTATTCTTTGATTGGATGAGCAGACTCAGCAGGATTACAAATTTTGATTGGAAAGGGTTTTTCTTCTTTTACTTGTTTATTCATCGAAAATGTCATGCATGACGTGGTGTTTAGCTTGAGTAACCAAATATTCTTCACATTATTCATATTTAATTAGTGTTAGCCCATCAAAGAAGAAAGGAGAATTCATGAACAAATCGTAATAAAATTGTATTTGAAGGGACTTAAATTGAATTATTAATTTTTAGGAGTTAAAAGTACATTTTTTGTTCATTTAACTAAGAGCTATAAATATATGGGTAAAATTTTAATACAGGGGCATATATATTTATACTATAAATTTTAAATTTTAAATTTCTAACCCTAAACCTAAAAAAATAAACCCTAAACTTTAAATTATATACTCTAAATTTTAAACACTAAGAGCTATAAATTTCTTTTTCTTCCTAATGTAACCAAACACAGATTCATTCCATTGACGTGCCTTGTCCGCAAACACTTTAATATTAGTCTCCACATCTGAATGTAAGTCTAAGTGTTCTACAAAAATTCCTCAAAACGAGGGTGGTCCTACCAGGCTGCAATAAAGTGAAAGGGCAATTTTCCTGGTCACCACTGACTCGGATAGTAAAGAAGTATGAGACGGTGATCTAAACCCACACGATCCAAATGAGAGACAAGAGATGCAGGGAAGCAACTCGCTCACCCCTCATTGAACAGACACTGATCCAAACACTTTTGAAACTGACCACGTTTCCATATAAACTCATCCCCTCGGAACTCGGCCTCCCCAGGCCATCATCAAAAATGAAGTCATGAAACAAATGACTAATATCATTACCCTGAATAGTACCACCATCGCGCTCCTCAAACTGCGGAATAGTGTTAAAGTTCCCACCCCGAAGCCAAGGTAAGTCAGTTCCAGGATTAAGGTCCGATAAACAGTCCCACAGCCCTTTACGAATGGTAGCGATAGGACTCGCATAAACAACAGTAAAGAAAACCCAACGAGTGGACCTGGTAAGATGAACCTTGCCATGCACAAAATGGTTAGACACCTTCATAATTTCCATATCAATCTCATCGTTCTACATGATCCAAATCCCACCACTAAGGCCACTCGCCTCAACCCGAAGCGAATTAACGTAACCGAACCGGGAAATCACTCTGTCCACACGACCACCACTGATACGAGGCTCCAAATGTGCCACCAAATGCGAATGATGGTGCCTAAAAAATCTTTAAAATAACGACAAAAATCAAAGCTAGCCGCTTTTGGCAATTTCAGAAAAGAAACTTAATCATGTATAAAAGGAAAAAGCAAGAGAAGAAAAACACCTTACTGACTATCGTCAACTGGCTCAACACCAACACTAGAACCATTAACCGTAGCATCCATTGCCTCCACATTAACCACAGTGGTCACACCATCCTCTTGCTGCGAGTCGACAACAATAGGGTAGTCGGACACTAAGACACTGAGACACCTGACGAACCAGCACCAACAAAAGTAAAACCAGGGGGCAACCAATCGGTTATTAGCGGCTTCATCGGAGGCTTGTTTTCTTTGCCCCGTCGAACCTTCAACCCAACCTTCGGACCTTCCCCAATATTTCTCCGCGCAACACCTTGTTTGCCACCACTAATCGCTAATTTTTGTCATCGTTTTTCATTCGCTGCATCAAGAATTGAAACGACGGCATGATTACTGACTACATTTTGCACCACATGACAGACCACCTGCGGGGCTTATCTCCCCCTAATGAAACAACCTGAATCGGACATGGAATATTAACATCAACCTCCTGCAGAGCCACTCTACTTGAAGCTTTACGGCTGCCAACAGCCTCAACATAGACCAAAGGAGCCCCAGATGATGAGCCAACAATTTGCCACGAGCCATAATTCTCGGCACGACCCTCACCATCAGGCATCATGCCCAAATCAGCAGACCTTACGTTACCACCACCCGGAGACACATCCTCTCTATTGACCTCACTAAGAATGGTAAATCGATATCCTCCAGAATTATAGTATTCAATATGCTTAATATCTAAATTTTGTCATGTTTAAATAGTTTTCTCTACTGCTAACATGTACTTTTCACTTATCTAAAAAAACCCAACAAATATGGTTTGGATTAGCAGCCATTCGGTGAAATGAAATTCTAACATAACTAGAAGAACCACTCCAACCTGGCAAGGGAAGTACCTATTCATAAGATAAGACCATATGCATGACAAATTGGATTGGGCAACTGTAATACAAACTCACCATTAAACATCAGCTCTGTTAGAAGTAGTTCATCTCCGGTGTCTATCAAGCAGGTTGCCCGTCCCTTCAACTAAACAACACCATCAGCATCAATATGGCCTAACTTCTTCAGGACCCTTGGACGGTTCTTAAGTTCATCACGGAACTTTTGAAGCTGTAAGAGGAAATGGAAACTTTAATCAAAATCACAAGATGTGAAAAGGGCAATGGAGACGAGAAAAGAAAAAATAATAAATAAAGCAAATTACACCTCAAATCTAACAAAGAATGTACTGCAATACCTGGGAATCACGCATTTTTTATTTGAGCCATTGAATCTCATGATTCACCTCTGTCTTCCGCTGGAAAGATCTAATTTGATTCTCATCTTACGACTACAATGCACGAAGCAGAATAAATGTAATGGTTAATTGATATCTTAAAAAACATATAATTATATATTATCATATACAAGCCTGTGCTCTAATAGAAGCATTATGTCACGACCCGCCACCATTCACCAAGGATCACCAAGGTTAAATCAAGTTCCTTGGGCATTTTATGGCAAGCATGCACCAAGGAAGCTTCTAGAATGGCCTATAACCATCTTGAAAGGTTTCCACAATGTTCTAGGAGGTTCCAGGACGTTCTACCAAGTCTACACACATCCAGAAGACCCTAGAAGACTTTGGAAAAGTCGGGATAAGTTCGGAAGACTCTAGAACCTTTTGGATAGTTAGGGACATATGTAGATACTTGTAGAGTAATCTAGAATCCACTAGACTTGTACTTATCTAGGAAGATCTAGAATAATCCCTTATGGAGGTGCAAGCCTATTAATATAACCAACCTTCTTCATTTGTAAACAATCCCAAGAAATCACAAGAGTTCTCAAAGCCTTGTAAAGCTCCCTCTTAAAGCTTTAATACAAGTTCCTTTCTCTTGTAAGTCTTTCTTGCATTTTCTAGTTCTTCCTTTCATTAGCCATAGCGTTTGTGTGAATCAAGGCTTGTTAGCATATTCGGGAATGCTAATGCCGCACGGATAAGCTTGGAGAAGATAAGTCCATGACAGTTGGTATTAGAGCGTGGTTGTGTGACATGCACAGATCAGGAAGAACCAAGTGGTTAACTCGTCTGAGACGGAGGTCATGTATGACCAACGAGGGCGTGATGAGATGGTCGATCCTACAACAAGGCCGCAAACGAAATCCAAGGATATAATCTCTAACTTAGAGTCACGTATTACTCATGTTGAGGAGAACGTGGGGGTATGTGTGCCCAAGTGGATGGCCTTCACCAGCGGGTCGAAGGCCTTGAGACAGAGGATGCTGAGATCTACACGGCCGTAAAGGCCATGAGGATCAAGCTAGATGAGACCTTGCAAGCAGAGATGAGTGAGATCCGCGACCTACTCATAGGAGAGCTCTCAAAGGTGCGTGAATCCTTCCAACGTGAGCTTGCCAATACTCATGCCCAACAAGAGGCATTACAAGGTGACCTTGCGTTGTGCAAGCGCGTCATGGCCGCGGGGCCTAGCACCACGTTTGAGGCGATGAAGGTTGATATGTCCAAGCCAAAGACCTTTGCGGGAGCACGCAATGCTAAAGAAGTTAATAACTTCTTGTATGGCTTAGAACAATATCTTGTAGCTGTCGGTATCATAGAAGAGGCCTCCAAGATTCAAACTGCAACGCTATATCTCACTGACACTGCCATGCTTTGGTGGAAGAGAAGGCGCATAGACATCGAGAAAGGTACGTGCATTGTCGCTACCTTCAATGACTTAAAAAATGAGCTTAAACGACAATTCTATCCATAGAATGTTGAGGATAAAGCAAGGGCCCGCTTGCGAAGGCTAAAGTAAATGGGGAGCATTCGTGACTATGTCAAAGAGTTCACCAACTTGGTGCTCGAGATCCCCGATCTATCCGAAAAGAACTCGCTCTTCAATTTTATGGATAGACTCACACAATGGGCCAAAGCCGAGCTAAGGCGATGGGGGGTACAAAACCTTACCGATGTCATAGTTGTGGCCGAGAGTCTCATCGACTACTCTAGTCACAAGAATACCAACACTAATCCAAAGGATAAGAAAGACGGTCAGGCCAAAGGGGGAGAGGAGATAAGAGCCATCGCAAGGAGGGCCACCAAGAGGACAACTCGCCTAAGCACAAGGACTCGTCCTCATGGAAGAGCAAGAATAAAGGCAAAGCCAAGGACTCTCGAGGCACGATAAGACCACCATCCAATAAGTGTTTCATTTGCGACAGTGATCGTTGGGTTCGAGAGTGCCCACAACTACAAGCCTTCAACTCGCTTCTAGCAAAGCACCAAGGGAGCAGCGACACCGATAGAAGCGAAGAATGTGTCCACATGGGATCCTTACAACTACTCAACGTCCTTCAGTTTGCCCCAAAGACTGAATCAAAAGGGTTGCTCTATGTGGATGTCGCCGTCAATGAGAAAACATCAAAGGCCATGCTAGACACAAGTGCGTCCCACAACTTTGTTTCTCTCGAAGAAGCCAATAGGCTTGGTCTTAGAGCAGTAGGGGGAGGAGGATCCATCAAGGCAGTGAACTCTACTGCGCGATCCATCCATGGTATTGCTCATGGAGTCAAGACCAATGTGGGAACATGGTCAGGTCACATTGATTTCTCAATTGTTCCAATGGATGACTTTAAGCTCGTCATGGGACTCAATTTCCTCGATCGAGTCAAAGTAATCCCAATGCCATTTGCCAACACCATGTGCATCATGGATGTCAACCAAGCTTGTGTGGTACCAACAACTAGGGCCACCAAGCAAGAGACTGAAGTGCTCTCAGCACTTCATCTCAAAAAGAGCATCAATCAAGTCGAGCCATCCAAGGAGTTGGGTGAGCCCGAAGAGAGCAAGGCTACCCAGCTCAATGCAGCGATGCCGAGTTCTGCCAAGGCCAAGGGAGACCGAGAGCAGAAAAGGGTGACCGTATCCGAGAAGGCTAACAAGGAGTTCACCAAGCATGTTCGTGAAAAGAACATGGCTCCAAAGACCACCATAAGACGAGGGCCAAAGGGAAAGCCTCCCGATGATGTTCTTGGGGGACAACAACCGACCACCCCACTCTTTTTTGTCGTGCTCTATGAAGGGAAAAGCCCAACAGCCTTCAAGTTTGCTAAGTCCGTGCCAGAAAAAAAGGCGAGCAAGAAGTAGAAGTGCTACTTCTACGATGGTCCTCATAAGGTAAGGGGATGTCCCGAGAAAAATCACCTTGCTACCATCAAAGGTGATGATGAACCAAATGAGAGTCATGGTGCGACTATGAGTGCCAAAGTAGTCAAGGTCGAGACCCGGTGCAACAATAAAGAATAAAGCCGTCAAGCTGAGGGTGAAGTGGAAACAAGCTAGGAGTCCGAGGAATCACTTTGGCAATTCAAGGACCAACTCCAGCAATCTAATGAAGGCACGACAAGGGCGTCGTGAGCTTAGGTGGGGGAAAATGTCACGATCCGCCACCATTCACCGAGGATCACCAAGGTTAAATCAAGTTCCTTGGGCATTTTATGCAAGCATTCACCAAGGAAGCTTCTAGAATGGCCTAGAGTGGCCTATAACCATCTTAAAAGGTTTTCACAATGTTCTAGGAGGTTCCATGACGTTCTACCCAAGTCTACACACATCCAGAAGGCCTTAGAAGACCCTGGAAGACTTTGGAAAAGTCGGGCCAAGTCCGGAAGACTTTGGAACTCTCTAGAACATTTTGGATAGTTGGGGACATATGTAGATACTTGTAGAGTAATCTAGAATCCACTAGACTTGTACTTATCTAGGGAGATCTAGAATAATCCCTTATGAAGGTGGAAGCCTATCAATAGGACAACCCTCCTTCATTTGTAAACAATCCCAAAAAATCCAAGAAATCACAAGAGTTCTCAAAGCCTTGTAAAGCTCTCTCTTAAAGCTTTAATACAAGTTCCTTTCTCTTGTAAGTCTTTCTTGCATTTTCTAGTTCTTCCTTTCATTAGCCATAACGTTTGTGTGAATCAAGGCTTGTTAGCATAGTCGGGGGTGCTAACGCCGCAGGGATAAGCTTGGAGAAGATAAGTTAGGCGGTTTTCGTGCTGGCTTGGTAACCGCCGGTTTTCGTCTGTTAAACACAAAAGTGCGAGAGGGAAATTGGAAGCTCAAGTATGAAATGGACATGGTGTGATGTATTCTCAAGTTCTTCAAGAAATACAGAGAAAAGAGAAAACGACTGCTTGGGCCATTAAAACCCTAATAAGCAATGAAACACATCGTTTCATTAAAAAACGCACTGTTTCACTATTCATGGATTGGTACCCTTTTTCATGTGTATTTTTGTACGTGGTTGATTTTGTTGGTCTTAAGTTCTTGATTGATCTATTTCTAAGATGGTGTCTAGTGTTTATAAGCTACTCGACTGTCTAAATCAGGTAGAATTATAGGACCTTAAACGTTATTATGCGGTTTAAACATGTAAAGCTTGAGATATTGATGTTTGCGTTTTAATTTTTAACATTGTAACTATGTATGTATGATATTTCACTTAACATGGACTAACCTGCTCTGTTGTAAGTTGAACGACTTAATTGATCTTTTCTTTTTGTTATCTAACTTATTGCATAAAGCATAGCATGGGGAGAATTTTGTGGCTTTGTTATTCAAAAGGTTTTTGATCTTGGATGTGATGTATGACTTTGATCAATTTCATGTGACAAAAGCTTATCCATCAAGATACACATATACTTTTTCTTATGGAACCATCTATAAAAAGTAAAAATAAAATTCTATAATGTTTAGAAGGTCTGTGGGGTGTCAGGAGATTGGGAATTGATTCTTTATTTAAAGACATCTAATAGACCTCAAACGTTGTTCAATTGAAGAATTTTACATAAATATATTTAGTTCACATTCAAGTCTCAGACCACTTTTGTTTCTTGTGAAGAATTTGTAGAACTCGCTTCTTTCTTGAGGCTATTTCATTTAACTTTTATTTTACATGAACAGTAATTGCATGTTGTTCACTCTGACTGTAGGCCGTATTTGAGTGATTCAGAGTTTTCCCATCTGACCCCTACTTGCTCTTAAAATGAATACAAGAAACAGTCGGGTGTCTAGGGGTCAGAATTCAAAAAAAAAAAATCAGGGTGAGGGGACAAGTTGGATTCTCATTGCTGGTGGTGCTTTGCTAAGTTCCTTATCAGTCCGACTTGGTTACAAGCTGAAGCAGTCACTTGACTTAAAGCAACAGGATAATGCTACTGCCAGCTTGAAAGGTATATTGATATCTATTGTTCCAATAATTTGTATGGAATGCATAGCTGTTTAAAAATTTAGAGTTTATTACAGGGAATGGAGCTTCTGACAGAAGGAGATCATCGAGTTGCCGGTTACATTCAAACATATATTTGTTCACTGAAGAAAGTGGTGGTTGTTTCAACTGCATGTCAGTGTGATGCACCTATGTTACTGTTTGAGATGTCCAAAGTTTTTCCGTGTATACAAGCACTTGTTTTATTTTTCACCTTGCAAAGCTTCTGTTTTGGTCTTTTTAGTGGGATGATAAAAGTGAAGAAATAGAATTGTTATGAATCCTCTAGTTTGGATTCTTTCCCAAAATCTCTTTTCTTTTTGTAAACAGTCACCCATTGTCTGGAAGTAGAGGAACGAAATCTCATTTCCTTTTCTACTAAGTACTGAGCCTTTTATGAATCCCATGCTAATATCAAATTCCTTGCCTTTGCATGTTAATACTCGGCAACTTCAGTTTTTCTTAGATTTTAATCATACCCACTTCGAGTCTTGAGGCGTTAATATGTGACTGACACTGGTAGTTTAGAAAATTTTAGGGTTTAGATTGAGTCTCAAAATTTGGGTGGCATTTGTATTTCCCTCTGCCTTATGATCCACTTCATATTGCGAGGTCTATTTCTTTCCATTCTTACATTGGCTAATCATAGATATGCTTCGTCTTTTTTCATTAGTGCAAAATATGTGTGTGTTTCGAATATTCCGTGTAAGTTTTGGTTTCTTATTTGAGTTTGGGTTCATAGCAGGAGCTGACAACATGGGTGAGAAGCACCCACCCAATGGTCAGATGCTGCCCGAATCTGAAGTTGCTCTCCCTCTGGCAACAGTTCCCACACCTGAGTTCAACAAGGTTAATGGTGTTATGTGGGCATCATCTCCGGATCGTCTTGAGTTGCCTCCGAAGCCATTCCATCATTCTAACTGCTCTGACTCACCGTGTGTCTCAGAATCAGGCTCTGACATATTTAGCAAGCGGGAATCACACTCAACTGACAAATAATCACAGCTTGATGCAGCAAATAGAGACTTGTTAAACTCTGAGAGAGAAATCCAAAGGCTGAGGAAGGCAATTGCAGATCACTGTGTGGGACATGTTGGCACAAATAAGAAAACATCAACTGATACAGCTTGGCCATCTGACATGAGAAATGGCCATGCCAATGGGTATCTTGATGTGGAAAGCAACTCGGGCTCCCCTGAGAAGGGAAGGGGAGACGTGGAGAGAATTGAGATGCTGAAGAGAGAAGTAGGAGAGTTAAAAGAGGTAATAGAAGGAAAAGAGTTTTTGTTGCAGAGCTACAAGGAGCAGATCAAGGAGCTGCAGCAGAGATTGGATTCTCAGCTCCCCAACATTTTGTAGGTAGCGTTTAAGATTTGTGCATTCTTGCTTGTTTTCCCCCGTTTCTTTCTTCGCTTCGAGGTTCAAGAAATGCCTCTATTTCCCCTCCTTTCTTTAGTTGGGTCTAAGTTCCATGTTGGATGATATGTTCTTCGCTCGCATCTGTATGTATGAGAGTGAGATATGCGTGGGAGAGACAGAAAAGGGAAAGGCAAAGCAGTAGGCACCATCATAATGGTTTGTTATTTACTTTCTCTTTCTTAGCGAGTGCCTTAGTTCCTATAGAAATTAGAAATCAAGTTTTCTCAGTCTTGGGGCCTTTTTTTCTCTAGATTTTTTGGTACCGAGTTGAGTGCATCTCGGGATAGAAGAAACAATTGCAAATATTTTGATTTAGATATCGAGCTTGTTCGGTATGATTTCGTAAGATTGATTCCATGAATCATCTGGACTAAGTTTTGAATTGATTTTGTCTATGTTATTGTCCCGTTACAGTCAAGTTTTCTTTTACACTATAAATATCAACTCCAATTTGTGCAATCAAATAAACATGTAACATATGAATGTGGTCAAGAAGATGCAATTTTAATAATAAAGCAGACCAAGACGAAACTGTAACGGGACAGATTTCTAACAAACGGAGCATAATTCCAAACATAAACATCCCGAGTAACTGATTTTATCTCCTATTTGCTAGGAAACCATGCAAATTAACTTCACTAGAACTTGTCACACACATGTAGATAAATACCACAATTCTTGCCAACAATTTGCCATTTGTCACAATGTATCAACAATTTGTCCGTCTTATGAATATAAATTTCAATAAATTAGTGCATACACACGAATTATAGTACTCTCCGACGCATATGCACTCAACCTCAGACGAATTACATTTTTTTTAAAAGCAACTACATGAAACAAACCAACATTATCTCCCAGGCAGTTTCTGAAGATCTCATTTACAATCATATGAGAAAGCATCCCAATATCTGACATAACATGTTCCTAAATCTTTATAAATGGACATATAATTCTAGTACCATAGAAAACTAATGTCAATCGAACCCTAATTTCTCTAGCAGAACTTCAAAATTCAACTAGAAAATAACATATAAGTCCCTATAAATTAATTTTACAAATACTACACATGCAGGCCAAAATTCAAATAAAAATGGTAAACATATCTCATTATTCAAAAGTCCCGTATTTTCATGATTTCATCCATTATTTTAAACTCCAGGGTTTTCAGCTTAACACCAAAACAAGCAAACTAAAGAAGTAATATATTGAACCCAACAAGTGTCTCAGTAGAAAAATAAATTGATATTCATCTGAGGAGACACGAGTTCAATTATAATATTTACATATATATATACTTTGTTTTTAAATTAAAGTCAACTTTATCAGAAATTAAAAATAAATTTAGTGCAATATTTAAGTCAAATCTCCTTTATATATATATATATATATAAATATATATTCTCCTTCCCTTTAACAAGCCCAAAAGGATGGAATATAAATTGAAAAATCCAAATGCCAAATAGCTCCCATCCTTTCCTTTTCCTCACCAGTTTTTACTCTCTCAAAGAGTCCAATGTTCTAACTCAGTAACTCGTTCGTGTCGATCTTCCTTTTCTGTCGTTCTCAGTGAGTTGATTCAATGGCGCGTCTCTTCAGGGATCTTTCACTCGGTCACTCAAAGAGAGAGTCGACGCTGACGCCACCGCCACTGCAAACTAAGCCTCAACCAATGCCTAGCAAGCTCACCTCGACAGATCTCCAATCTCCATTCGGCCAACTCGCCTCTCAACTCACTGATTCCGACCTTAGACTCACTGCTTACGACGTTTTCCTCGCGGTATGCCGTACCTCCTCCTCCAAACCTCTATCCACTTCCGCCTCCTTCAATTCCGATTCGCCGAGTCTCAACACGCCTAGTGAAAACCACAACCACTCGCCTAACTCTCCCGCGTTGCAGCGCTCGCTTACGTCAGCGGCTGCTAGTAAAATGAAGAAGGCTTTAGGATTGAAGTCGCCGGGCTCTTCGTCGGGCTCGAAGAAGAGTCCGGGTTCCGGGCCAGGCTCGGGACAGGGCAAGTCTAAGCGGCCTATGACCGTAGGGGAGCTTATGAGGATTCAAATGCGGGTACCCGAGACCGTCGATTCGCGAGTTAGAAGATCGCTTCTGAGAATCGGCGGTGGCCTGGTCAGCTCAATTTAACTTATTATTATTATTTTAAGATGTTGAATTTTGGTTGATCCTAATGTTTTTAATTACTATTTATTAGATCTACACAATACTGCTTGTGAGCAAATCAATTTTAGTTGTTTATAATATTAAAGTAGATGCGATTGGATAATTCGATGGTAAGATTTTGAAAAGTAGTCATGTTTCACGTTCCAAACAAATATGATTCTATGATTTAATCCTGAATGATGGTATGATAATGTAAATTCTCCAATGTTTGCGAAACTCATTAAGATTATCAACTTTAAGACGAGGATATAGTAGGTCTTTGATGAACTTTATGATTTTTACTCAGTTTTAATCTTAATGGTGCTTAATTGATTTATAGTACCCGCTATTTGGTCATTAACATTGACTATGTTGAAATGATAGGTTGGAAGGCGGATTGAGTCTGTGGTTCTTCCATTGGAGCTATTACAGCAGCTCAAGCAATCAAATTTTACTGATCAGCAGGAATATGTGGAATGGCAAAAAAGAAACCTCAAGGTTCTTGAAGCTGGTTTACTATTGCATCCTCGTGTGCCACTTGATAAGTCAAATAATGCATCACAAAGGCTACGGCAAATCATTCATGCAGCCCTAGATAGGCCAATAGAAACAGGAAAGAACAATGAGTCGATGCAAGTTCTTCGCACTGCTGTTATGTCTCTTGCTTCCAGATATGATGGGTCTCTTTCTGATTCATGCCACTGGGCTGATGGTATTCCATTGAATCTTAGACTCTACGAAATCCTTTTGGAGACATGCTTCGATATTAACCATGAGATATCTATTATTGAGGAAGTTGATGAGCTTATGGAGCATATAAAAAAGACATGGGTGATCCTTGGGATTAACCAAATGCTCCACAACCTCTGCTTTATGTGGGTACTGTTTAACCGTTTCGTTGCCTCTGGGCAAGTCGAAATGGACTTGCTATATGCTGCTGATAGTCAGCTAGCAGATGTAGCAAAAGATGCCAAGGCAACCAAGGATCCAGATTACTCCAAGATTTTAAGTTCTACATTGACTTCAATACTGGGCTGGGCAGAGAAACGACTCCTTGCTTATCATGACACTTTTGATAGTGGTAATATCTATACCATGCAGGGAATCATTTCTTTAGGCGTATCAGCAGCTAAGATTTTGGTTGAGGATGTATCCACTGAGTATCGCAGAAAGAGGAAAGGAGAAGTTGATATAGCTCGAAATAGAGTTGACACTTACATCAGGTCTTCATTGCGCACTGCTTTTGCTCAGGCAAGTCTTTATTATCTGCTATTGGCCCTTTATTGATGCTACGAGGAAAAATCTGGGTGCTTATGCTATATGTATAGTATCTGAATTGTCATACATATGTGCAAATTTCTTAGATGTATGAGACTTGGAATGTAACAAATGTAAGAATTAAGATGTATGTGTTTGAATACTCTCTCGCCTCCTAGTTCTCCTTTTAGTAGGTTTAATGACTGTGCATGTTTTTAATTGTTATATAGAGAATGGAGAAAGCAGACTCTAGCAGGAGAGCTTCCAGAAACCAGTTGAATCCCCTTCCTGTCCTTGCAATCCTTGCTAAGGATGTTGGTGAGCTAGCTGTTCATGAGAAGCAGGTTTTCAGTCCAATATTGAAGGGTTGGCATCCTTTGGCAGCAGGTGTGGCTGTGGCCACCCTCCATGCTTGTTATGCAAATGAGATCAAACAGTTTATATCAGGCATTACAGAGTTGACCCCTGATGCTGTTCAAGTACTGAGAGCTGCAGATAAATTGGAGAAGGATCTTGTGCAGATTGCAGTTGAGGATGCAGTAGACAGTGATGATGGTGGGAAGGCAATCATCCGTGAGATGCCACCTTATGAAGCAGAAACTGCCATCGGCAATCTTGTTAAAGGGTGGATCAAGACAAGAGTTGACAGACTTAAGGAATGGGTTGACCGTAATCTGCAACAAGAGGTATGCACTTACTATTCCTGTCATTTGTATGAAAAATTTATCTGAAATTTATATCTTTCAAATCTCAGTTCCTTTTGAGATTTGTTTGGTCATGCAACTGAGTAGCTATAAACTGAATTGCTGCTTCAGGTCTTGTTAAAATATGATTTATTATTATTATTACTACTATTATTATTATTATTTTTGCTAATCAACTCAGTGCATGACACTAGGTCTGGAGTCCACAAGCAAATCAAGAAGAATATGCCCCCTCTGCTGTTGAAATTTTGAGAATCATTGATGAGACTTTGGATGCGTTTTTCCAGCTCCCAATACCAACACATCCTGCATTGCTACCTGATTTGATGGTTGGCCTTGACAAATGTCTTCAATATTACGCCATCAAGGCAAAATCTCGCTGTGGTATGTGCTTTCAAATATATGATCTCAATATAACAGTTTTTTTAGAGTTTCTGACATTTTACCTTTTAATCTGACATGTAGGTTCACATACTACATATATCCCCACAATGCCTGCATTGACTAGATGTGAGATAGAATCAAAGTTCCAAGGTGTGTGGAAGAAGAAAGAAAAGTTACAAAACTCTCAGAAGAGAAATTCTCAGGTTACAACAATGAATGGAGATAATTCATTTGGGGTGCCACAGCTTTGCGTTCGTATAAATACGTTGCACCGTATCCGATCTGAGATGGATGTTCTAGAAAAGAGGATCATAACCCACTTGAGGAACTGTGAATCTGCTCATGTGGAAGATTTTTCTAATGGTTTGAACAAGAAATTTGAATTAACCCCAGCTGCTTGTGTTGAAGGGGTTCAGCAATTATCCGAGGCATTAGCTTACAGAATTGTATTCCACGACCTAAGTCATATTTTATGGGATGGTTTGTATATTGGGGAGCCCTCATCATCTAGGATTGACCCTCTATTACAGGAACTAGAGCAAAACTTGTTGATCATCTCTGAAACTGTGCATGAAAGAGTTCGTACTAGGGTCATAACTGATATCATGAAAGCTTCCTGTGATGGGTTCTTGCTGGTTTTACTTGCTGGAGGCCCCTCTCGTGCTTTCACTCGTCAGGATTCTCAAATTATAGAGGATGATTTCAAAGCCCTTAAAGATCTGTTTTGGGCCAATGGAGATGGTTTGCCTGCCGACCTTATAGACAAGTTTTCAGCAACTGCAAGAGGAGTCCTTCCCCTCTTTAGAACTGATACAGATAGCTTAATTGAGCGGTTCAGACATGTGACCTTGGAGACATATGGCTCGTCTGCAAAATCTAGGCTTCCACTACCTCCAACATCAGGGCAGTGGAATCCTACTGAGCCAAACACTCTCCTACGCGTGTTATGTTACCGGAATGATGAGACAGCTTCAAAGTTCCTAAAAAAGACGTACAATCTACCCAAGAAACTTTAACAATCTTGGGTTTGGTGTATATAGCAGACCAACGTAGGCTGCATCTCGTGTAACAGAGTACCAGCAATGATGTTCTTGTAATTCCATATATTTTCCAAGATAAGCCCCGCCAAAGATGCTTAGCATGTCATGCCTAAAGACGCGGTCCTAATCTTGTGTAGCATAGAGGGAATGTTGGTGATGAATCCAGCTGCTTTTTACCAAGATGCAGAGTTGGGAGATAAAAGAAACCATAGAAGCAGGGGCTTTTCCAAGGGCTTGCCTATGAGGAAAGGTTGGTGCATAATATTTGATTATTACAAGATTCAATTATGTCAATATATGAGATTCCTTCAGCTCTAATCTTGTCTACTCTTTAGAATTTAGGAGAACCTGTTCTTTTTCCTTACAAAGGTCATTTTGTTTATTTGCGTTATCCTTCATTGCTTTTTCATTTTGCTTTTATTTCTATCTATGCACATTTAACGATTGATCGATATATGTTTATAATTCTATACTATTGTATTGTATGAAATATATTGTCTGTTTACCTGTGTTTCTTATTTTTGGAATCGACTGATAATAAGAGAAGCCGAATCTTATTCCAATTTCATCCCTTCAATATAATGTCTATAAATGACCACTCGACCTTGCACTCATCGCCCTCCATTGGCAAGGCATTGAGAGTGGTGACATAGTTTTTGAACCTGATGTTATTTTCCAGGAGCTCATAGCTCAGCGAGTGGTTGATCAGATCGATGGTTAAAAGCTTCTCTCTGGCCAACCCGACCTTGCCTTCCAAGTAACAGCCCGGAACGGGCTGACCAGGAGTCCCTTCCGATAACATGTATCCGAAGGGTTAAACTTGTATAAGTTGCAGAATTCAGCTAAGAATGGCCGCATCTGCTCTGATGTTGAACCTTTTTAGATCCGCCATGGCCTTTCCTGCCCAGTTTGGAACTCTTTCTTCATCCATTTGATAAGAGAGACAAAGAGATGCAGTGGCATTCCATGCAAAGCGAGCAGTTTTATATACAAAAAATTATAGTAATTAAGCTGCACTCTGTGCAGAATTACCAAATCAGCCTCCTGTTTATACTTTAATCTAGTGCATTTCAGTCATTTTATTGTTATTCACGTAGACAATGAGTCTAAATCCACTATATGGTAATAAGATTCGTGGTAGTTAAAAACTAATTCTGTGGTAATGAGTTCCGTGGTAGTTGAAAATTACTCACTCCGTCTCACTATTTGTGTCATATGTTGATTTCGTCTCATTATTTGTTTTGTATGTTACTTTTTATAAAATTTTAAGAAGAAAAAATGTATATAAGATGTATCGTGTAAAATAATTTAAATGATAAGTTTACCTTTAAAAAGTTATCTTTTATAACTTTTATCATATAATATATGTCGTGTAAAATAATTTAAATAATAAATTTACTTTTAAAAAGTTATATTTTAATCTTGTTAGGAAATTAGAAAAGATAGAAAAATAAACGTGTCTTATAAAAGTTAAGTTTTTTAAAGTGACATTTTGGTGAGGATAGTTTTAAGACACAAATATGACAATTTTAAAGAGACAAAAAGAGTAATTATTTTAGAGTTTATAGCTATATTTTTATAATATTATTTTTAATATTCGAATTTAAATCTTCTTTCTAAAAATGTAATATTTCTTATCATTGCTATTATAACACAGCTCGCACTTTTCAAATTATTGATTGGTGTCTTCCATTTTTTGTATTTCTACTACTCTAAAACATGTTATGATATCAAATGTCATAATATAAATCAATTTATTACAATCTTATTTAAAAAAATCTTTAAATATTAAAGACGGTATAAACACTTATATCTTAATATAAATTATTGTACGCGATCAATATATGATTTTTAAACATTTCATCCCTATGGGAAAAGATGAAATCACTACATTTATTATTAAATATATATTTTTTCTAGCATAAAGATCAAACATGAAATACAAGTTTAAATATAACAGGGAATCCGACATCCGAGGTTTGGGCAAATGGAAACCAGACGAGACCAAGTGGTTCAACATTAATTTAGAAGTAGTAAACACAACATAAACTGATAAAAAAAACACACAGCTAAAACCAACGTCTAGCTTTGACTCTGGACAGCCTCTTCCATTTTCTTTGCCATGAACTGCAGACTATCATCAATAAGAGAAACCAAATCTTCCAATTTCAACCCTTCGGATCGGAAACAAATGTCCACTCGATCTTGCACCCATCGCCTTCCATCGGCAACACATCAAGAGCGGCGACGTAGTTTCTGAACCCAAGGTTGTTCTCCGTGACCTCGTAGCTTAACGAGTGGTTGATCGGATCGATGCTTAAAAGCTTCTCGTCGGCCCACCCGTTCTTCCCTTCGCAGTAACGGACCAGGCCGGGCTGACCGGGAGTCCCTACCTTTCGATAACATATATCAACCGTAGGGAAAAACTTGTCTATGTTGCAGAATTCAGCTATGAGCGGTCATATCTGTTCTGCCGTGGAGGCGTTCAGCTCCGCCGTGGCCTTGCCTTCCCATTTTGGCTTTGCTTCATCAGCCATTTGAGAGAGAAATGAAGAAATGGAGATGCCGTGGTATAGAACGCAAGAGGAGCGGGTTGAATTGAAATTAAGTTGCATTGTAATTTATATGCAAGATTACAAATCAGCCTCATCTTTTCCATATGGTTAGCATTAAAGCACAGGGTACTTTGGGGTTTTCAGACTTGCACGTTACGACCCCATGATTGCTCTCTCCAATTGACCATGAAGGATATGTTTTGGATGGACAGTGAGGAGAAATTATTATATATGTACACTCTATAGTAAGATATAACCCAACCAATAAATCAAGCCACGTCAACAGGTGCGAGGTCCCTTAGAGCCAAGGGGTTTCGGTCCCTATTAAAAAATATAATTATTTAATAATAATTAGGTACGTGTAAAAAATAATTATTTAAATTAATATAAGAATTTATTAAACATATAATCAAGTAAAGATTGAACTATGGGTGAATATGAGCCGAGCTTGAACGAATAAATTTTTTCCCGTGTTCGTTTATTTATATTTGAAGGTGCTCATGTTCGGTTTGTTTAAATTTTTAATATCATGTTTGTGTTCGTTAATTTATTTTTGATGGTGTTCGTATTCATTTGTTTAACGTTCATGAACATTTTTGTTTAACGCTCGTGAACATGAACATATTTGTGTAATGTTCGCGAACTTGTTCATTTTTATGACCGCTAACATGTTCATTTATATGTTCGCCAAAATGGTGGAATTACACCGCTAGTCGTTAAGCTCATTAAACTTCACATATTGAACTCAATAAATCACTACGTATTCAATTTAGTCCATACATTCGTCAATATTTAAAATGTAAAAAAGTAAAAGAAAAAGGGAAACCAAGTAAATGAGTTTATAAACGAGCCAATAAACAAGCTTGTTTGTGAACATAAACAAACGGAATATACCTCTTTTCGTGTTCGTTCGATTACTAAATAGACATAAAAATTTATTCATACTCGTTTATTTAGTTCAACAAATAAACGTTATACGAACGATTAACTCACAATTCGTTGAACACTCTATTCATTTACCCTTATTGGTTGAACTCAAGAATAATGAACATGTATTCTCAACTTTTTTGGTCCAATAACTATTTAGGTCATTATAAATTTAAATATTAGACAAATTAGGTTTTGCCAAATAAATTTTGAGTTTAAATACGTAATAAACTCTTCCATTTTTTAAATTTAATATTTTGACTCTTGTCAATATTCGATCTTGACTCTGCCCATGCACGTTAATATATTTTTTATGTCATTATTGCATATGAATATTTTTATACCAACTATAAATATTAATCCTTCTCTTCTTTTTTAAAGAATTTTATTTAAGGTAGAATTGAGAGGAAATTTGCTGCTATTGAATTTTGAATTCCCAATTTAAGGAAAAGAGGAAGGTAAATCACTTGCTTTAGTAGACTTAATATGTCATCTCATTTAGCTTTAGTAGACTTAATATGCCATCTGTTTTTTTTTTTTTATCAATTCTATCACATTACGAGCTCTAATTAACCTATAAATATTTTTTGACGAAAAAATAGGACAATAGAAGTAAGAATTTAAACTTAAAGGGTAGAACATTTCAAAAAATTACTTTATGGACAACTGGACAAAGAGGAGCCTTTAAAGGATTGGGGTCATAATCTCCTAAAATTTTTAAAAATTTAAATTTTATTTTTTTAAATATATATATATTTAAACATAAAAAAAACAATTTGGCCTTCAAGTTTTTTAAAAAATTTATATTAAACTTCAAATTTTAAAATATTTTATTAAATTTTCTCTCAAAAATTGTAAATTTTTTTATTAAATCTCTCAAATTATTAAAAGTTTTAGTTAAACCTTCAAAAATTTTAATTTTTTTTAAAGTTTAAATTGCCCAAAATTCTTAAGTTCCACCATTGCAACTCGATACTCGATATAAAGTGTATAATCTAAGAGACAATACAACCTTTAAACCAAATTAAAAAAATAACATTCGAGATTAAACAAAAACCATAAATGGTAATGTAAACTATACACACAATTAAGCCGGCCGAGACATTAAAATAAGACTTTAAGAGCTTGTAGGAATCTTCAATTCTCTTAGCCAATTCCTGAAAACCCTTATCGTACAGTTTCTTCCTGTCATCCAAATGCCACCCTTCCACAACGGTGAATGACCACTCTGGTCACACATCAACTTGATCGTCGTCGTCTTCATCATCGTCAATGTTCTCCGAAACAATCTTGACCGTCGAAACATATGAATTGAACCCAATGTTGCTTTCCACAATCTCATAGCTTAAGCTACGGTTGGTATGATCGACGGCTATTACTCTTTCCTTAGACCAATTCTCAGAGCTGCCGTCGCCGCCACTATCATCGGATGAGATCGAGAAACCGAATCAGAATCTGATGCAACCGAGCTCCCCGTTGGTGCCATGGACGCAGTAGCATACAAGTAATTCTGGAAACAATTTGTGGAAGTTGAAGAAATCAGTGTAAACAGCCCATACTTCGTCTAAAGAAGCTCTTGTAGCGTGGCACCAACTATACATATTTGGACATATTCATGCCGTCAATGTCATGCATTGTGATTGTTTAATTCGATTCGGACGTTGTTCTATCTATGACGTTAAAAATTGAGCCTCTGACATTATTTACGGAATTTAGTGTTCTATCTATGAAACCATTTGATTGTTACTATTAATGGCTAAATGCAATGCTAATTTTTATTTTTCTAAATTACTATATTAAAGCATTTAATGGAACCCACAATAAAGTTGATTTACAAATGGGGATGGAGTCAGGATTAAACATTTACAAGGGTCGAAATATTGAATTTTAAAAATACAAGGGTTTATTAAGTATTTAAAATTCAAAATTTATGGGGCAATGCTTAATTTATCGAATATTTAAATATATAAGAACTTAAATTGATATTAGACCAAAAAAATTGATAATGCGAGCTCATTATTTTTTATTCAATCTATACTTGATTTTATATATTTAATAAACTCTTGTATTTTTAAATTTGAACATTTATTTTTACAGGAGCCAAATGATAATTAGACTAAAATCAATCGAATATATTAATTTTATAACAGGGGTTGGGTCCTCTTGGGCCCAAGAAAATTCCGTCCCTGATTACAACTGAACAAACATTAAAATTATAGATGAAATTTGGTTAAATATGTAATTTTGTTGATGAATTTTGAGTTTATGTTATTGTATATACGAGGTTTTGATTTTATTTAATTTAAATAAATAATAATGATTATTATCGAAATAATATAATTTTATATTTAGATATTAGTACCAAATATTTAATTTTCGTCTATTGTGTAAATAAATAGAGGTGTAGTCCGAGTTTGGGGTTACATTTAATAAAAGTTTATGTGATTATATAGTGATATTTATTCTTTATTTTTAAACTTTTAAAAATGCGCATATAGCATGCAACCAAATTATTTGAATCTAAATCATTTAAGACTAAACGATTGAACATGATATGCTATTATTTTTTTGAATAGTTTAAGGGTGATTAAAATGTAGTATCTATTTATACATATTCTTATCCTTTTGACAATGAACAGAGACAGGGATGAAGTTATTAAGAGGTAGGGAAGGGAAATATTCCCACCCCGAAAAATATTTTTCTTCCACTTTTGTCCCTCTATATAATTTTTTTTAAAATTGATTTATTTGTGAACTTACATTCACTTTCAATCATTTATGTTTTATCTACCAACTCTAAATTTCGACCCTGTCTTTAATAATACATATACACCTTATAAATAAAAGCGATTTAAACAGGTTTCTCTTAAGATAAACTTCATCTAATTTTTTCACTAAAATATTTATTCCGAAATGCTATCATTTTCTTATTCATATGTATCCAAAGTATCCGATGGTAATAAAAAACAGTGACGCGCGACGTGTCTTCCCATCACATGCAATGCCATGCACTCCAAGTAACACCAAAGAATTTACATTCATTACGTTCCCCCTTTTTTAGTAAATATTATGTGTTTGTTGTAAAAGGTGATTATATACATATATATTAATACTTTTTGTATTGTTTTTATTTTATAATTATTGGTATATAATTTATTGTCTGTTAATTTGAATGGGATACTTCAAAAATTTATTTCGAGTACAATCATTTCAATCCAATTTGTTACATTACCAACACAATAATCGAACCAATACATTATTTAAAAGATCAAATCCCTCATCCAATTTGTCTTAAAATTTTACATATTTTAACTTTATTCTTAAATTATACTTGAATTTTTAGTTATTTCGATAAGGTTATGAATCTATTATGTACCAAATGTTTAATTGAATAGTCACTTTGACCCTTATTCTTTTTTTGAGCAATTTAATTCTCAACGTTTTATTTTGGGTCAAAATAACTCGTATACGGATGAAAATTGTAAGAAAACTGACAGTAAACGGTTTAAAATAACTTGACAAAATGATAAATTAGCAGAAAAATATTTTATATAATTTCATAGAATTATTTTTTGATTGATACAACGGATTTTCAAGTCTAACAAATTTGTCTATATAATACCATCATAGCAGTGTGCACTGCCATATAAGTTTGTCTCATCATTTCAACTTTTAAGCTATTTTATCGTTAGTTAACTGACATTTTTCATCTGTAGAGGTGTTATTCTGACAAAAAAATAAAATATTAAAAATTAAATTACTAAAAAAATAAGAACTAAAATGACTATTCATTATGTTAGGAACATTTTTTTGACTTTATGCTATTTTTATTTTTTAAAATATAAAATTCATATTCTAGAAATTATAATGTCACGTGACAATAAATTTTTTAAAAATTATTAATATTTAACGGTTAAAATTGGACAAATAATTTACTTGATTATATTTTTTATTTAATTATATTATTGTTTTAATTTGTCAGTTTAAGAGTTCAATTGTTTTTTCAATTGAATAGAACATTTACTTATTTTTTCAAAAGTTTCAATTGAATGAAAAAAATAGCACTTAATTGCTTTTTCAAAAGTTTCAAGGGTTCAACCATATTTAACTAAAAAAGAAATTAATAATTTAATATTTTATTAATAGTTTATATATAATTATATTTTATTAATGAAATAAATAAGTTCGAAATACACCACAATTTATATTGGAGAAATTCCAAACATTTGATTAGGAATACAAATTACGTAGGAAAAAAAGAAAGAAGAAGAATCACTGGAGCATTGCTTTGTAAAGTAGAGGGGAACAGACTGCCCTTAATTTCATTTCCCTCCACAGATCTCCAAATCCCCATTCACCAAACCCTAATTTCATCACTTCCTTTTCAAAATTTCCCAAATCTCTCCCTCTATTTCTCTCTTTTTTTTTTGCGATTTAACCCTATCTCTCAAGCCAGAGACCGAATATATTAGCCGATGATTCGAGAATGTTCATGGATCTTCGCGATGCTTCCTTTGGACGAATGTAATCTTTGCGATGCCAGAGCTGCGTAGCCAGGCTCGTAGAAATCGGGCATCCATTAACCCAAACCCGATTGACAGTATCCCCTACCCGATACCAACGAGTGCACTATTCGCACACGACGGTGGAGAACCGTACAGAATAGGAAACATAAAGACGCTTTCCTTGCTTCCGGTGATGATAACGAGTTCAACGACAAAGATAACAAACACAATAATATCGTGAGTGGTGCTGGTTTTGAAAAGCTGCCGTTTGCAAGAAAGGAAAACGAGTATATTAACAGATTAGGGTTTTTGGAGAAGAGGTTGTCGTGAAGAAGATGGATGATTACAACAGTGGCGGCCGTAGCGGTGATAAGGGCCCCGGTGCTGAAGATGAAGGAAGCACAGCGCCGCTTCCTGAGAAGGTATTCTTTAGTTTCTGAAATGATTTTACTTTGTTTTGGGAAGATTTTGTTTTTGGATTTTTGTTTCTACTTGTATTTTTTAATTTTGATATCAAGGAATCCATAAAAGGAAAAGAAAGAAAGAAAGAAAGTTTTGATTAGTGATATTTATTTATTGTTTCTTTGAGTTTTCCCCTTTTTTGGTGCATTTTTGGTTTTGGGTTTTTTGGACTATTGTATGGTTTGCCGCTACAAACTTACTTAACATTGACATTTTAAGACAAGTTTTGGCTTTATATAATTGGTCTTAGTAGTAGTATTCATTGAATACAAGTATCAACATTCAATATGAAGAAAGAACATATAATGTTGAGAGCTGGGACTGATATATTTCAATTGCTTTGTAATTTTATTAGTTTGAAACTCTTGAAGAATGGATTCTTATTCTTTCTTTTTGTTGCAACAGGTTCAGGTAGGCGGTTCCCCGATGTATAGATTAGAAAGAAAACTGGGTAAAGGAGGCTTCGGACAAGTATATGTTGGTCGACCAATTGGCACTGGTCCAGGAGCTTTAGAGGTTCCGGGTTGCTTTTATAGTGGATTCTATTGCATACTCTAGTAGTTGATTTCCCCAATGTGCTAAACTTGTTGTGTCTGAATTGTAGGTAGCTTTAAAATTTGAACACAGAAGCAGTAAAGGATGTAATTATGGGCCGCCATATGAGTGGCAAGTTTACACGTGAGATTCCTATAATCACATTTTTATTTGTTCATAGCCTCGTGAAGTAACCCGTATGGCGTTTGAGATTTAACTGTGGCTTAAATTGCCTTTTGTGCAGTGCACTTGGTGGTAGCCATGGTGTGCCTCGAGTTCATTATAAGGGCCGGCAAGGTGACTACTATGTTATGGTATGTGTTTGCTTTAATGCAGTCTCTATATTTTGTGAAACATATGTATCAGGTTTTAGAGTTTGACTCTGAGATGCTGGTTGGAATGTTTTTAACAGGTTATGGATATGCTTGGACCTAGCTTATGGGATGTTTGGAATAATAACTCACACACGTATGTTCTTTGTGAAGTTACATACTGGATTTTTCTTAATTTTTCCACAGATTGGCTATTTAAGGGTAGTTTTATATTTTCAATTTCAGGATGTCCATTGAAATGGTTGCTTGCATTGCCATTGAAGCCATCTCAATCTTAGAGAAGATGCACTCCAGAGGGTGATACTTCTTTTCCTATTTTTCCTATGATTTGCTTTCCTTTTGGTACAGAAGTGTTGTTAAGAAAGTTGATGTGCTTGGATTGATAAAATGTTGGTATCTGGCAATCCATCAATGAAATGGGCTGTCCAACTGTCCATCATTGGTTTTGGGTGGAAAGGATTATGATTCTTCTTGCTACATAAGTGTGTATTTTTGTCAGGGAATGCATTTGTTGCTTTAATGCTGTTGTGTCCGTACTTTGCAGATATGTTCATGGGGATGTGAAACCTGAGAATTTCTTGCTTGGTACTCCAGGAACTCCAGATGAGAAAAAACTTTTTCTTGTTGACCTAGGATTAGGTAAACATAAGAGTTCTTATTTTAAAATATTTTATATGCATATACCGAAAATTTCTAATGGTTCTTTTTCTATTTTGACTTGACAGCAACCAGGTGGCGAGATAGTTCAAGTGGTCAACATGTTGAGTATGATCAACGTCCAGATGTTTTCAGGTGATATTCACCACCTTTGTATGCTTTTCTGTTCCTGTGTGGCACAGAAATTAGATTTGCTTCTCTATCTTATAAGCTTGGGGTTTCATTTTCCTTCTCTATTTTTAAGGTTATGCTTATCTGTTATTAGTTTTCCTATACTGCAGGGGAACTGTACGGTATGCTAGTGTGCATGCTCATCTCGGTAGAACCGGTAGCAGGAGAGATGATCTAGAGTCTCTGGCCTACACACTTATTTTTCTCCTCCTTGGTCGTTTACCTTGGCAAGGATATCAGGTTTTAATTTATGTAACATAAATTTTGGTATGTTCCTATTTTTTACCTATTACCTTTCTGATGCAAGTGTTGTTTTAGGGTGAAAACAAAGGCTTCCTTGTTTGTAAGAAGAAGATGGCCACTTCCCCAGAAACTCTGTGTTGCTTTTGCCCTTTACCTTTCAGACAATTTGTTGAGTACGTGGTGAATTTGAAATTTGACGAGGAGCCAAATTATGCAAAATACATCTCTCTTTTTGATGGGATTGTTGGTCCAAATCCAGATATTAGGCCAATAAATACTGATGGTGCTCAAAAGGTGCTTTTTGCTTCTTGTGTCTAGCATATTTAACGTATCAAGAGTTTTAGATTATATTTTGCTTTGGAATTCATTTTAACATATATATTCTTCTTCTTGAAGCTTATATATCAAGTAGGACAAAAGAGAGGGAGGTTAACTATGGAGGAGGAAGAGGATGAACAGCCAAAGAAGAAGGTTCGAATGGGAATGCCTGCAACACAATGGATTAGCGTGTATAATGCTCGTAGGCCCATGAAGCAAAGGTATATATCTTAAAATCACCATCAAGCTTTTCAAGTTCATGACTACGAATAGATGTTGATAATTTCTATCTCCTATTGTAGATATCATTACAATGTGGCAGATGTGAGGCTTCCCCAACATATCGAGAAAGGTAATGAAGACGGGTTATTTATCAGCAGTGTGGCTTCTTGTTCAAACCTATGGGCTCTTATCATGGATGCTGGCACTGGCTTCACTGCTCAAGTTTATCAACTCTCACCATACTTTCTTCACAAGGTTGATTGCGTCCTTTTGATTTTGAGGCTTTTGTCTTTTGCATGTCTGCTAGAATACATATTTCACGGTAGTGGTCGGCTAATGTGATATTTGCGCTTTGTCATGTAGGTCCAAGATTTTTGTAAATAGCTCATAATTTGTGGTATAGCACAAATATTAATGTACTCTTTTTTTCTTTTACTTTATGAAGGAATGGATTATGGAGCAATGGGAAAAGAATTACTACATCAGTGCTATTGCGGGAGCAAATAATGAGAGTTCATTAGTTGTAATGTCTAAGGGTTAGTTTAGCTATCCGTGAAGTTATCTAAAATGAAATTACAATTTTTATATTTATGCAGTCTTATATCTATTGCTGTTTTGAATGCAGGGACCCAGTATTTGCAGCAATCCTACAAAGTCAGTGATTCATTTCCCTTTAAGTGGATCAATAAAAAATGGAGGGAGGGTTTTTATGTGACTGCCATGGCCACTGCTGGAAGCAGATGGGCAATTGTTATGTCGCGTGGTGCTCCATTTTCTGACCAGGTTTTCTTTGATTTCTGCATTAACTGTTCAATGGCACTCCATTTTTTGAAATAAAAAGCTTACAGCCTAAACCAATACCCTTGGTATGTTTGCAGGTTGTAGAGTTAGATTTTCTCTATCCTAGTGAAGGTATTCATCGGAGGTGGGATGGTGGCTACCGCATCACTTCAACTGCTGCAACTTGGGATCAAGCTGCTTTTGTTCTTAGTGTTCCTAGAAGAAAACCAGCGGATGAAACTCAGGAGACCCTTCGAACTTCTGCTTTTCCTAGCACTCATGTAAAGGTATTTATTCAACTTCAATCACTAGCTTATTTCATCCTTTTTTTCCCGAGAAGTATTGAATGTTTACTTAATGTTTTATTCTCCAGGAGAAATGGGCAAAGAATCTCTATATCGCATCAGTTTGTTATGGTCGAACTGTTTCATGAACCGGCAAGGTTCTGTTCAGATGCCACTGATTTTGTTTGCTTGTGCATTTATAGAACAAGGGACAAATCTTCAGCTTCACTTTTAGGGAACTAAGCTCTTTAGTTGGATGGATTAATCACAGCGTTTGGGAGTTGATGTATGCAAAATTCTACCCTTTTTTTGCCACCATCATGTAGCATCTATTCAAAAACCTGTGCACTGTCATTCAATCAAGTCGAAATCTCAATGAGATAAGTTTAGATCTTTTGTCACATTTGATGCAACATATGTTCTTATTTGTATAGTTTTTAAATCACAATTTCTTGGTTGAAGGCAAGTGCACAGGTTAAAGTTTTAATTATTGATGGTGTGCGATGGATATGCAATGGCGATTTATGCTGGACCCTTAAGTGCCTAGTCATTTAATCTGTACTATGTCTAGTGTCTAGCCTTGTTTTCTGGACTCAAAGATCCTTATGATCTTTCACCCCTTCCATAGATGTCTGATTTGATCCTAAAGAAAGAGAAAATGTTACTTATTTTGTATATTTTGAAGTAACAGTGTGTAATGGGATATCATTATCAACTTGTGCTACAGTTGAACCTTATGTTCTCATTTTCCTAAAAGCTAATCCATGGTGTGCTGCACATGATCCATTTGTATATCTTGTGGATGGCTGGAGTACACAAGGTGCAATTTAAATTGTTTTTGATAGATGTTTTCATTCCATTTTATTCTTCTTTACCGTTATGGGGATTTGATGATGCATTTGTTTTGATTCAGTGCATGGTAGAGTTGTATATGCATTTTGAGTAATTGAAGTTTTGATATTTCAGTTTACCTACTTTTTGGACCCGACCAGCTTTTGAATCCATTGATGGTAAATTTGTTCTTATTTGCTGAGGTTGTCTGATAATGCAATTCGTAATTTAGTTCAGTTTGCTGTGCATTGATTTTCTTTTTATCTAAGGCTCCAAAAATGTGAGCCTATGAGGCGATGTTGTATTCGTTAACAGAGATCAAACTCCTAGCACCAGAAAACGCAGCAGAGCAGAGGGACTTCCTAAAGAACTGCAAGGACCAACCAATATTTCACTTGGTAAGGACCTTTCAGTGGCTGACTTGATGCATGATTTTAGGTTGTTAGACTGGTTTCCCTCCTTGATTTGGCTGCTGCTTTATATCTGCAATATAAATTCAGGTATAGTTTCATGTTCGATTACTAGAATTTTTCATCCGTCGTGCCTTTTCGTGCCATTACCTCTGATTTCGCATTTCCCAGCAATCTATATAATCAGATTCCCTTTTCCTACTTTAATCACTCGAGAATCTTGGTATTTGCAAATTTTCTTCTTGAATGCTGACTGATTTCTTAGTTGTTGAACCATGCCAGTGAGATTCCTCTGCTTTTTCAGGATTACTAAGATATTAACTGAGTTTGCGATCCTTATGCGACAGACGGCACATCTTTGTTATGCTTGTCAGCTTGTAATTGAACGTATTAAAAAGTAGTGGATTTTGAAGAATATATATGCTGCAGTGTGTAATAGGAAGAACTCGGGTATTCAAGTCTGCATTTTATCAAATAAGATCATTATTTCTGATTGTTCTCTTCTTTTTTTGCTATAAACCACCTACACTACGTTGTTATTAGAGATGGGCGTGGGTCGGATTTTTGGTCCACCCGAACCTGACTTGAAATTTGCCACCCGACCCGACCGGGTTAAGGAAGATATCACTTGATCCGAATTTAACCCGATTTTTAAGATTCAAAATCCGACCTGATCTGAATTAGTTTTTTATATTTTTATTATTAAAAATATAATAAAAATAAATAAAAAACAATTCTAACAAAAATAAAAAGTTCAAACACAATAATTATAATTAGAAGTTCATAATTTAAAATTTAAACATAAATTCAAAATCCAAACCCATAAAAAAACGAGACTAATGTAAACATAAACTTTTATTGTCAATGGTCATCAGTTTCATTTTTTACAATCTCAGTCTAACCATTCAAATCCTATATCATAAATTCATATATCAGTAGATATAAACGAGATTGCAATAAAAAAATAAATATAAATTTGATATTACCATTATCTCTACTTTTTTGATTTCACCATCTTCATTAAATTATGCTTCACTTAAATTAAATTTTAAAATAACATAAAAAATAAAATTTAATAAGAAATCATATGTAAACATATAAGTAAAACGATAACAAAAATTACAATACCAAAAGTTAAGTTGATAAACCAGAGAAAATCGATTCATAGAAAGCGTGAGTCTAATGAAGATCTCATTTTACTTATCATAGAAGAGGAAAGTGTCCTGGCAAAAAGAATAAGAAAGAACAAAAGCTAGCAAATGTATCCGATTATGAATTTACCTTTAATCCACCCAGTGGATCTCCATCAAGGATATCAGTGCCAGCATTGTATATAATCAACTCAGGGGCAAAACTACTCCTCGCTACCTGGCATTTGCAACTAATAGCTACAATGTGGTAATAGCATAAGAACATTTTAATACAGTATTTATAACATGAAAAGATAACTAGTAAATAAAATGAAAGTGGGGCACATGATAGAGATAAAAAAGCAAAGAAAAAGATAAAGCAAGTCGGTAAAAATGACGATGAAATCATGTCAGAATGCAACCGAGTTAAAAGAATCACACATTGTAACAACAACATATAAAAGAATAGAAGCAGAGGCACAATAAAAGCACTAGATGT
This sequence comes from Hibiscus mutabilis, assembly GCA_019671005.1. Lineage (NCBI taxonomy): Eukaryota > Viridiplantae > Streptophyta > Magnoliopsida > Malvales > Malvaceae > Hibiscus > Hibiscus mutabilis. The sequence continues at coordinate 83,031,089 of CM033715.1, forward strand.
ATTTCAAAAAATATGATTAAACAGAAGTAATGATGTAAAGTTAAAACCAAGAAACTTGTAAACTGACGCATATAACAGACATATCCGGAGTAAAGTCTTTAGGCAAAGATGTACAAGTGTCGTCTGATAAAATACAGCAGATACGGACAGCAGAATTGAAAAAGATCCACCAAAATGCAGAACAAAGCATGGTAAAGATAGCTGAAAGAAATCTATACCGCAAGTGCTTTATCCAATTGCTTCAAGTACTCGTCAGTTGTAGTCCCAGTCTGTTCATATATGAGAAAATAAAATCAGGTAAAGAAATTGCCAGCAATGAGCTAACTTCATTAATAAGATGCCAGATGCTCACCACCACTTCAACCTTCTGATTAATATAATTTCTAGCAGTCATATCCTGAAAGATTTAATGAAAGAAAATAAAACCGAAAGGTGAGGCGATTTGTCCTCTCATACTGATATTTCAAGAGGCGAAAGTCAAAATTCATTGCATATAGCAGAAAAAGAAAAACAGTTACAAGGACAGCACAAACTATAGTCTAGAGGAAGAGACTGTTCAGGTTCAACTAGAGAAGATGCAATACAGATTTAGACAGAAAGCACTTACAAATGGGTAGATTCCAGGGTTGTACATATCCAAGATATACACTCGCTCTGGCAGTTTAAACACAAACATTGAAAATCCAAAAATAAAATAAAATAAAGCACCACAAGGAAAACATAAAGCGTCCTTACCGTCATTACCAAAATCCATTTCATGACCATTTCCTTGATGTGCATCTAAATCAATTATCATCACCCTGAAAAAATATTGTAAAGTATAAAGAGAATAGCCCATTAATAGAAGATAGTTGTCAGTTGATCAGTTGAGAATAGGATGTCAGATAAGATTGCAAGGACTTCATTCGTTAGTTTTAATCTAGACATTTTATTACCTTGATATATTTGACCGAACAAAAGCAAAATGAATGCAAAGGGAAATGTCTGCATAAGCACAAAATCCACCTCCCCTTCCACCACTATAGTGATGAAACCCTCCTCCAACATTGATAGTCCATCCTTGCTCCTTCGCGAACTTAGCGGCCAGTACAGTTCCACCCACCTGTAGTAATATGATCAGTATGATACTTAGTCTCAAATAAAAATCAATCTCCAATGAAAAAGAAAATGATGCAATTAGCTCCAAGACAGACGTAGTCTATGAATTTACCTGCCTTCGGAACGGATAAAGGACTTTCATTTGAACAAGCCAATTGGGTAACATCGCTACAGGAGCAACGTACACAACACAATACTTTGAATCAATCCAAGAAGTACAATAACATTATTTGAATCTACTTAATCCTTATCCAAACAAAATCATCAATCTACAACAGCCACAGCCAGTAAAATATTTAATCGGGTATACACAACACAAAAATCCCATGAAACCAAAATCATTATAAATGAAATCCAAGTAATCGTGTTTTTTTTTCTTCTTCTGGATAATCCCATTCTTAAGCAGAGCCATAAGATCACACTTGATAACTACAACGACATAAATAAAATCCAAGAAAGCAATTCCATGATATAAACAACAAAATTATTGCATAAGGAAATTCTACAAAGTACCTCGTACTCTTGGCAACAGTTGAACTGTTCTTCAGGCTATTCAGGTATGTTTCTGTATGCACCTACGACATTATCCGGGGAAATTACAAGCATTAGGTTACTGCGTTAACTGCAGGCGGAGACCTCATAAACTAAGCATAAGCCACAGAGTATGTAAACCAAGTGACAGTGAGGGAAAACTTCAATTACCACAAGTAGATCTTCCGTTGAAGCTTCCAATGGCTCAACAATAGAGCTTTTTTCCATATAACCTTCCGAAATCAAGAACTGACATATCCGACCCCATTTTGAAGAATCGAACGGATGCCTGCATCAGTCACGAATAACAAACTTATTTTTCGAAAACCAGCTAATCAAATTAAAAAAAGAAGAAGAAGCATAAAACTAAAAGAAATTCAAATTCAAATGATCTTACAGTTTCTCAATTCCGAGGAAGCTGATATCGTAATAAGAAGAGTAGATAACTGGAGCCTATAATGTGAAAAAAAACTTTCAAAATTTCAAATTAGAAACAAGCAATTTAACTATATATATATATGTGATTTTTTTTTAAAAAAATCATTGGAAAAAATAAATGTTACCTTGGAAGAAACATCGGGATCATGGAGCTTGCTAGAGCGAATTCGTTGACGGCGGAGAGATTCAGCATCGGTTTTGGGAGAGTAGGGCGAAGATGAAGACCGAAACATTGTAAAGGACTGATAGCCGCGATACGCAATGAAGGGAGTGGCAAGTGCGAGGAACAAATATAGCGTTGATTTGCAGAGGTTCCGAGTCGACTCGGTGATATTTGCAATGACTTGGTGAGTTCCTAGCTTAGAAAACAGCTCGTGTGAGAGCGAGAGCTAGAGCGACGGAGAAGTCATTGCGTCGGTTAAAAGCTTTTAAACAAATTCGTTTCGGTGTAAAGCGGTGGCGCTAAACGCATTGAAAGTAGTTATAATGGTAATCGGAATAAGGCCTATACCTTTTTTCGGTACTTAAATTATTTTTCGAGTTAAATTGAGACTTAAAATTTTATTTTGTAATTTTATTTAAAGTTTATCGTTAATTTTTATCAGTAAAAAATACGTGTTATTTTTTAAAAATTTCAAAAGTTATAATAAAATTAATAAAATAAAATAAAAATAAAAATATATTCTGACATTTTTAAATATTCTCAAAATTGTCCCCAAATCCAACTACTCCCGTCGGCGTTAGCCGCGTTGTCGACAACGAAATAAAGTGTCTTCTTCTCGCCGTACAATTCACATGCCGTTCGCCGCCCCTTCGATCGTTGTTCGTCGTGAATCATGCGAAAAAATATTCGACAATTCGCACGACGTCAGTCTATATCCGGCGACGGGATGGTGAGAAAATAGTTGTGATGGTCTGACGACCGATGTGGTCGACGACGTCTTGACAATCGGCGGCGGAATCGGCACAAATCGGGACTTAAATTTTGAGGAATTAAGAATTTTGAAATTTGGAGGCTGTTTTGTAAAATAAATAAAACTTAAAAAATTCTGAAAATTAAGTAATTTTATTTATTTTTAATATAATCTTGGAAATATTTTAGAGATGACACGTGTCCTTTAACGATGAGAATCAACGGAAAACCTTAAATGGATCAAAGAATGAAATTTTAAGACCCAATTTGACCTAAAAAATAGTTTAGACACCTAACTGAAAAAAAAGACATTGTTTAGGCTCTTATTTGACGTTTAAGTCTTGAAATAAAATAAGGGAGTAACTACTGGTAAAATTCCACCGATCTTATATACTCTAATATATTTTCAACCGAAGTCGAAGCAGGTAAAATATAACAATATATATATATATATTGGTCATTTAGTAGATCTCGTAATTTTTTTAAGGTCTATTAAAACTTTAAATCTAAAAATAAAATGAAACAAATATTTTATTTAACTATTATTTAAACTAAAAAGAATCTTAAATACTATTATATCAAATTTAGGAGGGACTCTTACCCCTCCTTAGTTATATACACCTCCATCCTGACTTTAATAAAAACTTCTTTGAAGGTGATCCTGTACTAATTGAATTACGATATAATTATAAATAATTGTAATGCATTTAAAATATAATATAAAAATTAAGATGTACTTGTAATGAATTAGCCAAACATATCTAATAAATTAATATTATCATTATACTCGTGTAATTTCCTAAATAACTTCATTTAATTATGAGTAAACTATTCCCAAAGCCATGTAATTATGAGTTTTATTATAAATATGTAATTTTTCTTTAAAATTATAAGCATATTATTTAATTAACACATTATTATAAACATGTAACTCAATTAACATTATGTTACAAACATATCATTTGACTTAGAAAATATTATTTTTTTAATACAATATTTTTATTTGTTTTACTTAAATTGTCTCATTAAAAAATTCAACCACTTTTATAGGCACATTTCTTTTTCTACTTTTTTTAATTTTTTCAATAAAACAGACTTTAATTTTCAAAGATGAAATTACCATTTTAATTATTTTACAACATATTTTCACACAAATATATTTTTTAAAAATTTCGTGAAAAAGTCAACAACCTCAGTTTAATTTTTTTTATTATAAAACAACAAATTACAACAACCTTAGTTTAAATTTTTTATTATAAAACAACAAATTACTGTTAAAAAGACAACATGACATAACAACGACAGTGCGACTGGATTTGCCTACGGGCTAAGTTCATCCCATTCTCCGCCCATGAAAAAAAGGGCTAAGAGGGTGCCTTAGAAATATCAAAAAATGATTGCGAAGCAACTTCTGAGATGGAGCCGGAAAGTCCAATTTGATTATAATGACGTTTAGACTGAGCAGACAAAACTTCCAATGAATTGGACTTTAGAGGATCCTTCATTTTTTTTAATGACGGAGAGACATGCTACGTAGAGTGTTGTGAACCAACCCCATGCATGCATGAATCTTAGGTACACACACCTTCAATTGAAAAAATCTACCCAAAACCAGTGGAAACTGCCAAATCGGTGTGCCATTCTGGCATTGGATTCTACTTTTAGGTTCTTGTTGACCTGAAATAATCTCACATGTCGGAATTCACAGCTACCAGAGGATAACATTGTCGAATCAAAATGAAAACATGTGCAAAAAAAAAAATTAACATAAAAGAGACTCATCTTAGGAAACGACCCTCATCGACTCCGCCATTGATGCAAGAAACAAGCAATCAAATAACAGGCAAGTAAAAATACCAGCAGAAAAAGAGATCAAAATGCACTTTATTATCAAGGCTTTACAAACAATTCCCAAGGAGGTATACTCTTAGAAGGAACATTATCACTTGTATGTGAAGGATAATTGTTGAAAGGAATATAAAAAAAGGGTAGGGGAGGAGAGGGAAGTTGTCGTGCATTTTTAGCTAATGTTACTTACCGTGACAACGCAGCTCCCGGATAATTCTTCTTCTACATCATTCAGTCGAATCAGACACAAGGTTATACACAAATAAACCCAGTGGCAGCAATCATGCAAAGCTATTAACTCAAAAAGGCGTGAGAATATGTATGTGTACATTCTATTCATGAAATAACTATCATGCAAGTGCCCCTACCAAAGCCCTTGCATGCTAAGATCCAACAGGAGCAACGCCTTTGGCTTTAGCTGCAGCAGTTGCAGCAGCAGCTGCGGCAGCTGCTGCGGCGGCGGCAGATGCAGCTGGACTTGAACTTGGAGGCACTGGTTTCGACTGAGGTTCATTCTGCGATACAATCATCTCTTGATGCTGTTCTTGTTGCCGCCGCTTGGAGTTGAGCTGCGCAAGCAAAGCCTTAATCTGAGCTCCTGTGAGTGTCTCATGTTCGAGAAGTGCATTAGCGAGTGCATGATGTTCTTTGCTGTAGGTGGTGAGGATGGTTTTTGCATTGTTATATGCCTTTTCCAGCAAATACTTTACTTCTTTCTCTATAAGATGTCTTGTCTCGGAGCTCAGGCTCCGACCATCGTCGTTATAGGAATGCGTAGCAAGTCCCACTTCTTTACTCATGCCATACTTCGTAACCATAGATCTGGCTAGTTTAGTTGCGTTCTCAAGATCAGAGTGAGGACCGGAAGTAACTTCGTTTTCTCCAAAGATGAGCTCTTCTGCAACCCACCCACCCAAGGCAACATCGAGCCTCGCAAGCATCTGTTTTCTGGAGAAGCTTGTTTGATCCACATCAGGCAACTGGGACACCATGCCAAGAGCCATCCCTCGAGGGACTATTGTTGCTTTGTGAACCGGAAGTGCCCCATCTGTATGGATGGCAACAAGGGCATGGCCAGCCTCATGGAAAGCTGTCAGTTTCCGTGACTCTTCAGAAATGACAGCCGACTTGCGTTCACTTCCCAATATGATCTTGTCCTTTGCATACTCCAGATCAGCCATTGTCACTTCTTTAGCACCATGCATTGCAGCATTTACAGCAGCAACATTGATCAGATTTGCAAGATCAGCACCAGAGAATCCAGGTGTACCTCTAGCAATGATCATTAAATCAACATCATCTGCCTTCAACACCTGTAATAGACCAGAACGAATAGTTAGACATGCATGGTTGAGTGCAATGATTCAATCAGAAAACATTACGAAGAATACAGTGAAACAACACAAGTCTGATATGGAGGGTCGAACAACAAAATGTTGATGTAATTGAACCAATATGTAAATTAGCAAGGACATTAATTAGAAGCATGTCTGAAAAGCTAATATCAAGCCAAATTTTATGATACATGCTCCAATGGAGCCTACCAAGCACCATCTGGACTAAGTACAGCCTATAAACAACTGTCAACTCATGTTCAAACTCCTAAAGCACATGGACTTCTAGAGAGTCAACACAGTACCTTTGACATGTGAGATTCCAAAATCTGCCTCCGGCCTTCAACATCTGGAAAAGGAATAATAATGCGGCGGTCAAATCGTCCAGGTCTAACAAGTGCTTTATCCAATGATTCTGGAAAATTAGTTGCTGCAATTAGAATAATTCCCTCATTCTGTTTAAATCCATCCAATTCAACAAGCAGCTGATTCAAAGTCATTCTCATGTACTGCTGGTCCTTTGGATTACGGCTTCCACCTATGGCATCTATCTCATCGATAAATATAATACATGGTGATCGCTTCTTTGCAGCAGCAAAAAGATCTCTCACTCTTCGGGCTCCAACTCCAACAAACATCTCTTCAAACTCACTGCCACTGCAGGAGAAGAAAGGTACCCCAGCCTCACCAGCAATAGCTCTCGCTAACATTGTTTTCCCATTGCCAGGTGGACCAACAAGCAAGACTCCTTTTGGAAGCTTGCCACCAAGACGTGTGAAGCGCTGCAGCAAGGGTAAAGGTGATTAGAGAGAGAAAGAAAGAATGGGAGGGATGGAGATATTTACTGAATCAAAAAGTGTATTCACCTTAGGATCTCGAAGGTAGTGGACGATTTCTTCCAACTCTGCCTTTGCCTCATCAACACCTTTAACATCATTAAATTTTGTGTTAGATTCCACAACTTGCACCTCTTCGTGTAGACCGAGTCCTAAAACAAGATTATCAGTCAGTCAGAATCCAGAAAAAGGACTATCAGTTTAAATATGCAAAGACAACTTAGAGGAAATTTTGTCACCTAAACATTCTACCTTTACTAATCCCTCTATCCTCAATAAGTGCTCCAACTCCAGAAATCACCAAGAAGCCAAGAGCAATACTACGAACAGTACGCCACAACTGATCTTTAAAATTCCCTCCTTCTGCAGTCACCATATGGATAGGAGCACTGGCAGTTCCTAGGATACCATGTTTTGTCGATTTTCCCACATTTTGAAAAACTGAAAGGCCACTTTTACTCCCTTCCTTAACTGCTGAATTGGAGATACCTGTAATTTGCATAATCTCTTAGTTAACAAATATACAGAAAGGCAAAGAGTGGAAATTATTCAGAAATAAATGGCCTAATAATAGTTTAACAGAGAATTCAATAGCATCATCAAATAAGAAACTAGGTCCAATCACTTTCCAGCAAAGTGGGAAAAAGAATACCACGAAACTAACATTTTAGAAGAAATGAAAGATGCAAGATAACAAGACCACTTACCTTTTTGTAATGTCTTAAGTAACTCACTTTCATCAAGCCTGTCAACTTTAACTAATGCTTTAACATATTCCGAAAGTGCAGAAGGGTTAGAGTGTAATGATGGCTGACTTTCGAATAGTCTTATCACTGCCTCAGGATCGTTTCTATGGTAAAGTTCTCTAAAACTAGCAGCTTCGCTAGCTTCATCAGCATCACGGACTCTACGAACTAAATTGACTGCATAGCTTGACCTAAACCTCTGTTGGCCACTCAAAAGCCTGTTGCCTGCACTCCGACAATATTTCAGGTTGAGAACAAGCAAAGCCAAGCATTTTATAGACAAAAAGAATAGAAGTATGAAGATAATGAAATAGTATAAAAAGCTTGATTGAAACAAATACAAATACCAGAGAGATGAGCTTTACTCAACAAGTTTCCAATTTGTCCCAGTTCTGATTGCTGTCTTGAAACCTGCTTTGAGATGAAAATGAGGCTTATTGTTTATCTTAACGCATAAACATTCAAATATATGTCTAACATACAAATTACTCTATAGTAAGCAAAAATAATCCACAAAAGAAATTAACTAAGCATCGCACCAATCTAATCGATGCAAAACTTTACCACTTGAAACAATTATCTCATGGAATACGGCATTTACAAATATGCATACTGAGGAAAAGAAAAATGCAACAAAAAAGGAAAACCGAGTTTTTGAGCCAAAAAAAAGGTCCCAATCAGCCCAAGCAAAATGAGTATTCGTCCAACGGAAATTAAAATCGACGATTCCATATTTCAATTCCATTACACTTTAATCTCCCACTCTCCTAATACTTAGTTCGGATTGAAGTATCAAAGGCAACATCTATCTTCTATTTAAAATTAGGGTTCCCTCAATCCCCAATTTTTAAAACTTCACATCATAGAAATCCAATGCATAAATAACAATCACCTCATAAAAAGAAGATACGAAGAGCTACGCAAAACGAAGCTCGAAAGAGAGGGAAAATAACCTGAGAGATTATGCGTCTCCAAGCCATCGCCTTTTACAGAACAAAACAAATAGACTCTGGTCCTCCTATCCTTTCTATATCTATCCCGTGCGTGCGTTTGTTTGGTTAGCGAGAAAATGAAGGATTGGGGAAAATTATGAGGGGGAAAAGTTGTTGGAATATGGAAAATCTGGAGAGTGCGTGAATCGTTAAATTAATTTTATAATTTTGGATAAAATGCGTTTAAGCTTTTGTTTTTTATTTTTTTGGTTTGATCATTGATGTGCGTTTTGCAAATTGCAATAACAGTCGGTCAAGACTCAAGAGGAGAAGATCTTCTTTACGAATTGTCCGATTTACCCTTTCTGTTATTTTTGTTGCTGTTTTGGCCCCTTAACATTTTCTTAAGATTTAGTCTTATTTACAAATTGGTATCTAAAGTTGACAACTTTTCTTAAATTGACACCTAACTTTTTAATTTTAAATTAATAGGTGAACTTGAAAAAAAATATATCAAATTGGTACATATGGTGTGAAGTGTCCCTTTAACAATCAATTAGATTGACAACGTGATCAAAATATTAATATCATTGAGTATCACATGTTACAGTCTGATTGTATCATCTCATAATCATGTGTCAATTCAAGTAAAGTTATTTATTTTACGAAACCCAACAAGTGTCCCAGTAAAAAAGTAGATAATGTTCATCTTAAGAGACGCAAGTTTAAACTGTTATGTCTACAAGGTTTATATACAATGTCAAAGAGTTAAGAATATACATGAATAAATACTATATTATAATCACTTTTAGACTATTTTAAAAAAAATTGTCCGTCGTACGTACCGATTATAATAAATATAAGAATTAATATATGGTCAAAATACAGTGTACATATTGGTTAAAATATACTTCAAGTCCATGTATTCTTTATACTTCTGGAACTTGGTCATCTTATTATTATTTTTATAAATTATGTCATTTTTTTTCGATTTAAACATTTAAGTTTGATTGTTGATGACGTTAAATTTCTTTGGTTAAACCTGTCAATGTGATATTTTGTAATATAAAAATATTAAATCGAATGACATGTAATAGAAGAAATGAGTTGAAATGGACCATAATTTAACAATAAAGTTTTAATAGTGTTAACAATTGGACTTAATATTCTAATCCAAAAAATATAGAATTAAGGGTCCGTTTGGTTTTATAAAATATTTTTATTTTTATTTAAAAAAAAAGTTTTTATTTTTTTGCTTTCTAAAAACTATAAAACACATTTGGTTAATAGAAATAAAAATTTGTTTTTAAAAATGAAAATAGTGGAAATGTGTTTGGTATATAGTTTTTCAAAATAAAAAGGTTTAAAGGTCAAATTAGCCCTCAACGAGAAATAAAAAATAATAATTAAGCCCTTACGATTTTTTACACCCAATTTAGCCCTCATAATTTAAATTACAATCAATCAGACCCTCATAATTCAAATTGCGATCAATTTAGCCTTCCTATAACGTTGACTGTTATAGTTGACTGTCAACTCACAAACAATAAATAGTGACACGTGGTACACCTAAAAATTATTTTAAAAAAAACATATTTAAAATCAATCCCTCCACAATTATCTACTTTAAAATAGTTTGTTGATTAGTTCTCTCCACAACTATCGTCTTCACTTTGATCCATTGAAACGTTGTGGAGTTTGCATGGATTGGAGTTAAATCTTACATCTCCAGGTTTCAACATCCATTTTCTTCTTAAAACATATGAAAAACTTGATTCACATTGATTGGAGGAAGACTGGGGTAGGCGATCTACAAAAACTATGGTCGTTCTCACAGTAACGATAACAATGAGGTTTGAGATTTGAATTAAAAAATCAATAAAGATCAAATTGAAAAAAAATCAATGATTGTTTTGAAATAAAGAATTAGTAAATGGTCAAATTAGAAAATATTTTTAATTTTTTAAGAATTTTTAAATATTATTTTATATTTTTACGGTTTAATGACTAAATTGGATCTGTTTCGGCTAATGAGAGCTAAATTTGGTGCAAAAAATCAATAATAAATTAATTAATTTTTTTCCGTTGAGGACTAATTTGATCTTCCAGCTAAGTAAAAATAAACAAATAATTAAATTAAAGTATAATTATTAAAAATATTATTATAATAAAAACAAAATATGATTAATTAAATCAAAGTTTTAAAATTGACATTAGAAGGATTTGAACCCGAGTTAAATATAGTTAAAACATAAAAAACCCTTGTTTTCATGTTTTCCACTTTTCTAAAAAAATTCAATAAAAATGGTGAAAATATCTTTTTTATGTTTTCAAAATTCCACTCATTTTTGTTTTCATTTTTTAAAAATCATTTTCAGATTTTGCAACCAAACATGTTTTCTTCAACATTTTTTATTTTCTAAAAAAATAAAAATATCTTGTATTCTTCAGAACCAAACACACCCTAAATTTCTAAAAAAAAGTAAACGAACTAAATTTCGCGTGACAAATACGGTAAGGACTTGAGTATATTTTAACCATCAATATTGTAGTAAGTTTTGTGAATTAATCTATGAGCTAAAAATATTTTTGATTATATATGGGTAAATACGTTCAATTTTCGAGTTTAGAGGATTATGTCGGGTTTAGGGTTTATAATTTAAGATTTATAATTATGGATGAGTCTAGAGCGGGCGACGAGCACCGCTGAACACCACTAACGTAATGCACCGCTGAACACTATTAATTTTTTAATGACTCTTACATTATTATTGAAAATTTAAAGGACCCGACATACAATTAAAATTATTTTTAAAAAAATTAAAATTAAATTTAATAAACCTTTCATATTTTTTATTTTATTGTGTTTTAGGATTAAAATATTAGTATTAAACCTTCATCAACAACAAACCCTAACATCAACCCTAAATTAATTTTTTCTTACTACTGTCGTCTCCTCCGCCAGCCCCGCCACCCTAGCCCCTGCCTGTCCCGTCGTCGTCTTAACTCCAATCGTCAATCGAAGGGATTTTCGCCGTCGTTCATAGCACAGATCAGGTTTGCCTCAAAGCACAAATCGCATGCCGTCGTCGCGTGAATACCCTGCCCCAGTCGTTTGTCACGCCGCTGCTGCAATTTGGTCACCGTCGGAGCTTGGCCGCCGTCAGATCCTGGTTGCCGTTCGCATGTGAGTTAAATTGAAAACCCTAATTTTAAAATTCTCCATTTTAAACCCTAATTTTCAAAAACCCCACTTTGAAACCCTAATTCTTGAAATTACCCAAATCATGAGCCCTAATTTAAAATTTTCCTAAATTTAGAACCCTAATATCAAAATTTCCTAAATTTTGAACCCTAATTCTGAAATTCCCCTAATTTAGAACTATAATTCCGAAATTATCCAAATCCCTAATCCTAATTTTCAAAATTCCCCAATTTGAATCCCATTTTTCACAATCCCCAATTTTGTATCCTAATTTTCAAAATCCCCAATTTAAAACCCTAATTCTTAAAATTACACAAGTCATGAACCCTAATTGCAATTTTTCCTAAGTTTAAAACCCTAATTTCAAAATTTCCTAAAATTTGAACCCTAATTCCCAAATTCCCCTAATTTAGAACTATAATTCCGAAATTATCCAAACCCCTACTCCTAATTTTCAAAATATCCGATTTGAACCCTAATTTGCACAATCCCCAAATTTGAACCCTAATTTTCAAAACCCCCAATTTAAAACCATAATTCTTAAAATTACCCAAATCATGAACCCTAATTCTTAAAATTACCTAAAATGTGAAACATAATTCCGAAATTCCCCTAATTTAGAACTCTAATTCCAAAATTATCCAAACCCCTAATTGTAATTTTCAAAATCCCCCAATTTGAACCCTAATTTTCAAAATCCCCAATTTTAAACCATAATTCTTAAAGTTACCCAAATCATGAACCCTAATTTAAAATTTGCCTAAGTTTAGAATCCAAATTTCCTAAATTTTGAACCCTAATCATAAAATTCCCCAAATTTAGAACTTTAATTCCGAAATTATCCAAATCCCTAATCCTAATTTTCAAAATCCCCCAAACCTCAAACTCTATTATAAAATTTTCATAAGTTTAGAACCCTAATTTCAAATTTTCCTAAATTTTGAACCTAATTCCGAAATTGTTGGGAAAAACAATTTCTTATTAAAATAATATCAAAATATATGTTTATAAATGATTAATTATTACAAAAAAATAAAATTGTTCTACTTTAGACTATTCAAGTTCTATTTGGTATTTGTAGGAAATTTTAAGGAAATTTCTACGACGGACCACTAATGTAATACACCGTTGAACACCATTAATTTTTTTTTTAATAAAAACTAGAAATCTGAAGGGCTCGAATTATAATTAAAATTATTTTGAAAGAAAATTAGAAATTAGATTTAATCATTTTTTATATTTTTATAGTATTTTTAATTTATATGTTAGAATCAATAATATGTTTGATATCCAAATATCTTAGTTTTTGTTTCAATTGGATTCCGGTTTTAATTATGGACAAATCCTCTTTGTTGAAAATATTTTTTAATTTTAATTTTAAAAATATTATATAAAAAATCAAAAATAAAAATATGTTTGATATCTATTTGTTAAAGAACACGCCATCTAATTTTTTTTTTTAATTTTGCTATTAACTACTATTAATATTTAGGAAAATTCTTTAACGTAGATGATGGATCTAAAGCTAACGCCTTCAAAACAAGTTATAATGATGGAGTGCAAGCGTCATATCAACATGTGTTCGGAGAAGACATACAACGAGGTATATTCATTATAATTACCTGAAATTTCAATAATAGTGTTGATTTTTTTTGTTAAGATTATTATTTTATATACATATAGGAAAAGACTGAAGTTGTACATGAGGAAAACATAAGAACTCCTTATCATAGTGATTACGAGTTCGAGACACTCATTCATTCAGTGAAAAATATTGAAAAGGAATTTGTTAAAATGAATGGTCAGTTTGAAAATTTTAATGGTCATTTTTAGAAATTAAATGGCCAATTTGAAAAATTAGTGACCATATTAACATCGAGCAATGTTAAAAGTTCAATACAAGATTGTGATTCAGTAAAATGGGAATGTATACATAGTAGATCATTAAAGAATGATGCTTTAAATAATAGATTAGAAGAGATTAATTTATATAGCGGTCCATTGAAAGATGAGGGTTTAGAAAATAAATCTCACAAGGAAGAATGATTAAGTGCTGCATTATTGAAGGAAGAAACCGAGAGTGGTATTAAAAAACCGATTATGTATCCATTTATTAATTGTGATATGAATTATTATTCTCCTTCATTAGAACCTATTGGTAAAAGAAAAGTTGAAGTTACTTCTGAAGACAAAATCAAGACTGACACTGATGGTTTTCCAAAAATTCCTAGCGAGGTTTTTAACTTTGAATTTAGTCTCCATCGATTTCCTAGTCAATTAGTTACGTTGAAGGAAACTTCAATAAGTAAAAAAATGTGGCCTAAAATGTCCAACAGTCCCAAGCCATTGTCAAAGAGTAAAGACTCTCAACAGAAAAAGAGTGTGAGATGTTCGACTGCGCGTTCTGGTTTTACTGATGATCTGAAGTCAAAAGATATGACATCAAAAAAAAGAGCTCGAACTTGTAAAGTGAATACAAAGGTATGTATAAATCATTATTTATTGGTTATATTTCATCTTATAGTTTGATATTATTTGTTTGCTTAAAATAATATTTGTCGTGTGATATGTAGATACAGGAAAAAATCAAAAAGTGTAATGATACTGAAGAAACATCAAAGGTTGAAAGTTCTGAAAAAAATGAGGCAACAATGTGATGAAAAATATAATTTTCTTTGTAGGGTGGAAATTTGAAAGAAATTATGTACAAATATTTCATTTGAGTTAAATATATGATCAATTATTCTTTGATTGTGCAGGTTGAAAAAAAAACAAGGTTTGTAATTTTGAGATTGAACAAGAATTGGAAGATTTATTCGCAGAAGCTCAAATCAAATTTAAAACAAGAAAGGTGTAAACTATACACACATTTTTAATATTGACATTTAATTTTCAGCTTCTTATTATTATTATTAAGAGTTAAATGTTTTTCATGTAGTATAAAGATGAGGCAAGTGATCTCTTATCAGAAGCTTGCAAAGAAACTGGTAGGATAAGTGATGTGTACAAGCAATATTTGAAGTACTTAACGCCTGAAGAACGTAGAGTTTGTACAAATGTTGCTACTTGGAATGATAAATCCAACACTCTTTACATGGCCAAAAATAATAATTTGGACGTTGGCAATGCTCGTACTGTTTTTCCAAAAGAATGGTTATTTGATTGGGTATTATAGATATCTATATTTGTTCGATGTTATATTCAATATTTGTTCTTTTTTCTGTTATTAATACAAGTGTTTTTATTGTTTTTTAATATTTAATAGTTTATCGATATTTATGTGTACGATTTGCACTTGAAACAAGAGCCTATGCCAAAGAAGTTATATCTACCTCTGTCCTTTCAGGTAAAAAATAATTTATGGGCCAGGGATCACATTATTTTTCAGTTCATGATTTCATGACATTTTCAAATTTAATGTTTGTCGCAGAGTTTGATAGAAGATTTCACACATGCTAAGAAGTCAGGATTACAGCTAAGCCTTTTCAAATTTCATATAGAAAACTTTATACCTATTGAGTAGTAATGTTGAACATGTATATTTATAATTTGTTGTTTGCTTGTATGTAGTTGACAATGATTTTTAACTCACATGATTTAGTAAGTATATGTGCCTTTACATGATGCACAAGGCAACCATTGGTTTGTATTAGTTGTTAATGTTATGGAGGGACATAATTACGTTTTGGACTCTCTTAGCGCCAATGAAGTGCGTAAAAATATTGCACAAAATATAGTAAGTTTTGTATTCATTTATGAGAACTAATAGAACTTGTATAGTTTTAAACTATCAATTTCTTAATTTTGTTTTGACTTATTATAATAGGTGAATAAAGCTCCACTTTGGTACGAGAGTCATGCTCATTTGGGTAGATTGTTTGAAGGTGTTGCAAAATTTCCATTCCATTTTGTGGAATTACCGAAGCAGCCAAATTCGTACGTGATTTAAATTTAAAATAAAAGTTATTTTGAAGATATATCTACGAATTTATTCTTAATAGATTAATTTATTTTATATTGGATTCAAGGATGATTGTGGCATGTACACATTGAAATATATCAAATCCGATAACAAAAGTGATTGGTCGAAGATTACTTTTACGGTAATGTATATCATGTAGTTTCGTTTAGCTATCGTGTGATATTGAATAACGTGATATATTTATTGTGTAGACGCAACAAATGGGAGTTGAACGACTACGAATTTTGGCAAAACTTGTTTCAAGCAACCACAATGAAGCTGATCTTTTCAATTATCGTAAATTGTCCATACAAGATTAAGAAGTTGATCTTTTCAATTGTTGTAAACTACTCATACAATTAGACATGGGGTGATTCATATTTTATTGATTGAATAGCATTTTGCATCTGGCCAATTTCCAATTATTTTATTGATCATAAAGAACAAATCAACAGCACATTATAAGATCACAAATCTGAGTCAAAAATCACTCTGATTACAAGCAATAATAGGCATAATCTCAAATAACAAATTCCTTTCATAAACATGCCAAAAAGATCATCTAAAAAGGAAATTAACAGAGAAAGAGAACATAATTATTTTTATAAAAAGAAAATACAAAAGTCAGATATATGTCGAAAACTAGCAGCTTAGAAACTTACATGGATAGATAACCAGAAAACTTTACAAATAAAGTTTGATGGATTAAGGGTTGGTTTGTCTATCTGAAGAATCTGTTGAATATATTGAGAAGATGAGGAAATGTCTCCTCGACAATGCGGTGAACCAGAGTTCTCTTCCCCTCTGACTTGAACCTAGAATGATAAAGAAAATGATGAAATTAGTATTAAAATGTAAATTCAAACAAAAAATGACGTAAATATACTATGTACGTACTGCAATCAAGCATCAAAGCCAATGAAAGATTCTAATTAGTATTAATGATCTGTTAGTTTTCTGTTATCAATGATTTGTATGCCAAACCCGGTATTTTTTCTGGAGAATCCATTTTGCTTGACATGCATTTGACACATGCATATAGGAAACCTAAAGAGATCTTCAATAATGTGTTTTAAGGCATGCATATAGGAAACCCAAGAGAATTTAAGGATTTTTGTTCAACTAATTTTCTGTGGTTAATTTAGTGGGATTGATTACCTTAAAGAAGTGTGGATTGACTCCTAAACGATGTCTATATCGTGTCCGTAACATGTTATCCGCAGGTTGAAGATGACTTGAAGCAAGGTGTTACTGGTGTTGTACCCATCCCCTCAGAAGATGCGAGAAAAGAGGGGTGATTGCATCTTTGGTTGCTAATGTCTAAGCAATGATAAAAGCTGATAGGAAAATACTTGCCTTAAAGCAATTGTAAGTAAGCAAACATGAATTCAAAGAAAATACATTTTCGGATCTTAGCTTACCTATATGAGATGACTAATATGAAGTTGAATAGGTTCATTTATGGCGTACTGGATTTGAGAACAACGAGCTGGAAGGAGTTGTTTTTGATGATGTACCAGAAGCTCTTGAAAAGTGACACTCTTTGGGTATAAAGGTATTGTTATGTATTTCTTTTTACTCTTATATGTTTTTGCTAATGCCCTTTGTTTATTAATTAGTATTTTCATCTTTATTGGATTCATAGGTTTGGGGGCCATAATATCTGTCCGACCGGGAAATAGTCCTCTTCTGGAGAACCACAAATTCAAGACTATTAACACTTTCCTGTAGGTCTGATAGAAACTTCTTACTTCTGTAATAAAATCGAAAATAACATTTCATGCACATAATAAATCCCTCTTTGATGCAATTTTATCTTTGATTTTGTGACAATTTAAGTGTGAATGTTGGAAGGCTCAAGTTCCACCATGTTATTTCCAAGCATTCTTCACTCAATATGATATGAACCAACATTAATGTACATCAAAGCTTTCATCAAACTGATAACTCACTCACCTATTGTCTTCCTTTCCCACTAACATGGACAACATCTCTGGTTCTGAGAATTTCCTCTTTTTTGGTTATGATTTATCAATTTACACGTACATTCTGATATCGGTCGAGGTTCATCGACCTACATATGGGTGTAAACGAGCTGAGTTGAGTCCTATTAGTGATGAGCTTGACTCATTAAGAACTCAAGTTAGGTGTTGACCATACTTTGACCAAATCAAGTTTGAGTAACTCGCGATCTCATCTCATTTACGACCCTAGGCATGCATAGCTTAGTAATAGATGTTAAGAGAACAAATTGCAACGAATGCTTCATCCGAAGATTAAATCCTTAACCTAAAGGCTACCTCTAATTACACAAGATCTGAATTTCCATCGCACCAAAAATCCGAATAACGCTAACATCTCATTGCAATTTGGCAAACGAATATAAGTTAAAATTTTAAAAATACTACAAACCAAAAGTACATGGTTTTGGTCTCAGTAAAGCATTAAGACTGAACTATCAACAACATTATGGGTTTTAGTATATCCCTAATGGGATGCAACGAACGAAATTAACTAACTTTAACCTCTATCAACCGATAAAGTTTGTCTATATAACTCAGTTTCGAATGTTCAAGTTTAACTTCCTTCAAGCGAGATAATAGTAACCCAAAGCTATAAGTATCAGCACCACCACCACAGTTGGAGCAACCCACATCCAGTAGTTGGTCGACTTTCTACGTTTCAGGATGGGTCTCGAAAGTGAATCCCCAATAACCCGCTGACCTTGCAGATTATGTTTCAAACATAAACACGTACATGTTCCAAATATCCAAGCAACATAAATCTTTGAAGCAATCAAACCAAAGTTAAATACATCCAGCAAAAATACACCAGAATCAGGAAAAGTTATTCGCGTTTCATTTGAATGCACGATAGGAAGAATTTCTTGGGAATTTTCGACAATTATATTGGCATGAAAGTGAAGATTTTATTTCATTAAAAATGTACACTATAATATGATAAATTGCAACAACCATATACTCTCGAAACAAATAGAAAAAACAAAAGGAAGAAAAATTATTGCATTAATATCACTTCAGAATTTCTGATGTACTTGTTGATCTTACTCTCCCCACTTTGACGTATTAAAGAGCTTAGAAATTACTCCCAACCTACTTTAAATATTGAAATATGAGAGAAATAGATTTCCTAAATGCCACCTGAGAAATCCATATAATTCACATACATTATAAAATATATTCTTAATCCACAATTTACACAACCAATAAAATATAAATCATGACTAATATAAAGAGATCATAACCCCAAGATATTATAATAATTTATCACCTTGTTCAAATAGTATAATTGTTGGACGATATGCACAGTACCAATCCTTGTTTGGTTGACAATCCAAAATAGTTGTATCTTTTTCCATCTTTTTCAATTCATTACCATATGAAGCCTGTAAAAAACATTATCAATATACATAACAATAAAGAGTAATTGCTATTATACTTCATATTTAATTACCTTAGATATGTTGTCTTTTTTATATGTGTCAGACATGTATCCAACTAATTTTAATATTTGAAGTGCATCAGTATGCTTCGTATTCTCATCACAAGACTTGTTCAGAGAAGGTTCAGAGGTTTTATGCAAGTCTAACGTGGCATCTTCTTCATCATACGAAACATGTGTTGAGTTAAACGATGAAGCTTGGCACTTTGTTTTCTTGGGGTTTCCTCTTCTTGTTTCCAGAACTACAATATCGCCAATTCCAAGAAGTTCTCCGCTTTTAGTGGTTCTCTTTTTGCATCCCACTTTCACAGCTTGCAATTTAAGGGTCATTTTTGCAAATTGATCTTTAACCTCATTGAAAGTTTTAAACGTCTGTGATGCGCGATGACATATAGTTATACAATAATAAGCTAAATTAGAATACCTGGCTTGAACTGTTGTTGGATTATCATCTTCAACATATTCATTCTTCTTTTGTAATCCAACATCTTTCTTTGCATAAATAGTCTAACGTTTCATTATACATCCTGGGGTATTTCCTTCGTTTTTTCATATTTCAACACAGCAAACATATGTCGACAGGGAAATCCAACGGGCTCCAACTTCATACAACAACAGTACATGGTATCACATATGACATCTTTAAGTACAAGATACAACTTCTCTTTTTCAACATGCTATAACCAATAACACATGCACTCATTTTTTAGTTCTGTTCCTTTGACCAAATAATAACCTTCGTAGGACATTTCTTTGCACAATGTAGCAAAAGCATTTCTCGTATATACTTGGGCTGCATTACTTTTTAAAGCTGCCAACACATCGCCACAATACGGCTGTTCATCCATTGTTCTGTAGTCCTGATGACCTTCCTCCCATCTTAAAGATTGTAGTTCTTTATGATAGTACTCAACGAATCGATACAACATTATCTTTTTGTCCAACAAACTTTTAACTGTTCTATTCATTGACTCGCACCATTGAGTAGCCCTCATTCTTGCACACCAAAATGTATAATAATTTTTATTTAATTTAGTAAATAAAAATAATATAAAATAAATTTTAAGTATATATTATCTCACTTGCGTAAAAATATCCTCGCAAATATGCTTCTGCCCATTCTCTTTATCTTCGTACAATTCTTGTACCCACCTTTTTCCATCAACTTTATGTTTGTCGACCAATTCTTTCCAAGCTTGTTCAAAATCCGTTGGTGTTCTACATTTGTCAGCGCACTTCATAAACCCATCGTGAAAATTGCTATTACTTTTGTTCTTCACATTCCTCATAATATGCCATAAACAAAGTCTATGTTTCGCCTCATGTAGTACTTGAGAAATGGCTTTTGCCATGGCCTTATCTCTATTAGTAATGACAGTGAGTGGTTTATAGCCATCTCCTGTTGCAATTAATTGTTCTGACACCCACACATAGGTATCCTCTTTCTCATTAACTACCAGTGCACACCCAAATGGCACTGCGCTTCGATGATGATTGACACCAACCAAAATCACGAACGGCTTGTTGTATGTGTTGCACTTGTAAGTAGTATCAAATGCCAGTACATGACCGAATTCTTTATAGTCTGTGCGTGATATACCATCACACCATAACAATTTGTCTAAGTTTCCATGTTCATCTCTCGTATGACTCACAAAAAAAGGGATCAGATTCTTGCTTTCCATATAGATACGCCATTACCGTTTCAGCATCACCATATTGCACTTCTTCTCGTTTGATTCTATATAGAAAGTTGTACAAATCTTTCGATATGAATCCAACATTTTCAATAGAACCAGCTTCATTCACGAAATTTCGCATCATTCTATTTGGAGCAATTCCAGAGTTGTGCATGCTCTTAATTTTAATTTCATCCAACTCTCTAATTTTCCGAAATGACCTAAAAAATAAATCATTAAAGAGCATTAAAAATATATAAGCTAGAAGTTAGTATAGCCACAATTTACTTATTGATAATTTACGTACCTGATGTAAGCAACTTGTGTTGGCTTCACCATTTTATGGTTATGTTCTGCGTGAAATTTATCAACTTTCCAATATTGATATCGTTTATCAAATTTGAATTTAATAAATTCTTCACATCCAACTCCGCTGATCGGTCTTTGTTCACGTTTTCTGCTTGGCAAGTTAATCCACTTTTCCTCTCTATGTCCCTCTTTACGACACAACAGTTTCTTTGAAATTAAGTGGCCATCTTTTCAACTTTTCACTGACTGACCCCTTCGAACTCCAAAACCTTTCACTTTTGCATAAGTATTATAGAACTCAATGCAATCTTCTAAAGACTTCCACTTCAGCATATCCATGTCATTCTTATCATAATCTTTCAATTCTTTTCCAATCTTGTCACATATAGTCTCGTCGACGAAGTAGTCAATTGTCTTCTCATCATATATATGTTTGTCATCATCAACATTACATTCAATTTGTTTTTCTTTAACATAAGTTTCACAATCTGACCCACAATTGTAGTCATCCTTATCTTGATTATAACACTCAAACTTCGTATTTTCAATTTTGTTATCTTGATTATCAATAATCTCTAACGATTCTACAATTTAATGAAAAAAATAAAAAAGATTACAACACTATTACAAAGGTTAATAACGTGAGAATCGAACTAACACAAAAAATTATAACTCAACATTTCACTGAAACAACTAAAATCTCATTAACACTATTGGTATATAAATATTTCTAATCGTGATGGACATTACAACTATTTATACGAATCGAGTTGATATATGTGTATGATAATATAAATAAAACAAAGCGACAAAATAACATGAGAAAAGAATACTACAAAAGCATATACCTAACAAAAATATTCACTGTGGTTAATGTCTACAAAAGAATACTACAAACCGCTACAATTTTAATGACCAAATTATAATATTTGGTCAAGTTCAGAATTGGGTAACAAAAATTTTCTTTTTTTCTTTCTTTTAACAAAAGAAATTACAAGGGAGCATAATTAATCATAGCTTAACAAACTAACAAAACCAAACGGATTCAATTAACAAATCATTAATAGCCCCTCAATTTTGAGGACAGTATAACACCCTCAACCTGGTTTAGGAGAAAACCAGAATTGAAGATGTTACCAAAAACATATTCCAGAAAATTATGTGACCAAATTATGAAATATGGTCCAGCATTAGAACAGACTTTTCCAAAAATCATGGTAAATTAAAATTTTACTTTTTTTTGTTTAAGCAAGCCATTTACAAGATATACTTAGCACTCAAATTTATAATTTTATCATATAGCTTTTGACTAACATGCTCTTCAAGGTTTATGCCCACATGGCTTAACTTGCAAGTGATTATTGAACAATTTAAAACTCACTATCTAGTAATTTTATCAATCATCACATTTCACAATCAAACAACTAATTTTGGTAACAATATTTGTATACAAGCTTAACCATACTTAATCACCAGTAAATTCATTCGATGTTCACACCAATCACAAATGAGTCAATTAGCAAACAAGAGACAAAATTTGTTCATTTACAAAGAATACGATAATACATTCTAGTACTAGGACCAGAGCAACCTACCATACTTAGCTAATCACAACTACCATGGCAAAACCTTACACTAAATTTTTTATCATAATAACAACTTCTTATTCTATCTACCATACCAATTACACGAAATGTGCTTCTTTTTATGAATTGTCATTATAAGAATTAGCTATTTATTAGCGCAATTTCACTTATAGCATCTAAACATTTTAACAACCTAAGATATAAGATCCTTAAGCAACCATACAAACACACATTCAACATAGCTTATAGAGCAAACATCAACCATGAAATAATTAGGGCCCATTACAACACTTGATTAATGAATAAACTTATACACATAAAAATACCAAAGATAGAATCTATAAGCACTATGCAAATTAAATAATACGTGCCACCATCTAGGATTTCTAAAGATACTAATTTGTATCCTACTCAGATCCTTGCAATCCCATCTAAACTCAGGAAAAAATTCGTAAGCCCATTTACCCTAAAATGTAATGAGAGAATAGAGTAAGCAATTGAATTGCTTAGCGAGATAATTTGATTAAACAAGACATGTATCAAATCTCTATTCTCTCTTAAAGACAACGGATTTAGATGAATATAAGCTTGTCTAGACATGATCCTTTACAAATCATAGGGCTCGTACCACCCAATCTTACAGTGTATTGATTTCAAGTGTCGTAACAAATTGATCGAATTCAAGCTATTATAGCCGCAAGCTTTCTAAGGTAGCCCTAATCCTTAATCCACTTATGCTCAAATTATATTTAGACAATGGTTACTTATCATGCAAGACTTCTTCATGACTTATTCAATCAACTCATAGACTTATTATCCTATCGAATCGAGGCATCTTTTAACCATAGATACTTGATACATAAGTTATTTTAATTCTATCATATATGTCCCCTGAAACATCAAATATACCATAAACATAGAATATTTAGAATCCTTTATCTGACATTATCTCTATATTTTCCATCAGACTCATACTCCTATTTACAAGTTTTATAGGTTCAAGTCAAGCATTCAATTTAATTCAAAATAGTGCTTAAACTCGTATGTACATTTGAATATAGCAAGACATACTCATTTACATGTACACATATTCACAAGATCAAACCAGTTCATTAAGTCTTTAATTACAACAAAATAATTCCATTTACATTCAAACACAATTAAAGGATTTAACCAGTCCATTAAGACTATATTTCCAGCAAACAATCCTTTTTACATACACTCACAATTACGAGATTAAATCAGTCCACAAGGACTTCATTTCCAACAAAATAGTTTCTTTTAGTTGCACACACAATTAAAAGATTAAATCAGTCCACAAGGACTTTATTTCCAGCAAAATAGTTTCTTTTAGTGCTTGAATTTACTCAATACAACCTTTCGGCTTATTAATATAAACTTGTATCTTCAAATAATTTATCATGTATTAAAATATCTTCAAGACATCCTCTTACTCAAACATGTTTACCTTTCTAATTAAAATCGATCTTTAATTAAACTTAACATACTAAACATGTGAGATTACTCCATGGGTGGTCATGATAAACCCAAGCTAAAACAAGGTACTAGTTACTTGAAGTAACCCATTCGACTAGGACAAACCAAGAAACATATATTTTAATCCACATCAGTATTAGCATTTAATCTATCACATGATTATATGGTCTAACTTAGTGTTTAGGAAAACATTCGAATAACATTGGGGTTTTGCTTGAGGCGCAAGTTAATTTTCAAATCACTTAAAATTTAAACCTTTATTAATATCGATTAAATCATGCACAAACATGCATAGATTTTCGAATGAATCTAAACATTCAACAGGTAATACCTAAGATACATATAGGAACCAATTATTCCTTAGGGCATAAACAATCCGACAACAAGAGCATTCATGATTCTATCTCAAACAAGCATTCATCTTTAAATTGATAACACCTAATCATTATGTAATACCCCAAAATTTACTAAGTGATTAAGGGTCATTTAGTACTAAGATAATAGCTTAAAAGCTAACTTAGTGACTAAAATGACGAAAATGCAAAAGTTAGGATTTCTTTAATTATGGGTTTTAAAAGGAAATTTCTAAGGTTTAAAGGTCTCATGTGATAGACAGTGAATTGAATAAGGTATTCTTAAAGTTTGGTTGAATTTCAAGGAAAATTGGAATCGGAATTGAAGTTTAAAAAGGTAGTGACCAAAATGTAAATTTTGAAAATTTTATGGCTAAAGTATAAACTTTGGAAAAGTTTAGGGACTGAAGTTGTAATTTTTGAAAAGTTAGGGGTTTTTATTTAATAAATAAACAGATCACCTAAGGGTGTGAATCGAATGCGGAATTATTGGTTCGATCTGATACTTTGATTATTGGGAAAATCGCAGTTAAAGTTTAAGTGGAATTCGGATACCCGGATCGAACTGGAAAATTTTGAAATTTTTCCATATGATAGAGAAAGGTTATAAAAGTAATTTCCAAATGTTGGAAATATTTTTAGTTTGAATCAAGATGAATCCTACAGTTTATTTATGAGTAAAAGGATTATTTATCGGTATATTGGATCGAATGAAAATTTTGGAGACTGATCCAAAAGATATGGAAAAGTCATAAAATGTTATTTTATGAATATTTTATTATGGTTGGTTGAATTCTAACTAGATTTAGTTAGATTTTAATGGAATGACATTTTGGAAACAAACTAGTAAATAAAGACTAGTGGAGGGCAAATTGGTCACTTGGCCCCAATGGCAATTTTGAAATATTTAAAAAGTTATAAGGGAAATTTTGGAAAGAGGAAATGGAAGATTAAATCTTGGCCCTTGATTGATGATAAAATCAATCTCAACCATTGGATAAAAGGGTAAACTTGTAATTTTACTATTAAATGAATTTAATATTCATTTAATAGATATATGTGTAAAATAATGGTAAAAAGATGAACTAGCCTTGAAACGTGGAGAAAGAGGGGAAATAAGAAGAATATTTTCCAAGCTCAATTTAAGCCTCGAAACTCGGTTTTCAGGTAATCTCTTCAACTACAAAGTTGTTCTACTCTTCAAGCTCTATCTTTTGATATCAGTAATTCATGGAATCCATGCTTGATTGATGAGAATTTACATGAGAAAGAAATTAGTGTTTATGGATCAAATTGGGGCTTTTGAGATTTTATGATTCTATGATTGAATTCAAGTTGAAATCAAGCTAGTATGATGTTAAAATCATGATATTGAGTTGGATTTAAGTTTTACGTGTTTTGATTTCTGTGAAGATGATTAGGGTTTATGGATTCAAGTTTAATTTAGGGTTTGTGATGTTGAAATAATGATCTAGTAAGCTTGAATTGTTGTGGAAGCAAAACCCTAAGTTAAATTGTGTAGGGACCATTTCGGCAACTTGAAAAGTTGAAGGACCAAATCTAAATTTTTAGAATTTGGAGTGTATTTGTGTTATTAATGATGTTAGAGATAAGAAAATGAAGTTAGAATGTCAAAATGATGTTGAATTGAATTAGTGGCCATTTTGACAATTTGTTAAAGTTAAGTGACCAAATCGAAATTGAGGTTTTGTACGGGGTTAAATCTGATTTTTAGTTGTAATGATAGAATTAAGGTAGTAATGTTGAATTGGGGACTAAATTGCAAAGTTAAGAAATTTGAATCCTTATCTTTGCATTTTAGTGACTATTTCAGTAAAGAAGGAAAATTAAGGAGAATTATTGTGAATAATTATTTGATGAAGAAGGTCATAAGATGATGGTTTACAGCAAGTAATTGGACTACATTGAAAAGTAGAAAAGTAAGGAGAAGTTAGTATAAAAGTTGAAGTTGTTTATGGAAGTTGTGTAGAAAAACTGATTTAGGGCAATAACTTTGAAAATTCACCATAAATTCTACAAAAATGGTTAGAAGGTGAATTTTATACCGATGTAAATATTTGTTCGTCTAGTTTTGTGTCCAACAAACAGAAACTGATTTCGAGTTTCGAGTAAAAAGAGATGAATTTTTAAGTGGTGAAAGGTCAGAAAACTGTATAGCAGGCTGTTCCGAAATTCAATACTAGAAATTGATTTTAAAAATTCGCCATAAATCGTACAAGTTAAATTTGAGCTATTAATTTATATGGTTGAAAAGCTTATCGAATCTAGTTTCTTTTAGAACAAACGGAATCGAATTCCGAGTTGTAGATTATTTTATAAAAAATATTTCTTTGGAGGTACTGCAAACTGCCAGAGAATGAGAATTGATACACTTTGTATCTAAAGTTGAATAGTAAGCTTGAAAGGGGTTAATGGAAGTTCAAATTGGTCACTAAGAACCATAATGAATTTTTAAATAATACAAGAAAGAAAGGAAAATGTTTGGAGATTTTGTATTCGAATGATTATTTTGGACAATATGTCTAAGATATTGTTAGATTGAGATCTAACAAATATTTTACTTACTTGAATTTAAATTATTGTCTCACTAAGTAAATACTTAACGCGTAACTGTTTTACACGTAGGAAAGAAGAAATGGTTGGAGTAATGAGCATATACGGGCATTATCAATCAATAACAGGTACATCAGTATCAGTAAGATATCTTTTGATACTGTTTGATATTTACTAGTTAGAATGTATATTATAAGGGTATGCCTGCTCTGATAGAATTTGTATTTTATTTGGTATCTGGATGAATTTTAAATCAGGCAGTTTTATTAATTATCTCAAGACAAATTAAATTGATAAGTTGCTGTCTAAAAATAAACTCGATTTGAAGATGACAATATTATTTTTAAACTTTACGCGAATAACTAGATTTGTAAAAAAATTAAATACATTGTAAGATTTTTAAAGAAACAAAATTTTACTGAAAAGGGGTGTTACACATTAAGCCTATATCGATCTCACACCAGCTAATCATGATGCATAACATTTTATTTTATCCCTATTCAAGGCTTGCACCCTGAACAAGAAGATATACAAGATTTATACATATATAATCCAAATTAGTTCTCATTGTTTCGTATCATAACATATTAAAAAAATTAAGCATAATTTGCTTACCAAATACCATTATACATATAATATTATGCAACATCCATGTAATTATCGAACTTATCAACCTTATCCAACAAACAAATATTCGATTAACTTTTGAGACTTAACTTTGCAACCAAGTATCTATTCGATTACCGTATTGACATTATAAAAAAACAGTCTATTATGATCATTTTTAACCAAAACAGTCCACTAAACAAGCATTTAGGCATCAAGCATATCAAAACAATCCCTAGAAGCACACATACACAGAAAATAGTTCCTAACATGTTATTGTATCCATGAACAGTCCACATATTTAGTAAAACTGCCCTTTGTACCTTTATTCCTTTATTTTTTTAAAACAGTCCATTTATTCCTTACATCAAAGCATAACAGTCTCATTTATCTAAACACATTTACATTCATTTAAAACAGTCCCATGTGTGCTCCTAAACTTTCAGATCAGTTCCCTTCTTTGGTATATACGTTTTACACTATGAAACAGCCCCTTTAATTTATGTATACAAACAAAGCAACCTAGATTTCATACTCATATATGTATCTATTCAAAACAGTCTATGAAGTTTGTACTCATGAAAATTTAATCTATTTCATTTGCTTGCATAATCTTATACATAAATTCAGCCCCCAAATTGTTTATAATCATGTAAAACAGTCCCAATTCACAAATAAATACATGCTTCTAATAGATCTCTAAATAAGCAAGATAATTCCCCTATTTTTTTATAATCACTAAAATAGCTCTTTTCTTTACTAAATTAATCATTTATCAAATCAGTTCTTATGCTCACATGTTATATATACATATGTCCATACATATTTCACTAAAACAGCCCTTTTGAGCATTCACTAAGCATCCCTCTTAATTGGTGATTTAAAACAGGGCATTTTGTCCATATCAAAATCGTACACTTTTTAAACTGTTCTTAGGGCAGTTTTAAGGTTGTTTTCCATCCAATTTCAAGACTACATTTACAACATTCATTTACTTATCAAAACAGTGTTTTAATACCTTTTAAAACTGAACTAAATTAAGCTAAATTCCAACATTTCAAAACTGTATGCAGGGCAGTTTTTAACACCTAAAGTTTTCATTAAAACAGTGTTTATTTACAATTATTCGATTTCCCCTGTTTCATTAGCTGGCCAAAACAGTTTCCTATTGATATAATTACATACAGCAGTCCCTAAATGATACACAAAATAGTCCCTCTGTCAAAAATAATCGAAGCTGCCCTTGAAACTTTTCAATTATGTGCAAAACAGTTTGCTAACACCCCTATTTTACTCGGAACCTATCCAATCATATACACACACAAGCATATAAACAACCAAAAATCTGACAGTTCTCAATCATTTAAATTCAGCACCCAAAATTATTTGATTGCAAGCATTCAATCCAAACACATAATATTCAATCTTTTCAAATAAAATTCTTGTTCTAGATTCGAATTCCTTCCTAACCATACACAAAATATCTTTCTTTTAGTCCCGGGGTTCTAAATTGTTTTCTTTAAAGACCTTAATTCAAATTAAAAACCACACAAAATATCTTCATGCTTCTAAAACATATTTTTTGGGTATTACAGACAGTCCCTCCCCTGATTATACTAATTCGAAACAGCTTCAAGACAATCCCTTTAAGAATTATTTTGGTCTACAAGGATCAAAATTTCATTATTATCGGGCAAGGGTAAACAATTTCATGTCTCAGTTACAATTTATGCATTCCAAAATGGCCTAAGTCATCTTATTAAACTCTAAAACAGTGTGTAATGGCAACAACCTCAATTTGACTCTATTCGAACTATACAACTATTCATAACACTCATAAGATTCAAGAGCAGCAATTTGACATCTCTAACTACTCTTACAATTTCAAAATTTATGGTACTAATAAGTATACCATTTGAGTACTTGAAGGTAACAAACATTAAAAGATTAACGTGTAAAAATAAATACAATAAAATTTTAAGAGACGTAAAAATTATTAAAAATACAAAATTTAGAAGAATTTAAACAATTTTATGAATGAAGTGTTTGTTTTAGACAAAGACTTAATTTTTTCTGATAAAAAAAGATTCAGCTTTTGGACTGGAATCGAGTAAAGACTATAAAAACGTTTTGGTTAAAAACAACCCGACTTTTGAGCTGGTATAAGCTTATTAAATCGTCCACCTGAGCTGCCCATCGTGTCTCTTGTCGCACACACGAATAAAAAAACCAGAAATCGACAAAATTTAAGGTAGTTCAAAATTAATTTTATTATTAATTAAACAAGAAAATTTGACACACGCAAATCAACCTGACTGCAGCAATAATGAAGCTGATGATGTAAAAGGAAAGCCGATAGATAACTCTTCCACCTCAAAATTTCACCACTTGTCAGTTCTTTATTTCTTATTTTAATCATGGCGTAAAGTCTTCACATTTGATCGTGGAAACCCTTTTTTTTTTCTTGATATGAAAAACAGTTCTCGGAAGATTCCTGGGTTTATAAATTCTGATCTTTCAGACAAAGTCATTGGTTCGTCTCAGCGTTTTTTTGGGAGGAAAAACATGGACAGATCTCTGGTTTTGTTTGTTGGGGTTTCTTGTTTTCTGCTAATCAATGGGGTTAAAGTGGAGGACTGTGATTATCTGACAGAGACAGACAATACAAGGTTTCAATTGTTCAAGGCTTTAGAACCAGACGAGCAGCCTTATAGAACAGCTTATCACTTCCAGTCTCCTAAAAACTGGTTGAATGGTAAGACAAAGTGACAAACTATAGCTAGCTTTACTGATCTTGTTCTTGCAACTTACATATTTAGAACATTCAATTCTTTGTCGGTCATGTGTTTGTTTTTATGTTTGTTTGGTGGCAATTGATTCATCTGATCTGCTTCGACGATGGGACGAACATGGCTGACATTCACTACACAGATCCTAACGGTAAGAAGAACATTTTTACAAAAGATTGAACTTATCTTCTCCATTAGACTTCCCTCATTGTTTAGGCTCGGACTTAGACACTAGTATCGAACACGGAACACCTGTATGTTTTATTTGTTTTAAGTTTTCTTCATGTATTTGAGGGATTTAGAAGAACTATCACTCCATATCCGTGTCCAAATATGTATTCGAGATCATCCAACAACTTCAATATTCGATCCTATGCATTGTCTATTAGATAGGACCTATGTTACATGGACTCCAGGATGTGTGTCGAATACGGGTATATATTGAACTTTTCTTTATAGTTTATTCGTATATTTGAAAGATCATACTACATGACTACATCCCATGTCCGAGCATGTGTCGCCCTAGGTGTTGGACAAGACTACTTTAGGGAAAATGAAAAGTCCGGGTGTTGAATCTTCAAAACCAGTGAAATGAGAATAGTAAGTTATTGTTTCATCTGTGCAGGGCCAATGTACTACAATGGAGTTTATCACTTGTTCTACCAACATAATCCACACAGTGCATTGTTTGGTGATGGAATGGTGTGGGCACATTCTGCATCATATGATCTTATTAACTGGATCAGTCTTGATCTTGCACTTACTCCATCTGAGCCGTTTGACGCCATAAGTTGCTGGTCCGGTTCGGTAACGATCCTTCCCGGGAACAAACCAGTCATTTTATACACAGGCATTGATGCTAACTATAACCAGGTTCAAAACCTGGCAACACCGAAAAACCAATCCGATCCGTTGCTAATAGAATGGGTCAAATACTCTGGAAACCCTCTAATGACTCCACCAAAAGGTGTTAATGGAGATAACTTTAGAGATCCAACAACTGCTTGGCAGGGTCCCGATGGAACCTGGAAAGTAGTCATTGGGAGCTATAGCAATAAACAGGGCATGGCCATACTCTACCAAAGTGAAGATTTTGTTAACTGGACTATGCATCATGACCCTCTTTATTCGGCATCGAAAACCGAGATGTGGGAGTGCCCAGACTTCTTTCCAGTGTCTGTTAACAGCACCAATGGGGTCGACACCTCTGTCGCCAATCCGAGTGTTAGGCATGTTATGAAGGCAAGTTTCAATTCCCATGATTACTACATTGTGGGGACTTATGATACTGAGCACGAAAAGTTCCTTCCTGATGTCGACTTTACGGGAACCAGTTCGGACTTGAGAATTGATTACGGTAAATTCTATGCCTCGAAGACATTCTTCGACACTAAGAAGAACCGAAGGATACTATGGGCTTGGGTAAATGAATCTGATAGTTCCGAAGATGATATACAGAAAGGATGGTCTGGACTTCAGGTGATTGACATTACATATTCACTGATGTTGCATGATGTATTAGAATTACACTGCTCCTTAATGGTTTACTGATATTCCTTTGCAGGCGATTCCGAGGCAGATTTGGCTCGATACAGAGGGAAAGCAATTATTACAGTGGCCGGTGGAAGAACTCAACAATCTACGTGACAATCAAGTCTATGCTTATGGCAAGCAACTCGAAAGTGGATCGGTTTTTGAAGTTTCGGGCATCACTGCTGCACAGGTGAGTTAGAAGTCTATTGTTGTGCATTATTCACCATCATATGTATTTGAAGTAACTGCATTATCATAATGAAAATTTTCTCACATTGTTCGAAGGCCGATATAGAAATAATGTTCGAATTGCCCGAACTAGAAGAGGCAGAGTTCATGGATACCAGTTTGGTTGATCCCCAACTTATCTGCGACAGACAAGATTCATCTGTCACTGGAAAATACGGACCATTTGGTTTATTAGCTTTGGCAACAGAGGACTTGACGGAACGAACTGCGATTTTCTTTAGGATTTTTCGAGGTGATAACAGATATGTAGTTCTTATGTGCAGTGAGCAGAAGAGGTTGGCTACTGCTTCTTTCCCGAACTATCAACAATTGTGCAATAAGTCATCCACTTTCATTTGATTCAATGTTTAAACACGTTATTCTCAGGTCTTCGCTGCGAAACAACTTGGATAAAACCACATACGGAGCTTTTATAGACATCGACCCGCGCCAGGAAATGGTTTCACTAAGAACCTTGGTGTGTCTATTCGTTTTCTATTTACTGGTGCAGGGCCTTTTCCGTGTCTGTGTTGATTTGTTTGTACCATATTTTCCGCAGATAGATCACTCGATAATTGAGAGTTTTGGTGGGAAAGGAAGAACTTGTATCACAGCAAGAGTTTATCCAAAGTTGGCTATCAACAACAAAGCTCATCTTTTTGCATTCAATAATGGAACTCTGAGAGTAACAATTTCAAGCTTGCATGCATGGAGTATGGATAAAGCCCGGGTGAACTGCAGGGGAGGCTTGGATGATACGGAATCGTGCATTCGTGCTAGGACCGCGAAAACCGAAACTATATCTCAGGATTTCTCGAGGAATAAGTAAACAAGTTGGCCCGTTGTCCATGTCTAGGAAATTACAGTTACAATTGCAGTGGTCATTGATGAAACATATTAAATCTCGATCTTTGTTAGTCCACGTTGGTTGGGAGGGGATGTTGTCCCCCTCCCAAAGTATTTTACTATAATAGTGTTCTAAGTCCTTTTTAGCTTAAATATTAGTCAAATAAGACCTTTGTCCCTCCCGGTTTTTAACTTTAAAGGTTCAATAGACTCTTGATTTCTCCTAATGTTTGATCCTAATTCTATCTCGAATCTACACTTTTCATTTTTCTTGAAATCCTCGAGTCCTTGCATCATTGTCAGACACATATTGGAACATTATCAGATGTGTACTTTTTCTTAAGAAACACTTACTGCCCAACATGAATCATGCTTAGGCCCCAGAACTGCAGGTCAACAACATCATATGCTGTATAATCCTGGGAATATGCTTAATCAAGGTACCGAATCGAGGGAACCCGAAACTCGATACCGTTGATTCATACAGTCCATCTTTAAGAAATGACATCAGACAAGGTGTTGGCTTGGTGAACCTGAAATTTAATTCAACTGATTAGTAAGTCATATTTAAGAAATAACATTCGACGAGTATGAGATTCGAGTCTTTTTATATAGTAGATCGTAAGTTTGAGCGCACTTAAATATATAGAAGTATTTTGGAGGATTATAAGTTACTTAAATGCTGGGTTAAAAAAACAAAACTAGAGGAGAAGCCGACACACTTGATAAAACAAAATTATCAATTTAAATGCAATATAAAGTATTGTTTTAAACAAAGACTAAGCTTTTATTGATAAAAGAAAGACTCGGCTTTTGGAGTGGACTAAAGTAAAGATTATAAAAATCTCAACATGACACATTTGATTAATAAAACCAGATATTGACAAAATTTAAGGTAGTTGAAAAATACTTTTATTTTTAGGGAAAACTACATATTTAGTATTCCAGTTATGTTCATGTTACTGTTTTGATACCTAACTATTATTTTGGTAAAATAGTACCTAAGGTTATGTTTTTGTTCTTTTTTGGTACACGATCGTTAGAAACTAACGGAGATGATGGGCGTGGCTTGTTATAATCATATTTTTAGTCCAAAACACTTATATAGACGATTAATTTAGTCTAAAATCCATCAATTTAAAACATCTTAATTCCGGGGGGAAAATTACAAATTACATTCGACTAAAAGAAAAAAAATGAGGAATTTACAATTTTAATCCTAAAATTAAATTAATGTTTAAACTAATAGAATTTTAAACTAAATTGATAGATTGTATAAGTTTTTGGACTACAACTGTCATTAACCCAAACCATGTCACTATTTTCGTTAGCTTTTAACAACCGGGGTACCAAAACAGAATAAAAACGTAACGTTAAGTATTATTTTACCAAAAATAATAGTTGTATGCTAAAATAATAACGTGGGCGTAACTGGAGTACTAAATGTGTAGTTTTCTAAGAACACAGGAAAAAATTGTCACATGCAATTCAACCTGACTGCAACAATAATAAAGTTGATGATGCAACTCTTTTACTTCAAAATTTCATCCACTTGTCTGTTCTTCATTTCTTATTTTAATCATGGCGTAAATTCTTCACATTTGATCTTTCAGACAAAGCCATTGGTTCATCTCAGCCTTTTTTGGGAGGAAAAAACATGGATAAATCTCTGGTTTTGTTTGTTGGGATTTCTTGTTTTCTGCTAATCAATGGGGTTAAAGTGGAAGACTGTGATTATCTGACAGAGACAAACAATACAAGGTTTCAAATGTTCCAGGCTTTAGTACCAGATGAGCAGCCTTATAGAACAGCTTATCACTTCCGGTCTCCTAAAAACTGGTTGAATGGTAAGCCAAATTATAGCTAGATTTATTTATCTTGTTCTTGCAACTTGCATATTTAGAACATTCAATTCTTTGACGGTCATGTGTTTGTTTTTATGTTTGTTTGGTGGCGATTGATTCAACTGATCTGCTTCGATGATGGGGCGAAAATGGCTGACATTCACTTCACAGATCCTAACGGTAAGAAGAACATTTTTACTCAAGATTGAACTTATCTTTTCCCTCCTCCTTTCCTCGTTGTTTAGGCTCGGACTTCGACACCAATATCAAATAGGGTTGTAAATCAGATGAGATAGATCACAAACTATTCGATTTTGACTCGGTCAAAGTTTTATTCGAGCTTTTAACAAGCTGAGACGAGCTACACAATATCTGACTCAAAAAGCTCGCTAGCTACTCAGAAATATAATATATTATATTATATTAGTTAATTAGTGTTTAATTTTGGGGTTCATGATTTAGAACCTGGTTTGAGATTTAGGGTTAGCAAATTAAGGTTTAGTTCAAGTTTTTCGAGTTCGAACTTCAATTTTTGTTTTCGAGTTCGAGTCGAGCTTAACTATACTCAAACTCAACTCGGCTCGTTTATACCTCTAGGATCAAACACCTATATGCTCTATTTATTTAAAAGTTTTCTTCATGTATTCGAAGGATCACGAAACAACTTTAGTATTCGATCCCATGCATCATCTCTTAGATAGGACTACGAAAAATGAAAAGTCCGTATTATTTTAGATGTAAAAAGATCATGTTACTTCTCATGCTAAAATAATAAAGTTGATGATGCAACTTTTCTTTAAAGTTTTTTCATAGATGTAAAAAGATCATGTTACTTCTCATGTAGTCATATATGACTACGAAAAATGAAAAGTCCGTATTAACATGGACGGAACTAGGCAGGGAGTTTTGGGGGCGTGGTTCCCTGCTAACCTTTTTTTAATATAGTTTATTTAAAAAAATATATAATTAGTTGTATAATCTCTTCAATCTTTTTAAAATTTTATTTTAGCACCTTTAAAATTTTTAATCTTATTATGGTCCCTTTTATACATTTCTAATTCTGCCCTGCTTATTAAATCTTCAAAACCAAAGATATAAGATTAGTAAGTTAATGTTCCATCTGGTGCAGGGCCAATGTACTACAAGGGAGTTTATCACTTGTTCTACCAGTACAATCCACACAGTGCATTGTTTGGTTATGGTATGGTGTGGGCACATTCTGCATCATATGATCTTATAAACTGGTTCGGTCTTGCTCATGCACTTTTTCCATCCGAGCCATTTGACGCCATGGGTTGCATCTCCGGCTCGGCAACGATCCTCCCGGGGAATAAACCGGTCATTTTATACACCGGCATTGATGCTAACTATAACCAGGTTCAAAACCTGGCAACCCCGAAAGATCGATCGGATCCGTTGCTAATAGAATGGCTCAAATACTCTGGAAACCCTATAATAACTCCACCAAAAGGTGTTGATGGAGATAACTTTAGAGATCCAACAACTGCTTGGCAGGGTCCCGATGGGACCTGGAAAATAGTCATTGGGAGCTATAGCAATAACCAAGGCATGGCCATACTCTACCAAAGTGAAGATTTTGTTAACTGGACTATGCATCGAGATCCTCTTTATTTGGCATCGAAAACCGAGATGTGGGAGTGCGTGGACTTCTTTCCCGTATCTATTAACAGCACCAACGGGGTCGACACCTCCATCGCAAATCCGAGTGTTAGTCATGTCATGAAGTTAAGTTTCAATTCCCGTGATTACTACATTGTGGGGACTTATGACACTGAGCAGGAAAAGTTCCTTCCTGATGTTGAATTCACGGGAACCGATTCAGACTTGAGAATCGATTACGGTAAATTCTATGCCTCGAAGACATTCTTCGATAGTAAGAAGAACCGAAGGATAATATGGGCTTGGGTAAATGAATCTGATAGTTCTGAAGATGATATACAGAAAGGATGGTCTGGACTTCAGGTGATTGGCATTACATATTCACTGATGCTGCATTATGTATTAGAATCACACTGATCCTTAATGGTTTATGGATATTCCTTTGCAGGCGATTCCAAGACAGATTTGGCTCGATAGAGCCGGAAAGCAATTAGTTCAGTGGCCAGTGGAAGAACTCAACAATCTACGTGAGGATCAAGTCTATGTTTATGGCAAGCAACTCGAAAGTGGATCGGTTTTTGAAGTTTCGGGCATCACTGCTTCACAGGTGAGTTAGATCTCTATTGCTGTGAATTATTCACTATCATATGTATTTGAAGAAATTGCATTATCATAATGAAAATTTCCTCACGTTGTTCGAAGGCCGATATAGAAATAATATTCGAATTGCCCGAACTAGAAGAGGCAGAGTTCATGGATACCAGTTTGGTTGATCCCCAACTAATCTGCGACAGACAAGATTCATCTGTCACTGGAAAATATGGACCATTTGGTTTATTAGCTTTGGCAACAAAGGACTTGACAGAACGAACTGCGATTTTCTTTAGGATTTTTCGAGGTGATAACAGATATGTAGTACTCATGTGCAGTGAGCAGAAGAGGTTGGTTACTGCTTCTTTCCAGAACTATCCACAGTTGTGCAATAAGTCATGCACTTTCATTTGATTCAATGTTTAAACATGCTATTCACAGGTCTTCGTTGCGAGACAACTTAGATAAAACCACATACGGTGCTTTTGTAGACATCGACCCACATCAGGAAATGGTTTCACTAAGAACATTGGTGCGTCAATTCATGTTCACCGCTTTCTATTTACCGGTGCAGGGCCTTTTTCGTGTGTGTATTGATTTGTTTGTACCATATTTTTCGCAGATAGATCACTCGATAATTGAGAGTTTCGGTGGAAAAGGAAGAACTTGTATCACAGCAAGAGTTTATCCAAAGCTGGCTATCAACAACAAAGCTCATCTTTTTGCATTCAATAATGGAACTCTGAGTGTAACAATTTCAAGCTTGCATGCATGGAGTATGGATAAAGCCCGGGTGAACTGCAGGGGAGGCTTGGATGATATGGAATCGTGCTAGGACCGCGAAAACCGAAACTAAGAAATGAGTAAACAAGTTGGTCCTTGTTGATGTCTAGAAAATTACAGTTACAAATTACAATTGCCATGGTATCAAAGATATGATTACTTTAGAATATGAACTCATATGGCTTATAAATAGTTCTTGTTGCTGCAATCTGGTTTTGGACAACTAATGTAGTATGGCACAAAACTACATTACTCGGACTTAATATTAAGGGTTCATGACTAAAATTTTAAGAATAGAATTTAGACTTTAAATAGTGTTACCAATATATCAAATTCAAACCTTAAAAAAACAAAAAAAGGTTGGCTTAAAATTTTTTCTTTACTTCTCATGTGTTTTATGAAATGAAACCATCCTTCTTGATAAAGATATATATATAAGCAAGGCTGCATAGTAATTTGGGTTTTACATGCTTGTGTAGGGTGTGCATAATTCGGTTTTGACCGAATTAACCGACCGAACTGAATCTTTTTCTGTTAATCGGTCGGTTAATTTTAGGTAAAATCAGTTAATAGTTAATTTTATTTTCAAACTTCGATTTTAGTTAATTTAGTTCGAAACCGGTTAATTATTCAAAATTATTATATATTAAATATTATATATATTACATATATTTATTTTTGGTCATTAAACTTTTAAAAATTATAAAATGATCATTATTTTTTTTGATATATTATAAAACGGTCATTAAACTTTTATTAAATTAGTATAAAATAAAAGTCAATGACTAAATTTTTTTTAGCATAATTTAGTGATCAATTGTGTAATTTACCTAAATTTTGATAAATTTAAGATCGAACTGAATTAACTGATTTTATTCAGTTCGATTAAAAAAAGTTCGATTAGTAAATTTTAATCGATTCGATCTGTTAATACTTGCGTATAGTTTTTGGATAATTCCTTTAGTAAAGTCCAGAAAAAGTGCAAACCCTAAAAAATCTAGCAGCTTGCGCGTCCTAATCTGGAGACATAAAAAATCTTGTGAAAATGATAAAGTGGTCTCCACGATTTTATTGTCAATGGCTGAGGAACGAAGACGAATCCTTTTCCGGCATTTGAGTTGCAACTCCCCCGACAACTTGTCCGGAAACATGGAGAAGTTTCCAGAACTTTTCTGCTTTTTGCCATTTGTACAGAACTTACACATAATAATCTCTCTCGAACTTTCTTCTCGAACACCGCCTTATATATATATATACACACACATCACTCTCCTAATCCAACGAACTCTGACAGTTGATCTTTTTCCTACGAGGTTTGAAAAATCTCTGACAGAACACGGACATGAAGTAAAACAGTCTCACTGTCAGAGTGTTGTTGCTTGTTTTTTTATTATTACAAAGAACTGATGGAAGGAGTGGTGGTAATAAAGGAAGAGGAAACTCAAGTGACGGTTGCTGCTCCTGGAATTGCGGCGTTGTCTTCGTCGTCGTTGTCGTCGTCGTCGTCTTCGAATGCCACTCCGCAGCCGCGGGAAGGGCTTAACGAGGTTGGTCCGCCGCCGTTCCTGACCAAAACTTTCGAAATGGTGGAAGACCCTTGGACGGACTCAGTGGTTTCATGGAGTAAAGCTCGTAATAGCTTCATTGTGTGGGATTATCACAAATTCTCTACCACGCTGCTTCCCAAGTATTTCAAGCACAGCAATTTCTCCAGTTTC
The DNA here is from genome assembly GCA_019671005.1 of Hibiscus mutabilis. NCBI lineage: Eukaryota > Viridiplantae > Streptophyta > Magnoliopsida > Malvales > Malvaceae > Hibiscus > Hibiscus mutabilis. Next base: position 83,070,949 of record CM033715.1, read on the forward strand.
GTTCGCCAGCTCAATACATATGTAAGTTTTTTCACTTCCAAATTGTTGTTTTTTCCGCCCAAGAATTTTATAAGTTCGTCTCCTCGCATAAAGTTCTGTTTTCGGTCTCTGATTGTGATGCAGGGTTTTAGAAAAATTGATCCAAATAGATGGGAGTTTGCCAATGAAGGGTTCCTGGGAGGGCAAAAGCACCTATTGAAAACGATCAAAAGGAGAAGAAATTTGGTGCAAAGTTCACAACATCAAGGTGGAGGAGCTTGTGTTGAGATTGGACAATTTGGATTAGATGAAGAGCTGGAGCGATTAAAGAGGGATCGAAGTGTTTTACTAGCCGAAATCGTGCGATTAAGGCAGCAACAGCAGCATTCAAGGGACCGAGTTGTTGCAATGGAGAAAAGGTTACAGAGCACAGAGAGGAAACAGCAGCAGATAATGTCATTCCTTGCTAAAGCTCTCCGAAACCCAACTTTTATTCAGCAGTTTGCTCAGCAAAGACAGGTCCCCGGGGTTGAAATTGGGCGGAAACGGAGACTAAAAGCGAGCCCCAGTGTGGAGAATCTGCAACAAGAAGCCGTCACTGTGGTGGTTGATAACGATCGAGTTGAGGAGCAAGAAGAGCTTGCTACCATCGGGTCCGAGATCGAGACGTTTTTCACTTCCGCCGTGGACAATGAATCAAGCAGTGAAATCAAGGACTATATAACAAGTCCAATGCCCATTTCAAGTGTGACTAATAGCTTGGGTGTTGATGGTACGCTATGGGAAGAGTTAATAAATGAAGAGTTGATAGCTGGTGAACCAAATGAGGAACTTGTGGTGGACGATCAAGCTGAAGTTGATGTCCTAGTTGAAGATTTGGCAGCAAACCCTGCGGATTGGGATGATGATTTGCAGGAACTTGTGGATCAAATGGGTTATCTAAGGTCAAATCCATGACCAAGAATAAACACATTAATGGAATCTAAGATCTTGTTGTTCTAGGCTTTTCGAGTTGGTCTCTTTGGCACCGTTCCTTGTTTTATTAAACTGGTATGCATATCGATTTCAGCTTGTTGTTCATGTTGTTTATATAGTTTGTTTGTGAAACTTATAGGATTGTATATGATTTCTCATACAGCAGGGAATGGTGAAAGTTGCTCAGGGGCCAACATGGGTTCCTGTTATTCACTGTATCCTTTTGATAAACACCTTCAAAGCACTTTGGAATTTGATTTAGTAGTTTATATTGTATTTATTGTTTTCTTTTGTAATTTTTGACAGGTGAATCTAGTGAAAAGAGGTTTATGATATGAAAGAACCCTTTGAAGCCATAGATCTTCTGCAGGCTTCAAGTTCCAGAATTTTTGGTCTTTACTGCTTATACATGTTATTGCTAAATATGCACTTTTGGTTTCCATGTTAAATTCTTATTGTGTTTTTGTTCATGTATATCAGTTCCAGTACATATGCATATATAATGGTTTCCAGTACATATGCATATATCAGTTCCAGTACAAAAACATGATTATTGCCAGCTCTTTGTCTTGTCTTGGTAAATTCTGTCAAGTTCATATAGTTTGGCCTACTATTGCCACTCTACTCTGTTCTATCCGTATCCAAGATAGTGTTTCCATAAACAGGTGTAGTTGAGGTGTACATCGAAGATGAAGCTGAGCTTGGATCAGACCGAAACTCGGAACTTGGGCTCGAAGAGGATCGAGTGACTTGCCTGATACATGGAGGCTTTGCAGAAATCATATTGGTCGTATTGTTCTTTCTGGCTTTCACAAAGCATGGAGACCTTGTATTATTTCCCTCAAGGGACTCTAAGCAATCTTTTGATAGTGGTATTGTTTCAGAAGGATCAGATTCAGCCTGTAATTGTTCCATCAACCTCGTCTCCCGTGGCTGAGCTGCCGTCCAACGTTCGAGCCAACTCCATCTCCAATTATCAGATTCTTGATATTTGGGATTATATCCTGCGCTATTTATCTCCAATTCTCCATTGTTTCCAGAACCAGTACTCTTTCTTTCTCTCTAGAAGGCTCCTTCCTGCCTAATCTGCAGCTTTGTTTTAACTTCGACCGGGGATCCTTTTGTATCACACCAGTCATCCTTGAAAACATATTTCAGATTCTTGATATTTGGGATTATATCCTGAGCTTGGACATGGACGAGAGTTTGCATGCATGCGTGCAACGAAGTGTTACAGCAGCCACGAAACAATGAAAGTACACCTGTATAGAAATTGTCTTTGAAAATTCAATGGAAGACAAGATCTTTGCTTGTTTTTTTATTTATGATATTTTAGTTTGGTCCCATGCAAGGGCATGTTACCCTTTGTTTTGGCACATGAAAACACTTGATTTAAACTGATTCGGATAATACAAACTTGAAGCGACAAGCAATGCAAATTTTCATGCATCTTTGGATAGGATTTAATATTACAGTACACAACAGAAAATAGAGTTTGATCGGTCTAACATGATGCCATTGCCAGTAAGTATCCAAAATTTATTTTGTCTAATTATAAACAATCAAACCCTATTCAAATCAGTATTAATTGTGCAAAGTGTAATAAGAGTAAAAGACATGCAAGTTTGGCTACAATCCTGGTCCTTTAGTTTGTGTTGCTAGCGGCCTGTAACAAATTCGAAACTTTTTAAGAGACGATGTTTGATACTTTTGATTCCAATATCCAATATGCATATGCAAGGAGCTTCTGTTTTCTTCACTTATGCCTTCTCCTTACTTGCTGTTGTTATCAGATGGTGCAATGTCGCTGCCGGGATAACAGCACTTGGACTTGGGTCCTTGACTCGATGAGACCCTGTTCGCCTGAGACTGAAATTCCGCGCCACTCCACTAGGTATTAAATTACGCAACGGCCATGGAAGGTGCCGCATCAGTTTTGTTGAACTCACAAGCAATATCACACCCATCATGATAAAAAACCTGCAATGGAAAGTTCATGTAAACTACAATTTCATGGCAAAGATCCTGGATTTGAGCTGCAATAGTATGGAATCACAAATGGTTGCACTAAATACTATTTATCCACCAATCTAAAGCAAAGAGGCATGGCAGAATCAGATTTGAACTTTCTTTTTCTTTTTCATTTTAAAAGAAAATGCAGTAGAAAAGGTTGTTATAATCAATCATATTGACCACAGAAGCTTTTCAGATGCCTATGGCATGCAACAGGTTGGCAAGCCACATCTGAGGATAATCAGAAGCCAAGGCATAGCAGAATTTTGAAATAAAATGTTGTACAATCTGAGTGTAAAATATAAAGTAAGCATTATATACCATCCAAGCAAAACTGCAAGGCGGGCAGTTGGTGCTGAGGGCAACTGTTCACCCAATGCGAGCATACCAGCAAGTACACCAGTCACGATTGATGCCACAGCAGCACATGTGGAGATGACAATTGCTCGACCATGCTTTAGGCCTCGTGTCTGATCAAAAGGTGTACAAAGATTTTATGATAAAATTATCCAAGAGTGTAAGACAACCATGTAAAAAGTAAGAGACATTAAAGGACCCTGTTAGAACATAGATGTCATGACTGAACCTTTGCTTCCACAAAACAGAACATAACTGAACCGTGTTAAAAATGAAACCATAACATAAGTGAATCCCATGAATCTCGCACATAAGGTACGACCCATTACAAATAGCTTAAGGCAATGATATCAACATGCTGAGATGTCATCGTGAACCATTTAGGTGACCGAAATACCTGGTAGTAAAACCCAGTGCCACTACAACAGATGCTAATTGAGACGCACAGAGGAATCATCATTTTGGAGAACCCCTGCTCCACGAATACAAATCCCATTTTTGATATTACGGATGCCATTCTGCAAATAAGCGAAACCCTATTTAACTTGAGCTTCTCAAACCACAATAACACATTTTTTATGCAGGCACATATAAATGCTAGTATGCTATATAAATTTTGCATTAAATGGATACTATCTCCAATCTCCATTACAAGATAAATTATGACCCATGAAGAGCAAGAATAAGACTTGCAGTAAAAGTGGTTCAGGTGAAAATAATACCCAAATAAAATTCCTGATTCCAAGCCATATATGATTTCTTCAACAACATCGTACTCGATCTGCAGGAGAAAAGTTGTTAATAAATGCAGGTGAGGTGAGGAAAAAAAAAACCAAAATGTTACATAAGAGAATGCTATTGTAAAGTAAAAAGCCAAAATCAACATAAATATTCAAAAGAGAGAGAGAGAGTTTACCAGTTCTTGTTCTCTCCGTTGACGCTTGTAGATGCGAAGCCACCCATTTAGGAGTACCTGTATAAACCATATATCGAATATCAAAGCATTATCACACATGGATTCCCCACAATATAATCAAGGAAATAACGAAATACGGCATGTTTAAAAAGCATAAGAGTATGGAAACCTTTCAAGTTTAATGACCAATATCAGCAAGAGGTCTTTAGTTTTTTTACTTTTACCTCCAATGAACTACAACTTTATAAATATTAATTATGTAAAAGTAAGACTCAACAGGAATTGATATTTTATAAAATAATTTGAGTCCTATAGGAATAGAAAAAAACAACATTACTACTAAATGTATCCAGAAAAAAAGTCATGGATAATAGCCATCATCATGCTGCTCTAGTCTTGCACCTTTAAGGAGGGAGACACTGGCAACAAATTAATCACAATTGAAGCTGTGAATTCTTATTTTGTTCTTTACAGGTTGAGATTTATGACTTGATTTAATTCACTCCGTTTATTAGACTAATAAAGTAGAATTTATTGATTGGAGATGTCCTTCAGATAACTTCTTGAAGTTCCCATTAAAGTGGAACTTTATTGGCATGATGTTTTGTATCTCTTAAATTGAATAAATGCTCCATCGAATTTAAGAATATATCATAAGCTTCATGTTTGCAAGACAATAATTTATTAATCATGAAATATACATAGCGTCTCAAAGAGTCTTACCAAATACCAACATATTTCTGATAATAGGAACATATGATATTGATATAAAACAATATTATTAGATAAGAGTAGAGGAAAAAGGTACCTACAAACACGATCATGACAACGAATGCCAACCATGGTATCTGTAAAATCGATACTTCTGAAGACTCTTGCTCCTCTCCACCAGCACCAACGCCTGCATCAGAACAAAACAAGACGATTACCTCATTGACAAATACAATCTTAAGATGTCAATGAGGAAGGTTTTATATAAAGTACCTTATGCTTTTAAATTGAATTGAGATGAGAACTATCATGTGAACATTCTGAATGGACTCGCTTTGCAATAGCAATGAAAGAAACTTGTATTACCTATGGTGCCAATACCAGCTAATGTAATCCCCATCCAGTCAATAATATTCATGACTTCATGAAGATAGAAATGTGAAAAGATTGAAAGAATGGCAAGCCCACATCCAGAAACCGGTTGTATGACAGATACCTGAGAACATTATCATCATCACCCGTAAAGAATATACAAAATTTACAATAAAAATCATCACATAATAATATTCAACCAACCTGCAGCCAAAGATTGGCCATCATTTAGTTAAACTAGTAATATTCTAGTTCAATAAAGTTATAGGAGAACATCAATTCAGTCGATTGCGTAAACAAAATATTTCATTAAAAAGAAAGCAACTCACCGGAGCCAAAGATAATGCTCTCAACATCAACAAGGCACCACCAATATCCATCAGAAATCCCATCACCCATAATTTATTAACAGCATATGTTCTTATCACCTACATGCAAAAACATGTGCAATTAATCAAAAACACCTAAACCAAACCCACTTTCAAAGAACCCCTTTTCAAAGCTTATCTCAAGATACAATTGTCAGTGCAAAAAAAATGACCCAAATCCCAAAAGTTCCACAAATTCCGAACCCAGTTCTCCAGTGGCTTTGAAAAGCTCCGTAACCACATAAGAATCGTTTATGAACGACAAAAAAGAGAGAAACCCAGAAACAGCAAAGACCTAAAAAGAAAATCAGGGAATAAAAAAACGAGGGAATTACCTTGAGCTTGAAGGAGAGAGGAGGGAGAATAACAGTGCCCTTTTTTTGTAGAACTTTGCCCATGTTATTACCCGCTGTTGCAACCAATGTTAAGAAAATTGATTCCCACATTTCTTCTCCTTCTTCCCCTTCTTCGCTATGTCTCTGAAATCAATTGAACAAAAAAATTAACTTGTTAAAGATTAAAATCTCTCTTTTCTCTCTCTCTCTCTGCGGTGGTTTTTTATTTGGGCAGCTAAAAACAGGAATTTTTGGGTCAGCCAGTGGTTTTGTCGGGGTTGGGGCAATTGCAAAGGGCAAAGGCTGTCTTTTGATAATTATGTGGCTTGTTCCCACGTGCGATTTGGTACGTTGGAAATATTAGAATTTAAATTTATTTAATTTCTTATGAATATGATATTTCACACTTATTAATAAATTTTGCTCATTCTATTTTTGTATTGAACTTTTAAAAATGATTAATTTATCCGCTGAATTTTATATATTAATTTTTAATATTTTTTTGTTAACTCTCTAATACCGTTGTGATATGAAATAAAAATAATAAAAATTGATGAGTAAAATATGTAAATCATCACTGAACTTTATTCTCTGACCTATTTTGGTTACTAAACTTTGTTCGTTGATCAATTTTAGTCATTGAAGCTTTACATGTTATGGTCCACGTCATAGCGGTGTTAGAAGGTTAACGGAGAAATAATGAAAAAAATTAATTTACAAAGTTCAGTGAGTAAATTGAACATTTTTAAAGTTCAGTAATAATTTACGTATTTTACCATTATTAATAAAATTGACAAAAGAGGGTCAAAGATGCTCATATTATTTTGTATGATTTTGAATCTTAAGATTTATCTTAAGAATATAATTATCTATGTTTAATTATAAAAAATAAAATTGATCAAAAATATTCTTAAAAATGAAAAAATATTCATTAAAATTTTATTTCAGTTTTTTCTTATAAATCACTAGTATTCAACTCATTAGCTTATTAATATGAATCAAATATTATGTGGGTCCATATAACATTATGATTCGAATTTCCGACTTTACTTAAAAAAATTATTTTCTTATCTATTTAAATTGTGCATAATATTTAATAGACCTAATTATACACTATCAACTACAAATATTCTAAAAAGTAAGCACCCATATTTTTGAAGTAAAAATAATAATAAAATTTACAATATTCAAATAAAAAATCCATTTTCAAGCCTTGGAATACAACCACACCACAAGAGCAGTTAATCCCAATCAACCAACAAATCAAACACTACAAACTCACTTAAACAAGCATTTCCTTTGGAGAAGGAAAATAAATGAAAATGTAATAGTTTCTAGCTTTTGTTGAGAGCCAACTTCTTGACAGCATTGGCCAGGTCTTTGTCTTTCTCAATGCTCTGAACCCACCTGGCATTGATAAGAACCTGCTCAATGCTCTGTTTCAAGGTTCTTGCAATGGAAGCATTTTCCCTATATGCAAAGAACTTCCCTATTCCCTTCACTTTCTCAGACGAAGCAAACTGCCAAAAGAAAAACAATGATCCTTAGAACAAGCAAAAGAAAGACAGAATTCATTGTAACGGATTCAACAAGGATAACAAACCGGCGACACGATTGAACTGACGAAACGAGTTAATAGATACCCGGATCCATAGGTTGTCAAAATGACATTCCACTCATCCTGTTTTTGGTAATTAAACAAAAGTTAAATATAAAACATATCGACAAAACCTCAAGTTTTATATACTAGAGGGACCAAAACCGTAATTGTCCCTTTTTATTACCCTGAGCCATTTCCATGCAACTTCACGTCCTTCTTTACTAACAGCAAGTGCAAAAACTGCATCTTGTTTGCGAACCTAAACAACATGGAAGATGATTTTCATGGCATTCAACTCAAGGAAATTTGTTCTTTTTTTAATCAAAGAAAAATGGAAGCTTTTGAACTAGGAATTCGAATACCTCGGCCGACAATGCAAAGTTCAAAGCTTCAAGTATGACACCCTCATCAGGACAAGATGCCAATGAACCTACAAAAAAATTATTTTGTAATATATCCATATTGATTTGAATGATATGCAAGTGTCTAAAGGAAATTTTACCTAAAACCCTGATTCTTTCTTGGCCTAGATCAGTTTCTTTGTAAATTCTCAACAGAGATTCAAAGCCTGCTTTGTTTGATGGGGAGACTTTCTGCATTACAGCTACATATGCAGCCTTTCTTATGTCAGGATGGAGGAGAGGTGTGTTTCGATCGTCCACGAAAGCATTAAACCGCGAGATTGCTTCGTTTATCGTTTCCTCGTGACCGAACATGGCAAGTGCGGTGAGAACGTCTCCTCTCGACATTGAATCCAGATGACTCTCGCCTTGTTTCGGGGGTCCCAACCGAGGTTCCTGTAAGGGAAGTTACAGTGTCAATGTGACGAAAACAGGTTAAGTTTTGGTTATTACAGGCTTTGAATATCTGAATTAACTTACGCAGCAGAATGCAGGAAAAGGCTGATGAAAAATTGTTTAATGTGATTCATGAGTTTGGGTCTTGCGTCTGCAACAATCCTTATGACTTTATCGGTTATCTGCGGAGTTCAGGATCCCGGATCAGGGTTATCTAGAATCAGAATCAAAATAAAGATTAAGAAATGAGGCTAAGTCTAACGATCCGGTTTTAAGATATATCCCCCGCATTGTGCTACACACCGGGATGAAACTTTTTCATAACAAAAGTACCTCCCAGGGCAACACAAGGGCGAAATCCTAGAACCCGGATCGGTGTATTACCTTAATCAAGTTAGATAACACATTGTGCTCAAGTTCCTCCTTATAGGCAGCCATGAAGGTAAGCAAGGAAGTTGAGGACATCTGACGTGCCATACAGAACGCAAACGAATCATCCAGAATGCCTGTTGAACAGAACATATAACATTACGAAAGCATTCGATGTATTCACAAGCAATATAAATGTGACTGACAGACATATGACCGCAATTGCAATTTAAATTCATATAATTCAAACAATTACCAAGTCTGTCTGTTACTGATAAACATTTGTTTTCTATTGCATATCGAAGTTTAGCTGCCAGGCCATCGTCATATTTCACCTTGAAGAAGCCGACCTGTTCAACATTGAGCTTTATCCAAGAACGTGCTGGATCATTAATGTCGGAAACGAAATCCTTAATATCATGTGTTTCGGATTTTTTCTCCATCACGATGCTTTTTGAGCTACCATAGTCGCCACAACAGTATGTGATTGGGATAATCCACTGACCACGACCATCGGAATCGCTATATAAGAATTGTGACTGCCAAAATCAAATCATCAATGCAACGAAACAGCTATATGCATATGAAGGGATATCATGAAAAATGATTAAACCTGTTTGATTTCCAATGTCTGGTTTTTCAATCTTACAGACAAAACTGGATACCCTTTCTGTTTTGTCCATGAATTCATTATCTTGTCTACTGGTTCATTACATCCTTCCTTAAGAACAGCCCACAGATCATCTGTCCTTGCATTTGACAATTCATGTCTCTTTATATATGTAGCGAGTGAGTTCTGATACCAGAAGAAATTAAATGAATGAACTTTTAGTACATCAGAATTCGGGTGTAACATGGACACATTACACGATTTTAATCGGTCCCGTCACGTCTAGACGGAGATAGAGGTACTATATCAAGTGACAAGCTTGAAAAACAGAACCTGAAAGCACATTTAACAAATAAGTAGAAGAGCAACCTGAAAGCATGGACCTCCGACATAGACTTTAAGCATCTGGATAATCGATGCACCTTTTCTATAGCTTATTGTGTCGAATATTTCATCGATTTCAGAGGTATGGTTTACCTCCACCTTTCAAAGCAAAACATGTATGCTTAAGATCAACTATATATACATAAAGAAGCAATTCTACCAATCTGTTCGTTAATTGTACGTAAAATGATACCTGACCTCGATCGGGTGGGACTCTTCAAGCCCATCCAACCTAAGACCTTCACTGGTTTCATGATCAAAGAATTGTGTCCATATTTTCCATTCCGGGAACAACTTATCTTTTGCCAAGTAACTCATCTGAAAATGCACAATCATTAGTAATAAGAACAATGCCGAGTGACAATAAACGACGGTGAAACTCGAACCGTACCCAGGTTGCAAAACCCTCATTCAGCCACAGGTCCGTCCACCATTCCATTGTTACAAGATTTCCAAACCACTGGTGCGCCAGTTCATGGACCACCACTGTTGCCACCTTAACATCAACCAAGAATACTAGTCAATACGGGAGGGTAAACCTACATACACTCAAACTTAAGTGTGAGTGCCGGATACAGTCGTATATCGGACTTTGAAGGATCCTCATGTCCGGAACTTTGTTGGATTGATACTACAAGAACATAGAGGAAGCTGCAGCATATATGTACTAAGTACTAACCCTCTGCTTGTTGGCAGCTGCAGAATGGCGATCATCGAGGAGCAACGCCGTCTCTCGATACGTACCTAAGCCATAGTTCTCCATTGCCCTAGCAGCAAAATCCGGGATTGCAACCATATCCAGTTTAGGAAGAGAATATGGCATACGAAAATAACTATAGAAATTCATTACCGCAATAAGTTGAACAGATTGTAAGCAATCAATCTCCAACATGACAAAAAAACTAAGAACATAAGATAAAAAAAGCTTACTCTTTATAAAAATCAAGTGTCTGTAAAACAATATTCAGAGCAAATTTCCCTTGGTTTGCCTTCCCAACTTGAGAGTACACTCCAACTTTGATCCCATCCGACGTATGATCCTCGATATAATCGAACAAACCGATAACAACAGATTTGTTCAGGCTTGGCAAACATATATTTACCGCTATGTTATTAGGATTTGGATATATAAACAGATTTGTTCATGGTTTGAATAATTCGGTTTGGTTAGATTTGAATTTAAATTTTTTGTTTGCGAGTCGGTTTACCCAAAATTTAAATTATATATTTTATTTCAATTTAATTATAAAAATGTATAAATATCAATATATAATTGTATTTTTAATATTTATCATTTCCAACCGATGAAAATGGATATTTTGGGTTGGCCAAATTTCTTTTATCTTTCAATTTTATCAAATATATATGGATAAATATTTTATAATCACATTTTTTCCTTTTTCGGGTTCACTTTATTCCATGTAATTAGTGGATTCTTAGAGATTAAATTTCCGCGCTCATTTGTCGGATGAAAATTGTTTGCCCTTAATTATGTTCCTTTTGGTGTTTTATTTTAAAAATGAATTTAGAATTTAAAATTATAAATTATGGTTAGGGATTAGGAAATTAAAAGTATAGTATATTTTTAAGGTGTAAGATTTAGAGTTTAAAAAGTAAAAATTAGGGTTGGGGCTTAAAATCTAATATTTTAATTATTTCTAGTGTGGGCCATAATTAAGGTAGAAGATTTTTTCCCTAATTTATCCACATTGCTCTACCTTTTCGTTTTTCATGACACAGGCGTATCCAACGTCCATATCTGGTGCATATGATCTTCACGTAGATATGAGGATTAGAGATCTTTCAAAAACTTTAAAATTATATATAATAAAACATAAATAAACATTTACCATATCTATATATCAGATTAGTGGTGGTTTTGAACAAGTGTAATTGGAGTGACCGCACAAGACCCAAACTAAAATCAGTTAAAGTTAAATGATTATAAGAAGAAAAAAAACAAGATATTAATTATGAACTAGTAGTAAACCCATGTGGGGAAACAAGATGCTATATTTTATTCGAAAGTCAGCTTACTACACACACAACAAGTCAATAAACAATTAATTAACTTTATTTTAATAAATTACACATGACCCTTTAAATCTTTGAATCGTCAGTGACTCATTGTAACAGACACATCTGAGTCGGGCTGTTTAGCAACAACCAAAGATCAGCCATCGCCTCAGAATTGGTCTTAAGAAACAAACAATGCTGTTGTTTTCTCTTGTCCTTAGAAAACGAAATGGTAGTGAAGGTGTGTACATCTCTTTCCTGGGAAGCTGGAAGAGACCAAAAATCACAGCTGCAAGTGGATGCTGTCGATGCCGAAATGCCCCATTCCCTGCCAGCTTTGAAGTTCAACGTTCCAATTAGCTTTATCCGTAAGATGTATGTTATTAAAGAAATAAAAAATGAACAAATATTATCTCGTAATCACTTAAATACTATTAAAAAATTGAGTTAATATCATCAGCACCAACCTTGAATTAGCACCTGTAAAACCATTTATGAAATCTAGGCCGTGAGTGCACTGACGTTGGCTATTCTTTTGTGAAGTAGAGAGGAAAAATGTTGAGGGTTTACCGTACATTGAAATCAAATATCAGACGGTTCTAACCCATCCAAAAACTTCAGTTGGATATGATGGTGGAAGGATCTGGACGGTGGAAAATGCATGAAGTTTTGTAGGTTTGTGTGTGTTGGCATTGTTGGGGAATATCACTCAATTTTTGACTTGAATACAGGAAGAAGATAAGGGGGTTGAATCAGAACAAATCAAAAGAAAGACAAAAGCCTCAAGCCATCATAACAATTGTTCCAAAGACCGAATAACGGCAGTGTGGAATGTTCAATGTTCAAACCCTAAATCATTTTACTGAAAATACCATCCTCAATGGCCGATGGTGGAAATTTTGAGTGCTACCAAAGAGTGCATGAAATACAATGTTTAGCATATATCGTTCATATTATTGGTTCCCCTGAACAAATTCACTGAATCGAAAATTCGATATTAGTATTGTTAAAAGATGAGGTTTCTACGAAAGGTGAAAAATATTTGACCTCACCCGAAATAATAGTTTAAGTTGATTCTAAATATTTTAGTATAATTATTATAATGTACCTCTCTTTATTTATATATATATATATATATATTTCAATTAGCTCTCTATTTTGTCTAATGAAAGTAGAATAGTTATTATAATAACCCTCTATATTTGTATTTTTTTCAATTAACTTTCAACTTTATCGAATAAAAATAAAAAAAAATTATTTATATCGTGTCGGGTCAGATCAAATCGAATTCAAATCTTAACTCTAAAATTCAGATCAAATAGAACATCATAAAATATCAATTCAGATCAGATTCAGACAGGGATATTACATCTTCAAATAAACCAAAAACTCGACTCATTACCATCCATATTCCCACCCCTTCAAGTAGGCTTGCAAAAAGATATAACTTGTGTTATACATTATTACAAGAAAACACTTTTGTTTAGGCAAGAAGACAATGGCTTTTTTGTATATTATTTGTCCTCATCAAGAAGACGAAAAAGAAGAAGAAAACCTGATGTCACAAAGATCCTCATGACCACCAATATTTCCCCACCTTAACTATGATATGTGTATTATATCTAACTTCCAGAATATGATATCTTAACAAACAATCCTATAGAAAATCGATATCCCACGAAATAAATCACCAGATATGGTCAAAAAATCAATAGATTTTGCTTCACACAATCTCATATATATATATATATATATATATATATATATATATATATATATATAATGCTAATATTATCACTTGAAAAAAAAAAAAAATCTTAATCATTTATTACCCTCATCCAACGGTCTAAAAAAATATAAAAAGTAATTGAGCTTTACATTGTATAAATGGATCATGACCCTATATATATAATGTATGATCTTGTTTTAGATAAGCATGAAATCATCTCATTCTCAGACTGATTCATGTGGCATATGCTACTTTCATTACAGAAAAAAAGAAACCATAGTTTCTTGTTTTAGTTTGACAACATGAACAAGTTTCGATCGAAAAAAAACCCCGAGCACAACATTATGTCGTTATTCAGGTTTTTTATTCATACAATCACGGTACAGTGTTTAAATTTTGATGTCTACGGTCTCTTTTCTTATCTTTAGATCGTAGTTTCGATGCGTTCGGGAAAGAAAGTAGTGCAAGTTTGGCACCATTGGTGGGATGTGAAAGCAAATCAAGGGCTAAAAGATTACATTTGAATTTAATAATAATGGGGTTGTTTTCATGGTCTGTTAACCTGTTTGAGGATGTAGATAGATGGTCTTAATATTGAAATAAAGAAAGGGAAAAAATTATGAAGTGTAAAAGTGGCTAAGCTAGGGTTTGCTTTTCCCTAATATAATGGCGAAAAGGAGAGTTTCAAAAGGCTAACAATTGAGGGTGACCTAACTTTTTTTTTATTAATAACTATTAAATTTTTATTAAAATTATAAAAGATAACATAATTACAACGCATTTAAGAAGAAGAATAATAGGACTAATCTATCAAAAATTCTTACAAACCAAAAACAAAGAAAAGTGAATACTTTCGTAGATATAAGCATATCATCAAAATTCAGAAGCTTTCCTGAATCTCCTTGTCTCTATCTAATCGAGACGCATAACGGGTGAAAAAGGAGTGGTGAGCGACCAAACTATCAGGCAGAAAGTTCCGCTACCCAGGACTGATTACATCGGCAACCAACCATCAACCGAGTGGGGATCCATCTTTGCAAGACCGCCGACAAAATCATAATCAGATATTAGAGTTGTGAAGATCTCTGTTTGAGCATCAACCGGTCGTCAAGGTATGCTGAAATCATGCCACAAGGACAGATGAAACAAGCCACAAAAAACAAAGAAAAACATGTCACAAGGACAAAAAAAACGCGTGAAAAATGAGTGGTGAGCGACCCAAACTATCAGGCAGAAAGTTCCGCTACCCAAGATTGATTACATTGACAACCAACCATCAACCAAGTGGGGATCCAACTTTGCAAGACCACCGACAAAAACATAATCAGATATTAGCGCCGTGAAGATCTCTATTCGAGCATCAACCGGTCGCCAAGGTATGCTGAAATCATGCCACAAAGACAGATGAAACAAACCACAAAAAACAAAGAAAAACATGTCACAAGGACAGAAAAAATGTATGTCACAAAGGCAGAGATTCTTATTAAAATATAAAAAACAATAAAATAAAAAATACCGACGATCGACAACCAAATACTAATTGATTGCTTATCGCCGACTAATAAAAAAAGTACAACGACGGCTTAACTATTTGAAAGAAAAAAATTAGGGCTAAAAAAATAAATTAGGGCTCCTCTACGAGGGTGACCTAACTTAGTAGTGCACATGTTGGATATATGGTGTACAAAAAAGTGTGTTTAATTACCAAAATCACTCGATTAAGCTTCGATATTTTTCTAATTCCTGGTAACTTTTGTTGGGCCCTTGGGCTAATTAAGACCAGCAAGAACCTGTCCTTAATAATGGATCACACTATATGAACAATTTTTTTATTTTACCCTTTCGATTTCCAAAGTTTCGCCTTGATTAATCCAGGCCAATCCGCGCCACACAAATGACTTTAGTAGGTGAATCGTCTAGTTTAAATTTTTTACATATACACATGATGTGTAAAAAAGCTAGGCAAGTCTGTATGTTTATTCTTTAAACTTAAAATCTTAATTTTAACTCTAAACCCAATTTTCTAACTCTAAACATTATCAACTAAATTCCTAAACTTGATCTTGAACCCATAGAACAAAAAGATTTGTGTAGTCGGCTTGAACCTATAATTTCCATAAGATATCACCGATGTCGATGTGAACTAAAGACGAAGTCAAAAAGTTTTTATTGGAGATCGAGATTGCATAATAATTTTTTTTTTGGTGGGGGGGAATCTCGTTTTTAACAAATAAAAGCTTTCAAATTTTGGGATTAAAAGATACTCTTACCAAATTATGAGGGCCAAAGAGAATTTTTTTGTCATTTTATTAACTAAAAGTTTTACAATTTGGGGACTAAAAAGCTAGAAACTATTACATTGAAAGCTCTTATCAATTTGGAGATCAACTAAGTTTTTTTTTTTATAAATATTATTTTTACTTCTACCTAGAAGGGGAGAGGAGATTAAAGGGGAATGAATGCTCCTGTTGGGTCATGAACCTGGAACCTAAAGGAAAGAGAAGGGAGTAGGTGAGTAAATTTGATCAACCGGCCATCAACGCTGACTCTAAAATCAACTAAGTTAATACTTAGAAAATCAAAGTAAATACATCTCTAAAACTTTTTATACTTACACAAAATCTAACCAACGTTTACCTAACAAATCCAAATTTTTTTACTATTCATTTGCCGATAACCATTGACAATTTAAAGTTCATCGTGAAATTTCACGCCAAATAAATATTTTTAGGCTTATGATTTATTAATCATAAAATAAATGTGTACCACTCCTCTGAAAATGTCAATTCGAATTAAAAAGAATTTATAGTTGATGTGAATGGAAATTAATGCGAAGAACTCAATTATCTGATGATTTAATGCAATGAGATGTGAGATTTTTTTTAAAAAAATAAAGTTTTAAATTTTAACTTTATAAATAAAATAAAATAAATTGAAATCGTCATCCCATAACGAGCTTTCACAATATTTGATATGAATATATGTAATTATACCATAAATAATAATGAGAAGAAATTGAAGATTGTTTATGTGGTCCAACCTTTGCCATCAAAAATTGAAAACGAATTTAACTAATTTAAGTATGCCAAAATGACAGCATGGTCCTTGTCAATTGGACCATTATGCCCCCTCCTATATTTATAAACGAAGAAGATATGGAAAATGTTTTAAATTAAAGCCTTTAAAGACAATACAAAATTGGAGGCAGAATTTGTTTTCTTACTTGTAAAATGCATAAATACAAAAATATGCTATTTGAATTGACAAAGCAATCCCTGATAAAAAAATGACAAAGCAATCACCATATTTTATAGGACGAAAATACCCTTTTATCTTACAGGGGGATTGAAATTGCTATGTCCGCGGCACTAATTATGGTGAAATTTATAGAAAACATACAAATTAATGGGTTTTTTAAATCAGAAAAATAAAGAAATAAAATCCCTAACATTATAAATTAAATATTTTATTTAATATTTAAAGGTTAACTTTATATAGAATATTTTTTGTAAGGATAATTTAATAAAATGTACTTTTAGGTAATTTTATATCCAACAAATTAAAACAGTATAATTTTACATTCTGGTCAAATAAATCAAATAAGATAATATAATATTATAATAATGTGTCAAGTAGTATCACATTTCAGTACACCTATTATTATACGTAATTTTAATTTTTGTGAATCAAACATTCTTAAATTGTACCTATATCTCACTAAAATTGTCTCATGTTAATATTTTTCTAGTTAAAAATTGTCAACTTTAATTATATTTATTTAAATATTTTAATTAGATAAAATTTATAAAATATATATTTAAAAACTACATGATTGAAAGTTTTTATATTTTTTCGTATTTTCATCAATAATAAATTTTAAACTAAAAGGGATCAAAATTAAAAAAATGACAAAAGATCAACATGTGATAATTTTAATGAGACAAAAAAATATTATAATATTTTAAAATTTAATATTTGGAATATAGAGGATATTGAGGGATATAGGTCATTTTTTTACAATGCATGAGAAGACGTCATCTTTATTTTTAATATATTTTTTAAATTTATGATGCACTTAAACACTTTAAGTTAAAAAAATTATAAAAACACCCATGACGCCACCTGGAGGTAACGTATTCCCCATATACTGTAAAAAATAACTTATATTCCCAAATATCTTTCAACATCCCTTATCTTAATTTTTTAAACTTCACATATTTAATTTCAATTTTTAAATTTTTATAAATTAATTTTTAATATTTTTTAATTTTTATGAATTGTGCTCTCTTATTTTTTTTCCCCTTGTTGTGACAAAGAGGCACAGATTTATTATATACTGTATCCTTTATATTCATCACAAGCTTAAACCAAACAGCTAAAGTTTTCTTTGTAGGCTCTTATTTTTCTCTCAATTCTTTCACTGCCCCCTCCCTTCTTCTTTTTTCTTTTTGGTGTAAAAACATGGTCAAGAAATAAGACAGTTTGAGAGAAACCGAAAACTGAAATTTGATACTGTAAAACAGAAAACAGTTACCGGCGATACTCCCATTTTCATTTTGCAACGGAACTCTTCAAAGATGATAGCTTGTTTGGGACGAATCGTACACAGCACAGACGCCGACTGCATCCCCGAAGCCGACGTTTCCACCATATCTCAGTCCCTCGACCTCCAAGGCAGCATCGAAAGCAGCGGAATTATGGGCGTAGCCGGCAAAGATTTCGGTGGTCTTTACTCCGTTAAGCCCTTAGCTTTGATTAAACCGTCTGGGACTGAGGATATAGCTCGGGTCGTTAAGGCCGCGTCGCGGACTTCCCATCTGACGGTTGCGGCGAGAGGTAACGGCCACTCCATCAACGGTCAGGCGATGGCCGACGGTGGGCTCGTGATAGACATGCGGTCGACGGAGGAAAACCATTTCAGGCTGTTGACAATTGACGGCTCTCCTTACATCGACGTATCCGGCGGGGCATTATGGGAAGATGTCCTGAAACGGTGCGTTTCGATGTTCCGTCTGGCCCCTAGGTCGTGGACGGATTACCTCAGCTTGACGGTGGGCGGGACGTTATCTAACGCCGGCGTTAGTGGACAAGCGTTCCGTTATGGTCCCCAAACATCAAACGTAACGGAATTGGAAGTTGTAACTGGAAAAGGAGAAATAATAGTTTGCTCCGAAACCCAAAACTCCGAACTCTTTTTCGGAGCCCTCGGCGGACTCGGTCAGTTCGGAATTATAACCCGAGCTAGGGTCAAGCTTCAACCCGCTCCGGACATGGTGAGTTAACTCAAGCATAAATTCTATTGTATTTTTTTAAGTGCATGACTTCCACGATTACGCTACGTAATTTAGGCTTTATTTTAAGCTAGATTTTGTTCTTTGATTAGGTAAGATGGATAAGGCTAGTGTATTCTGAGTTCGAAGAATTCACTCGGGATGCTGAGTTTCTGGTGACTCGGGAAGAAGGTGAGTCGTTCGATTACGTGGAGGGGTTCGTTTTCTCCAACAGTGACGACCCAATCAACGGTTGGCCATCTGTACCGTTGGACCCGGATCACGTCTTCAACCCGGTTCACATCCCTCAATCCGCCGGCTCAGTCCTCTACTGCCTCGAAGTGGCTCTCCATTACAACCACAGCGACCACCCTTCAACTATAGAAACGGTAACAAATTAACGATTCCTTTCGTTAAATAATCTCCTGCATCATGTTTTAATATTTCAAGATAGAACCTAGTTCCGGTAGCCGTCGATGTATGATTAGATTTTTAAAAAATGAAAATCTTTCGCCGGAATTGTAAACTGTGGGGGCTCACATAAGCAGCGAAGGACGGAGTTATTATCGTCCTCCGCCGTAAGAAGAACGAAAAAGAGTTTCACTGGTAAAAAGTAGGTTTAGAAAATAGTAATAATAATATCTGAATAATTATTTATTATTGTATAGTCCATTTTTTTGAAAGTTGAAAACTGACCATACAGTTGATATATCTTCTATTGGATTTTCTGTCACAAAAACAAAAGCTGTTGAAAGTGCCCATTCTATTGGGGTTTAATTACGAGACCGTGACGCTACTGTCCTTTCTCTCGTATTTTACGGGGTTCTGTCCCTTTCGTGAAATCGGGAATTTGTCGAGCTAAACTAGTAACGTTACAGCAGTATAATGTTATATCCCTGCTGATCATTGGGATTTCGGCTGGAATTTTTGGTCCCCCCTTCTTTCCACAAATTGGAAGCCCATCATCTTCTGGAATCTGGAATTTTATTAAATGACTTTATTGCCACTGGTTTTTTTAACGGTGCAGGCCGTGAGCGGACTTCTTGAACGGCTAGGATTCGTCCGACGGTTGAACTTCCAGGTGAATGTTAGTTACATGGAGTTTTTATTGCGTGTGAAACGAGTGGAAGAACACGCGAAGGCCAACGGCATTTGGGACAGTCCTCACCCTTGGCTGAACATCTTCGTATCAAAATCTAGCATCGTTGATTTCGATCGGACGGTGTTTAGGAAGATGTTGAAAGATGGAGTTCGTGGGCCCATGTTGATCTACCCTCTTTTGCGAAGCAAGTAAGCTCCCCCCCCCCCTCCTCCCTCAAACTGCATGTCTGTCACGTGTGTGATGATTAGGATCTCAACTACTTGTAGTACCATCTTATTCTGAGCTCAACTGTACTGGATCACGTCCTTCCTTGAGGATTAGCGTTTAGAGTTAACGTCATGTTAGGTGTTTGGTGAAGCGGTGGTATGTTAGCGTATAAGCAAACGTATAGTTTTAAAAAATAATTTCTGGACAAAGATACGGAGTGGGACCCAGTCTTCAGAGAAAAAAGAATTCACTGTCCGAATTGTTTCAAATTCAGACAACAGTTGGGTATTTTGGTCATTTAGGGTTGCTCTTTTTATGGGAAAATGAGATTTTCCAAGTGAGGCAAGTCAGTGCTTTTACCATTTGCGAAAACGACAAACAAATTTATTCGCCAACTAAGCTATAATGATACCATAATTTGTCTGGGCTCCAGTACGATCTTTTTTCTGGACGAATTTACCCCAATCGAATTCGAATTTAACCATGGTCGGGTTTTGTTTACTCGATAGTCTGAATTGTTCGGCCAATGAATTAGGTTGAATTTGAGATTCTTTCGAGCCATTGTTGATTTGTAAATGGTTGGTTTTAAAATGTGTTGTTTAGGTGGGATGATCGGACGTCGGTGGTGCTACCGGAAGGCGAAATATTCTACATCGTGGCATTGCTCCGATTCGTGCCGAAGGGTCCGCCAGTCGAGAAATTGGTAGCACAGAACCACGAGATTGTCAAGTGGTGCAACAAAGAGGGTTTGTATTTCAAGCTATACCTCCCTCACTACCAGTCAAAAGAGGATTGGAAACGACATTTTGGGAAGCAATGGTCCAAATTTGTGGAGAGGAAGTTCAGTTTTGATCCAATGGCTATCCTTGCACCTGGACAAAGAATTTTCAAAAGGCCCCATATCAATCTTAATTAGTACTCTCAATTTGTAATTTTCCCCTTTTCTGCACATGAAATTTTATCATCTTTTAATGGTTCCCATTAAATTTTGTGGGTCAGTTCAAGTTGTTTTATTTGCATTTGGTTCATAGTCAATGTTTGAAGGGGAAAAAAATCATAAAATCTTGACTTAATATGCTCTGATTCAATATCTTTAATTTATTGTTTGTTTATTTCAAAGAAATTAAGACTTGGCTTTTTTTCAACTAACAAATGATTTGACTAACAAGCTCTATCCCACTAATGAGTAATGACTGGAAAATATGCTCTAAGTCGACACAACACGTTTATTCTGCACAAATATTGTAATTATTGCAATAAAACTTGTTTTGAAATTTACAAATAAATAAATATATCAAAATTTATATAATAATTGATAAAAGTCGGATATAAAAGTAAGACAGATTGTACTTCTAAGTTGAATAGTCAAATTTAAATCTTAAAAAAGCTATTATCTTAAGGGTCGAGAATAACTATGTACAATACACTAAACATGAACCACAATACGGATATAAAACATATAAGAGGAGTTTATTAGTATTAAAACTTTTAAAAAATATAAGTAATACAAAGAGGCGACCCATATGGGGACTAGAGGAGCCTGCCTCCCAAATTTTGAGAAATCAATGTTTAGCCCATCAAAAATTTCAAAAATTCTTATTATGTTTTATTTTTTAAAATATTTTTTATTAAGTCCCTTTTTTATTTTTTAAAAAAAATCTTATTAAGTCTCAAAATTTTGATAATTTTAATTTAGACTTTATTTAAAAAAATAAAATTAAGTAGACACCTTAGTCTGAGTTACTAAAATCTGCTCCCGATAATACAAACACGAATTACATACGAAATCAAATCGATTCAAACATTTTATCCTGCCTATAATCCAATTAAAATGAACCGTTGAATTCACGTGGTATATGAGATAAATCATAGATCTAACGTGGGAATGATGTTTCGGTTCTATATTTATCGGCTTCAACTTGCCAAAAAAATATGAGAAATATCAGGTGTTAAAAAGTATTAGAACTCAAAAAGATGTGCAACCAATGTGGCTTAGGCTTGGAATTGTAGTGTTAGGTATCAGATTCTCTCTTTTCAAACTTCAAAACTTGAGATCTTATTTAAAGATCAAACTTGTTACTTTGAACTCGTATTACTAGACATTAGTGGGGGATGCATGAAGCCCCTAATTAGTGTAAATTTCTTTTTAAAAAAATTAATCTAATATTTAAAGATAAATTTCTTTATTTTGGACTTTATTTTTAATTTTCTAGATCCGCGATACACCTTTTATAACTATCTTCATTTCTATTTAGCTCTTTCCTATTGTTTTCCCTCTTTAAACGTTTAGGGTTTCCTTGATGTTTAACCTCGGGGGTTGTTTGAAAGTTGATGTAAATCAAATCTACATCGTTTTTTCCTCCAAATCTTACTTTTTAATCTTTTTCACCTTCTTTTCTTCTCTAAGTTCTCTTCCTTTGTATTTTCTCTTTCACTTTCTTTTCGATTCCCCTCCGTCCCCGTTGTTAAAAAAGTGAAGAAAAGTTTAGAGAGCAGCTTTAAAGTTTCTCGTAAACTGCACCAAACCAATAAGTAAAGTTTTCATCGTCTAACTCCCATGCAGAGCATCCTATACGTTCTTTGGATATCGTGTCATGCATGGACGTATCTCTCCCTTTTGTCATTACACAAATTATGGATTATTACTGTTATTGTACGAACAAAATTCGCCGGCTCTTTTTTATGTCTCTTTATATATTATATTAATAATTTTATAACGCATATATTAATTATTATTTTTTACTGTTTTATCGATAACGCATGTAATATAAAATTAACGAATAAAGTTGCTACTTCGCTATTGAAAAATTCAGTTCTTAGATAGAAAAGTGAGTTCTAGTAGTAATAATCTTCACCTCATTACCTCTAAAGGGTATCCAATGGAAACAAGATAACAGGTTTAGTCTAAATGAACTTGGAGCTTAGTTTAGTTATTTGAGATGTAATATTAAATATTTAAACTTTAAAAGTAGAATATCGAAATTTAATGGGTCGAATATTTAAATTTACAAGACCTTAATTGCTATCGGAAACAAACGATTTGAGATTAGCTAGGACCTTCCCAAGGTCCATTTAGTTTCTTTTCTTCCGATTTAATACAAGAGGTGATATTTCGTAGGTTTGGGTCTTTAACCTTTATCTACAACATTTCTTCTATCCCAATTCATGTCCTATAGCTCAACTCAATTGGTTATTCAATAATTATTAAGGCAGTTCCTCATGACTCTATATCCCTTAAGTAGGGTCAGGAGTTTCACTCTTGGCGTTGTGAATAAAATATTTGGTTTGAAAGCAGGGACGGAGCCATGATCGAATGTCAGAAGGGGGCAAATTATTGAATTTTAAAAATAAAAGGATTTATTAAGTATTTAAACTCAAAATTGAATGGGCAAAGCTAAATTTATCCAAGATTTAAATTTATAGGAACTTAAATTACCATTAGAACAAAAAAATAAATGGACCAAATTAAAATTTTAGAGATTTTAATTAACAATATTTAAAAATATATAATTTTTAATACTTATTTCTAAATATTTGAAGGGATCAACTTAAAATTTTCAAAAAAATTAAATGAGTTATTATGCAATTTTTAAATTATGGAAGGCAAGGCCTCCTTGAGCCTGGCTTATGCTTCGTCCCTAGTTCAAAAAGTCGCTTCTGTAATAGACCTATACAATACTTGATTTAAATTAATCGACTAATAGATTGTATACTTTTTATTATAAAAAATTTCAAATGCAAATCCCTAGCCGCTCTCTATTTTCCCTCTAATGCAAGTCTCTTCGTCTATCGAGCGCCGCAAGTTTTATTTTTTTTTTCCTCTAACGCAATTCTCTTTTATTTTATCGTTTAATAAAATTAGCGGTTTCTATTTAAAAAAATAATAAAAGATTAGAGATTCGTACCAAGCAAATTAAATATAAAAGCTTAAAATGATTAATGCTATTAAATGAAAATGAAGAAATTATATAGACAAACATGTGTACGGATTCTAGTTATACTGTCTTTGACCGTTTAGAAATCAAGGAAGATTACATGCATAATTGATTTCACTTTAATTCAACACATGCTCAAATGCTAGTCTTGATTATGGTATATTAATATACATGTAGTTTCGAGATGATTTTTTCCCTCGAATAAATAAGCAATGATCCTCTACGAGACACGTGCATGGGATGCTTTATGGCATTCAAATTGTTTGCTTTATTAAAAGAATAATATCCCAACAGTGCATTTCCCTCGAATATACAACATATATATATATATATATATATTGTTTTGTTTATAAAAATCGATTTTGGAGCAAAATCTATGTTATATAGTAACTCGTTAAATTTAATGTTTATAAGGCTTAATTTAGCGTTTGAATTTAGATTTTAAAATATTAAAATACAATTCTTTTTTTTTTTGGAAAATATTTTAATACATAACCTTTATATAAGTCTTTCAATTTTAGGGTTTAGAGATTTAAATTATGGTTTAGGGTTCAGAGATTTATGTTGTATGGTTTAGAATTTAAGGTTTAAGATTAGAGTTTAGAATTTAGAGTTTAGTTTTAGAGTGTTAGGGCTAAATTTTTAAGTTTTATAGCTTAAACATGAAAAGTTGTGTAAATTTTGTTTACACAGCTTATGCATCAAAATATAACCCTATATTTTCTTAATCATTTCTCTCCTTCCAACCCAATAAACAATCTTGTCACAGTACATTACCATATCCTCAAAAAAAAACATATGATAGAATGTGCATCGTCTATGCTTTAATACTTTATAATTTTTCCTTTCATTTATAACGTAAAATTAATGTTCTCATCTCTATCGAGTATATATTCTATTACATTCAATCATGTTATGTCTTTGTCACATGTCACAGTCACGATTGTTCACTAATAATACGATTGTTGTTTGTTGTAAGTAATTTTTCTTGAAGTTTTTGAATAATCCATCATTCTAATCATCGGGTTCTCTCCTCGATCTATACAATATATATACACTCGTCTTGAATCGAATCCATAAACAATTTAATTTGGTATTGGAAAAGTGTTTATCAAAAGTTCATTTGGAGTATTCAACTTGGAATATATATATACATAAAGCCAAAAGGCACGGAATCTTTGAATTAACATATTAATATTGTTTGAAAATCCCAGACAAATAAAAGAAAAACAAAGTCCGAGAGAGTAAGCAACTGCCCTTTCTGCATAACTACAAAAGCATATTTGATTGTTTCCATTGGAAGTTTACTTTACAGTTGTACCCATGATTTCCTTTCTTTATGTCTCTGAATTTATACGTGGCCATCATCCATCCAACTTTCACAATAGGATGATGGTGATGATGATGATGATAAGGACACCCATCACCGATCAAACTTTGTATTACAAACCCGACATCGATACATATCTCGGATGGTTATGAAGATGTGTAATAAAAATAATTGTATAGAGCTTAAAAATATATTTTTAAAATAATTAAATTAAGGGAAAACATTTCATGTACTAGCAGTACAAAATTTTAATTTTTATATGCGCCTCAGATATGGGGTTTAGGAATTATGTTTATGGATTTAAAATTTAAGTGTTGTGGTTAAAATTTAAGGTTTAGGGTAATATGTTAGGGATTTAGATTTTAACATATAAACAATAAATTTTAATCATAAACCATAAATTCTATCCACAACTCATAAATTCTAAACATGTAAACAAAAACCCTAAATTGAGCCCCTAAAACTTAAATATAATGCACTTGTGGAAACTAAATTTTAGCTATAAAAAATAACAAAAAATAGTTATGAACTAGTGATAAAGCACGTGAGATAAACAATATGTTGTTATACTTTATATATTTTGAGTCATATTTAGGGGTGTTGATTGAGTTGAGCAGCTCACAACAAGTTGAGCTCGACTTGGTCAAAATTTGATTAACACTCAACTCGAGATCTTAGCTAGTCGAGCAATGCTCAATCCGACTCGATAAGTTCGCGAGCAGCTCGTTGTTTTTTTTTATAATTTTAGCAGTGAGAACTTTTAATTTTTACATGCGCCTTAGAAATAGAGTTTAAGAGTTATGTTTATGAATTTAAAATTTAAGTGTTGTGGTTAGAATTTAAGGTTTAGGGTAATATATTAGGATTTAGATTTTAACATATAAACAATGAATTTTAACCATAAACCCTAAATTCTATCCACAACCCATAAATTCTAAACATGTAAACATAAACCCTAAATTGAGTCCCTATAACTTAAATATAATGCACTTGTGGAAACTAAGTTTTAGTTATAAAAAATAACAAAAAATAGTTATGAACTAGTGATAAAGCATGTGAGATAAACAATATGTTGTTGTACTTTATATATTTTGAGTAATGTTTAAGGGTGTTGATTGAGTTGAGCAGCTCACAAACAAGTCGAGTTCGACTTGGTCAAAATTTGATTAACGTTCGACTCGAGATTTTAACAAGTCGAGCAATGTTCAATCTGACTTGATAAGTTCGCGAGCAGCTTATTGTTTTTTTAATAATTTTTAATATTTTTTTGTGACTACCTTAAAAAATTATGTTCCAAAAAGTTTAAATGTTAGTTGAAAACTCTAAAAAATTCAATAATTTGTTAAATAATTTACCCATAAAATATATGATTTCACATTTCACAAGCATTTTGTATTTCGCCAAATTTTAAAAACTTAATTGTGTTAATAACAAATTAAACTGTGATAATTAGTTTTTCTTTTTATTAAAGCCTTTCTTCTTTTCTTTTATAATCACTTTACATATAAAAAGTAAAAAATAGTAAAAAGTCTTTAGTTTCATATAAAAAAATTGAAAGTTAAAATCTCGAAATTCTTAATACTCTTTCTCTTTTATTGTTCATCGAAGATTGTTGAGAAATTAAAAATAGTTTTATACTCGAATATTGATTTCGTCTCTAACTTAATCATGAAAGGTTCATTTATTTATCTCCACTATCTAAACGTTTTTTTTCTTCTGAATTTATATGTTTATATTAAGCTCTAATAGTATCACTAAATTTTACCTATATTTTAAAAAAACAAGGTAACAATTTTGACTAGCTTAACGAGCAACGAGATTTTTTAATGAGCACGAGTTGAACACTATTCAAATTGCGATCGACTTGTTCAATAAGCACCCATAGTCATGTCATACTCATTCTTTATTCAAAAGTTAATATATTAAATACACAATAAGTCAATAAATATATATTTTTTAACTTGAGAGTTTAATTTTTATAAATTTTACAAAACCTCCCAAGTCTTTGGCCGCATGAATATGTATCTAACAAAATCTCTATGAGACGAATAATAATAAAAACATGGCTTCAGATGGACCACTCAGCATGTTTTGGTTTCTCTCGTATAGTTCAATACAACTGGCTCGGAGCGAGGGCCATGGAAATGTAGTGGTTTGAACTTTGAAGGCGACAGGGAATAAGGCGATCCAGCTTAGATTATTATGTATATGGGTTTATACTCATTTTTGTGAGTTTGGTTTGTTTAATTGGTTTTGAAATAGGTTTTTTTTTTAACTTATCAGTTCCTTGGAATTCATGGGAGAATCCAACTTAAAAACGAAGAGAAAAAAACAAGACAAATCTCTTTGATTGTATTGATTTTGATGGTTGACATATGTTTTGTTTTTTTGGCCAAGTGAATTTGTCTTTTGAAATGTACACCACTACTGTTCTTGATTTGTCTAATGAACCCCCTCCTAGCTAGAAAAAAAAACACCCACACAATTTTAAGGTTCTTTTTGTTTAATCTTGGCATTATTTGATATTGCGGAATTGGATATCAACGTTCGTGTTGCAAATTAGGCTTGTGAACAAACCGAACGATCACGAACGAGTATATGTTCATGTTCGTTCGTTTAATTTTAAGCGAATAAATAAACGAATACGAACATAATTTTTTGTTCGTGCTCGTTCGTTAAAGTAATAAAAGAACGCAAATGAACATTGTGTATTGTTTAATTTTTTTCTTTTTCTTTTATATTTTTAATATATGTTTTTAATTTTTTTAAATATAATACTTTTTTTTTTATAAAAAATAATAAGTATAAATGGACATGTGTAAAAAATTTTAAACGAATATAAACAAACAGATTGCCGAACAAAAGGCGTGTTCGTTTATTTAATTAAACAAGCATAAATAATTTCACCGTCAAATGATTCGTTGAACGTTGAATTCGTTTACAATTTTACTACAAATAAAGAGGAACAGTTTTTTTTTGTAAGAAATTGACCATTTCAGGACTATTAAGAATGTTCTCTTGGGATGAATCTTTAAATTTTTTAAATAATGTAAAATATTAAAATTTTAATGTTATCGATGAAGAAAATTAAATTAAAGAATGGTTTACAGTGTGAGATTTTACTATACTCTATCTAAATGATCAATTTAGTTTATCAAATAAATCAAATATCAGGAAATTAAAATCAAAGTGGTATTTCCTTTTCTTTCTAAAATAAAAATTCTCTCCCTTCCTTTTATCAAACTTTAGATTAATTTTTTTCGTCGACCATTAAACGTCGGTGGCCTAATTACTTTTTCGAATAATAATACACTTTTCACTTTTGGTAGGCGTCACCTTTCTATGGTGGACAGTTGGCTCAACCTTCGAGGTGTTTTTTCTCTTCTTTTTATCGATTTTTGAGAGAATATGTTTCGGTGGTTGTTTATTTGGATGATTTTTCGTTGGGAACTAGAGATTTAACGACGCCTCCTTCATCGACGTTTTTGCTCGCTGATGGTCGGCGATCACGACCCTTCATACAACGTTTCGCTGAGATTTTTGTTTTTTGGGTGTTGTTGCCTTTTTGTCTGCAAGAAAGATTGTGATCGAAGTGGATCTGTTTTCGTCCTTCTCATGCTCTTTCAGTCTTCGCCCCTCTAGATCTTGATGTGTCATTGTTGTTGGTTATTTTTACTGCATTACGTTCACCGTTAAAATATTTCAGTGACACCCGAAAGTACATGCAGTACAAGCTGTGAATGTTGGCATTTTCGTTCCCAGTCTCGGTTGATTATCTCTGATGTCCGTGCTTTCTTTGTGTGTTTTCTTGTCTTTGCCGTTAACATTTTTCTTTTTGGCTATGTTGACCATTTAGCTCTTCTTATTTCTGCTGAATTTTTTTTCCATCCCCTATATCGTTCTTTTTTTTATAAATGTCAACGTCTTCTGTTCAAAAAAAAAAAAACCATATCAGGATTCAAGGCACCATATTTTAAGTATTAAGACGCAGAGTAAAGAAAAACATGTGTTCATTTCCTGCTCAAATTACATTATCCATCGACAGAAAGAAAATCATATTTTCCCTCGAAACAAGTAGTATACATAAAAAAAAAAAAGAAACACAGTGAAAACAACTTTTTTTAAGCACAGACACAAGTGCTATTAACACCAGAAATTTCATCATCGTCTTCGCTCCTGAAAACTAAATACCCAACCGTCAACCCCAACACGACGGCCACAAACACGCCGCCGTTACACGACATAACCGCCAGCATAAGCAAATACCCCAGAGCCGAGCTCGATCCGAAAAGCATCCCTCCTACGATCTTCCCCACCGACCACTTACTACCGGTCCCAGCTCCCTTCGGCGGCAACAGGAAAGGCTCTCCCGCCGTCCCCTCCGCCGGGTTCCCGCCACGCCTGAGACGATACCTTACGTGGTCCAAGTACTGGTAAAAAGCAGAAGTCAAAACGCATGCCAGAAGAGTCAACGCGTAACTCGGCCATGAATCGGTTCGCCAGGAGGTGAACAAGAGAGTCACCTGCCGGTTCCAGTAAAAGGTCATATGCATCATTTTGGCTTTGATCGGAAAAAGAACGCCGCTCAACTATTTTTTCTCTCACTTTCCCGGAATTTAGAACAGATAATAGAAATATTAACGTGGAAGAATTTATCTATGTTGGCGAAAAATCCAAGGTGACAACTTTGAACAAGACTACTATATTTTAATTGGTACTTAACACGGTAAGAACAAGGTATTGTTTGGAAAATGTCATCTTTTGGCTATATATACCATTTTGCTTCATTTAAGGTTTCAAAAAGTTTTAAATTGGACATTAAGAGACTTGGAGTAGCCGCTAGCTCTTTTTGACGTGCACTCTTGGTCTTGACCGATTGAGACGAGTAGGTTTCGAAAATTTTTGATAATATTTTAATTTAATTTTTTTATGACAAGTTTTGATGCTTAGTTTTTTTTTTAAAAAAATTTAAGTTGTTGAACAAGTGTAGATACTTATAAAATAAGTTTTGATACTTGTCAAAAAATGAAAAATAAATAAACTAAAATATTATAAAAAACTTAATATTTTAAAATTTTGAACAAATATCAAAATCTATCGTCTTTTAGCCGAAGCTAAAAATTGTTGTACGATAAACTCGCTCGATTTTGACAAGGGAAGGAACAATAATTAATTTTCACAAAATTCTTATCAACAACATCCATCCCTAATAAGAAACTAATCTCCATTTCCCACCTAACATTCTCGAGTAAATTATACGTTATTGGAGAATTCTGGAAATTAAAATCAATTTTGTATGGACAATTCAAAATTGCATGTCAATCGTACAGGGGTGGTCACTTCTCTCCCTAAATTTTTAAAAATTTAAATGTTATCTTTAAAGTTTCTAAAAATTTTAAGACAATTCTCTTTAAAAATTCATATTAAGCTTCAAAATTAACTTTCCTCTTAAAATTTTTAAATTTTTTTGTTAAATATCTCAAAATTATTAAAAATTTTAGTTAAACCCTCAATTATTTATAAAAAATTCATTTAAAACTCTACTTTTTTAATTTTAAGTTAGCCCCTCAAAAGTTTTACTTTTAAGTTCCGCCCCTGCAATCGTAAACCCATCTTTTCTCTTCACGTGAAAGAAAAGAGAATAAATTTTCGAAGTGGAGTGGCAGATGTGTAAATAAAGGAGACAGCATGGAATGTAGTGTACACTAGAAAAGAAAATAGGTTTAAAGGATATGTTAGCTCCTAAACTAACATCAAATAATCAATTTAGTTCATCCGTAAAAAAGAAAAGAAAACTTATCTAATTGGGTTCACACTTTGATTATCTGAAAACTAAAAACAATTTGTAGCGGACCAGCAGCAGGCTTGGAGCCTTTCATCTCAAAAGCTATCATTTCAATTGCTTCCACACTTTGATTATCCTCGGGCCAACGTACCTGCATAAACAAAGTAATAGCGGTTAGTAAATTGTTCTGTTTAACTGGGAAACCGAGTTCGCAATCGATACTGAACTCCCAAGCATCATCATATTTGCCTGAGGGTTAGTTCCCGAAGATGTAGTGAAGTTAATCCGACGACTACTCTGGGTGCATCAGTTCCAATAACATGACAATTTTGATCCACCACACTCCCCACAACACACCACCAAGATCCGACGTCAATCGATGCTGTGAAAGCCACACAACACCATAAACGAATGAAAAGAGTACAATGAAACATGAGAGGCCTAAGCTTTCCAAGCAAAGAACACACCAAAACCATTAGAAGAAAGTCATATCAGTGATGAAGGCAAGACCGGTAAAGGTAAGCTCTAGTAGAATATCGGTTATTTTCAACCGATTCTTTCAGAAATACTTCTATATAAATATCTGGTCTCCCTTGGAGATATTTCAGCTTTACAAATAAAAGAAGTAGCCCAGTTTCTCCTTTTGTTCCCAGATTTCTTCTCATCAATCTTCATGATTCTTGCTCATATCTGAGAATCCAACAATCGGGACACATCGCAAACCAAAACCATTAATGGAAAATCATATCAGAGCACATCACCAATCACCCTGCAACTCATAGATATCACCAGGCCAAAACAATTAATTCAATCCATTGCATAATAGAACAATCAGTAGCATCAAAACTTTCACCCAACAAACACCTCAAAAGTCCACAAAAGGCACCTAAGATCACCATTCACCACAGCCTTTTCGAAACAATACGCCAAAAGTTATGGATCGTCAAATAAAAACACCATTCAAAATGCAAAAACAACACAACAGCTACTAAAAATCTCAAACATCCATGATAGATAATATTTCAAACAAAAAGTACCAAAATTTCTAATCAATTAATAATATTTCAAGCAAAGCTTAATCAGTTTAGACCTGGGTTTCATATTGAAACAGAAACAAAAAAAATTCTATTCAATTGATAATATTTCACACAAGAAGTGTAAAAAATTCAACCCATTGTTTAAAGGAAAAAGTATAACAGCCCATGCAGAAGCAGAGATAAAAATGAATGCGTAAAAGAAATTTTGAAATCTGGCCTCTGGTGTCGTCATTGAGAACACCAATGAGAGAGTCAGTGAGAGTGTCGTCGGTGAGGATCTAATACTAAAGGATTCGAGGGGACCCAAACCTGAAAAGAGTTGAGAAAGTGTTTTGTATATGGTACGATTTTCACACTGAAAATAACTTACCGAAGGAAAGCTGAATGGAGAAGACATCTAACTCACCTGAGGTATTGGTGCCAAAGAGGAAGGAGGCACCGGTGCCTGACAAAAGATTTGACGAGGTTTTTCTGGATGCCAAAAACTTTGAAGGTTCAAGGCTTGGGAAATGTCTCATGGGAATACAATCTGTAAGACATTTTAAACAAAAAAGAGGATTTTCCTTTGATATGGAAATCCACTTACGCCAAACAAACATGGGAAAACAAGGAGAATGTTTTCCATAAAAGCTTTTACGTGAAACGGACATAGCCAAAATTAATTGTTGAACTAATGGCATAAAAGCCTAAACTGAATTAAGCAAATTTACTAAAATTATACTTTACATCAATAAGGGTATTACAGAGCAAATAAAACGAAAAAAAGGCTTTTATAATCTGTTTTTATGTTTACAGAACTGATTGAATCATTGCAAACATCGAAAATATAAGCTTTTTTATTTTATACACGGGAAATATTCTATCTGCAAAGGAGAATAACGTTCAATCCAATTACCATCCAAACAATCAAACCTATGCTAAAACTGAAAATGCAAAAACTAATGTCATTCACCTGAAACACAACTCCAATGGTCAGCTATACATCTGTCAAAACAGGCCAACCCCTTCTAATAATTTCATTGATCTTTGCATCGATCTGCTTTTGAATCCTTTGGGGGCAAAGCTCCGCAGCATATCCATTCAGTTTTGCTGCCAGAGTAGATATCTCAAGCTCCTCTTCAGGCAGGTTTCCTATCAGCTGTAGAAGCAATGGATGGCGTTTGAGCTCAAATTTCTGCACATTGAATGAATGTATTAGTCACTCCTTTACTTATCTGAGCCTTGACTCCTTTGACCTTCTAGCTCTATCGATAGTTAATAACATGTTTGCGAATTATAACATTCGTTTTACAATCATCCAAATTCATATGCACATAGAAAATCTGGTTAATACTTCAACCATCCAATTGAACTAAATTAGTTCATACCCTTTGTAAATAGCAGCATGCTCCTAATAATAGAAATTTAAACAATCGCATATTAAATCAGGTTCAAATTCAATCATGTTCAACAGACATACATACACTTAAAGCAACATGTGGATCATAAGACCTGATGTTCCGGTTCTGCAGGATAAAATGACTGAAGCTGTTGAATTTGAGTTGTCACAATGCTGGTCCGCAACTTGCTTTGTTCCCTTTCATGGCTCATGGTTGCTAATCTAGCCTCTTCAGTCCCATTTGTAAAAATAATAGACCTGGTTGAATTGAGATACCAAAACTCGTCAATCAAAAAGTAAAATATAAGTCCTTTTCTTTCTTCTTTGTCGGGTCGTGATGGATGGTTACCTGTACTGATTACCTACATCGGGACCTTGACCGAAAACCTGCCTAGGGTCATGGCTAGACCAAAATATCTCCAAAAGTTGCCTGAAATTTATCTCCTTTGGATCATATTCAACCTGTTCATCATTCGGGTAAAAATTCAATTGGAAATCAACTAGAGTTTCTTTTTTGCAATATATTGGTGTCTTAGTATTTGATCGTACTTTTTCTTAACCCTTTATACACATAGTGCTCAAACCCGAGACTCCTTCACTAGAGCCACTCATTGGGTTCATCAACGACCGTCTTTTTCAATAATCTTTTAGGTGAATTAATTCGTAAAACAAATTATTTTTAATAAACCCAGCAACTATATATGATAAAATAAGCCTCAAAATTCGAAATGAAAAAGGGGAATCAATAGGAACAACGAACCATTACAGACTCAGCATGGTCGCCCAAACTTCTGTATTCGGGGTTGATTTTGGATCCTCCAGCATAACCGGCAGTGGTTCGAACCACACCGTTTAAGCAACCGAAGACTGCTTCCGATCTCCAGAAACTACCGAGGGCGAAAACTGCAGTTTTCAGGGACTGATCTGATCGTTCTCCGGGTGTATTTTATGCCCGATCCGGAATCCGGATAGAAAATGCCTTGTCGGTACAGAAAATAGACAATGTTAGGAAATGCAGGAGGAGGAGTTTCCTATTGCCAGAAGCCATTTCTTCTGACCCTGAGATCGCTTGATGGAAATAATAACATTAACAAGAGAGGAATTTGTGGGTTGATCAAAACCGACTTTGCATTTCTTGGAAACCGAACCGAACTATAAACAAAACCGAAACGGTCTACAAAACCATGTCAAAAGTGTTTTTGAAAAATATTTTTAAATTATTTTACTTTAAAAATTGAATGTTGTTGTTGTAAAAAAAATAACTTTAAGAATAAAATGTTTTTTTAGATAATCTTAAAAATAGAAAATAATTGATGATGTAAATGAAAATAGGTGAATACTTTTATTTGAAGGTATTTTTGAAAACAATAAATTAAGTCAGCTTGTTTTAGAAAATATTTTTTATTTTTGTTATTTATTTTCATTTTCAAAAAATAATTTGTAGTTTTAGTTTGTTAAAAATTAAAAAGTATGTTTGGTTAATAGAGATAGAAAGTTATTTTCTTAAATGAAAATAGTGAAAATGTATTTGGCATATAGCTTTTTAAAATAGAAATAAAAATAACAATTATTAAATATTGAAATAGAATATAGTTAGAAAATATTATAATAATAATAAATAAAATATGAGCAAATAAACTAATGCTTTAAAAAATAGCATCAGCAAGATTCGAACTCGGGTTAAAATTAAAAAAAATTCTTATTTTCATATTTTCCGTTCTCCTTAAACATGTTTAAGTGAAAATAATAAAAACATTTTTTATGTTTTTAAATTTTCACTTCTTTTTATTTTTATTTTTTAAAAATCATTTTTTATTTTTACAATCAAACACGTTTTCTTTATTATTTTTCATTTTCTAAGAAAATAAAAATAAACTTCGTTCTCTAGAACCAAACAAACCCATTTTTTTATTTTTTTGAATAGTTTAAATGTGATTAAAAGATAATATTTGTTCATACATATTCTTAATAAGTGATGGACTTGGAGGGG
This sequence comes from Hibiscus mutabilis, assembly GCA_019671005.1. Taxonomy (NCBI): domain Eukaryota; kingdom Viridiplantae; phylum Streptophyta; class Magnoliopsida; order Malvales; family Malvaceae; genus Hibiscus; species Hibiscus mutabilis. The sequence goes on from CM033715.1 coordinate 83,106,514, forward strand.
GTTGGAGGGGGTGATTGCCCCCCTAAAAATTTGAAATTCCTACATGATTTAGAAAAATTTTAGAAATTTTCTATGTACTTCCTATTGAAAATCTATTTTCGCTCCCTTAAAATTTTATAAGTTCGCCCTTCTTAGAATTTTATAAGTTCGACCCTAACATAAAGTTTTGCGTCCGTCCATGTTCTTAAGTATTTGACGATGCATACATCTTGCAGACAAATCAATTGAACCTAGGTCTTTTAAGATAAACATCATCCGTATTTTCACTAAGATTATTTGTTGAGTACAAAAAATTTAACTTTTAAAACATTTTCCGAAAAAATTACATATTACGTCTTACTTTTAAGGTAAAATATTTTACAATACAATGATAACATGACATTAAATGACATGTTTTTTAAAAATATTAAAATTATAGCATAAAATCAAAGAAAACTAAGAATTTGTTTCTTGTTGCGCTTTGCGACCCCAAATGCGTTGCTGTTGTGATTTAGTTGTCAAACATCTCCAAATTTAGCTTGAATGGGAGTTTGCCCACCTAAATTTAACGTTTAAACGTCTATTTTCGCACAACTGAATTTTACAGCTTTTGCCTAAATGATCGTTGCAATCAACAGGGGTTTGCACACGACATCAACAAACTTAGCCTAAGCAACAAGTAAATTTATCAACAACAAAAAAAAACTCAACATGATATATAAAAAAAGTAATGACGAGGATCGTGATCTAGTAGAAAAGAAAATATTATTATTCTTAAGAAATTCGAATTCAAATAGCAAGTTTATAAAATGTGTACACTATTAAAAGGCTAACAAAATGAATAATTACTATCATAAGACCACGTCAAATGCTAAAAAAGAGAATGGCGAGAAATGAACCACCAATTTGGAAGAAGCGAACAATGTTGAATTGGGTGGAGAAAAGATCAATGTGTTGAGTATGCTATTCAAATGATCATTAAACATTCTAAATTTAATTACAAAAAATCTTTGCAATTGAATCAATAAATTTTGTTAAAAACGTTCATTTTAATTCCGTATGCTATTTAAAAAAATCAAATAAAACAATAATATATATTACCATCTAATCGATCACAAAATAACATAAATAAATTTTCACTAATCCAAGAATTTAAACTCCAAGCTTTCAAAACAATTCCTCTACCCTACAATTGCACATTATTTACAACAGTATTATATTTTAATTAATATAATTTATAAAATTATTTACAACAGTAATAATAATTAATAGTATAATGGTTGGGGTGGGGCATTAATAATGCACGTTATACTCTTAAATTGAATACGCAAGTTCAGTTTTTAAAGACGATATTATTAAAAAATATATATATATATAATTTAAACCATAAAATAAACTTACATATTAATAAAAGAAATATAATTGAGACAACTATTTTATAATAAAAGCTTTATATATATATATTTGGTAAGTAAATGTTATGCGCGAACACGATATTTCGGAAAAAAATATCGGAAATAAAAAATAAATAAAATAAAAGAGAATAAAAATCTGAGATAATATAATATTGCTGCAAGCAAAAGAAACAAAACTCAAATCCCGATAGAATTAGTTTAAAAAAGATCTGAAACACTATCAGCCTCATTTCTTTAACATGAATCCTTTCTATTTGTTTCGAAAAGGTATAAATTTCTCCTTAGGTCTCTCGATTTTCAGTTTTCTTTCTACGTTCTGTTTATGTCAGTTTTTTTTTGTTGGTGATTGATTGACTTGAGATCTCTGATAATTAATGAGTTGGATAATGCAAGATATAGCCTTGATTTGTGCTCTAATTTGTTTCAATTGTTTGTTCAGCTAGAACTTTGATTTTTTGTTTTTTTTTTTTTCCTTTTTGGAAATTTGAGTTCGTTGTTTTTATTATTTTAAAGGTTTTTACCGTATACGAGTTTGCTGTTTAATTATTAGCTTGAGGATTTGTGCTTTCCTTTTCAGCTTGAAGTGTTGCTGAAAAGTTAATTCTAGGGTTTTGAACTGTATTTTGGCGTGTTTTGGTCTATCTAGTGCGTTTGATTTAATGAAAAAGTTGTTGTTTAACTCATAATGTTGAATTAAGCATATTTTGGTGTTGGTTTAAGAAATGCTTAACTGTATTTGCTAATTCAGTTGTTAATTAGTCGTTAGTGTTATCTATAATGTTTGTTTCATTTAAAGCAATGTTTTTGCATGAATGGGAGTCAAATATGCTTATTAATATTTCTATCATCTTCATCATTGCTGTGGTTATTATTCATCGTTGTCAACATTTTCGTGGAAATGGTTATTGTAAAAGTTTCTATAAAGACTAGTGTTGACTGTTGAGATTTGGTGTTTTTCGGGTACCATCACATTCTAAAATTGGTTATTGATTATTGATTATTCTGGTATGGATTGGTGCATGCATGTAAGCGTCTTCAATTTAGGATTCTTTTGTGAGTTTGACTTATTAATACTGCGATACGATGGATGGTTTTGCAGGATTTGGTTAGTGTTAGTGGAACTCGGAGGTGTATCCTGTGCATTAGTTTCTTTTATCTGTGTAGAATCTTTTTTTTATTCAATTTTAGTAAAGAATGAGTTTATCTAAGAAAGGGATCCAAATTAGTGACGCAAAACTGAGTACCCCTAGCAAGGTAACAACTTTGAATCCTAATGCAGCAGAGTTTGTTCCCTTCTCTCTTAGGTCACCGTCTTCAGGAAGCTCCAGTGCAGTTGATGCAACAAGGTTTACTATTTCTAGAACTATAGGAAAAGCAGTGCTTGATCGGTCTGAGTCTTCTATTTCAAATAATTCTGATGATGAGGCTCATCAGTTCTGGCGTCGCCAGCTCCCTGATGACATTACTCCAGACTTTAAGGTTATTAATGAGGATGATTCTCAAGGAACTGGATCTGGGAGCCTTTCTTTAGCAGCTTTATCCTTGCATGGTGGTAGTGAAGCCTCAAGGTTTCCTGCTTCTGCTGGTGGTGGATATATATTTGGTAATCAACAACTACTGCATCACAATGTTAATGGTAGTAAACTTGCTCAAAAATTGAGACATCCTGCTTCATCCTATGGAAGGAATCCTACTTCAGCTAGTTTTTTGCATTTGCCAGCCAAACCTTGGGACAAGCAACTTGTTAATAGTGATCAGCTACTTGGCAATGGGAGGGAAGGGCAACTGTATAATGGAAATTCTAGACATAGATTCGCTAACGATTTGTTGGGCGAGCACACAATTATGGATGGTCCTGAAATGAATCCTGTAGAATTTTTGGCTTCTCAATTCCCTGAACTTGCTGCTGAAAGCCTTGCTGAAGTTTATTTTGCCAATGGTTGCGACTTAAATCTGACTATTGAGATGCTGACTCAACTTGCGGTGAGTGGTGCTTTTTTTGTAGTTGGTTTCGACTTCGAGTGCTTGCTTTTATCCTCTGTTTGAAGATGTAGAGATGCACCAGTTGTTAACATCTTCATGTTTTATATTTTATATTTTCCATTTTCCAATTCTGGTTTTCAATTGCTGGAGAGTGGCAGCACCTGTATGGAATGCTTGATGGAGCTCAGGATGGGAAAGATTTTCCTTAACTTCCTCTTTTTTGCTTTTCCTTTATTTGTACACTGAAATGCCCCCCCTTGTTATGTTATATTGATGGGATATTGGGAACCTGCTGTGAATGGTAATGGTTTGGTTGGTAACTGTGTTTTGATAGGGAAAAAGTAGGCCCCCGTTAAAGTTTAGAGGTGAATCAATTCAACCACAGCATGTAGCCTCTAGTTTTAGTATTATGTGGCCTGATTTGGAGGGGTACTTTTTCTGTATGGGGTTTTTTCCTCTTGTTTTTTCGAAGTCTTTATATTTTTAGGCTGTTGTTGCATGCTGTGGCTCACAGGCTTCCAGCATATGCGGAAGTTTTCAGATTTTTTACTGTGTGTTTTCTCCATTTTAATATCTTTTAGCATTTTATGGGTCATTTTGATTTTTATTGCAGCTTCAGGTTGATGGTGGTTTCAACCTTAACCTGAATTCAAAAACCTTGTCAGCTCCCAATCTGAGTATGCTAGGCTTCCCTGCAGTTACTGTGTCAGATGATCAGAGTGGTCCTACATTATATGCAAGAGATGATCTTCAACATAGTGCCAATCCTTATAGATCATCTGACAAGAACAACATTCTTTCCTTAAAATCCAGTTCTTCCCTTCCATCTAGGGGTGCCTTGGATTTTACTTCAGGTATCAGGAAAATGACATCTCACGATTCTGGAGTATGGAAGTACAATGGAAGCAGTTCTCCTGATTCAACTGTTGGGTCAAGTAGAAATTTGCATGGTTTGGCTAATACCTACAGTGCTGCACCCGGAAGAGGGGTTTATGCTAATAGGTTGCAAACGCATGGGTCAGCTCATTCAGCTCCTGTTTGGCCTGAAACTGGAGATGCAATGGGTAATATTCTGCACTACTAATCATGCGTTTATACAGCTTTTAATAGGAGCTATCTATGGCTTTGTCCGTATCTATTTGTTTTAATATTATTGACGTGGCAGCAAATTTATACTCTGAACCGCGCGAAGAATCTCGAGTCCATGCTCGTTCTAGTAATGCATACTTTGACCAGGTATCTCCTTGGAAATTTATTGCACATATTTAAACTGATATATTAATAGGTTAGGCGTTTTTGTTAGGCAGCAATGAAATAAGCCGTTGAACCATGTTTCTGCCTAATTTCTCAGCCACATTTTATCCTTCTATTATTTACTCTTTTTTTTCATTTATTTGTTCCCCTTTTGCAACCCTGGGAATGATTCCATACCTTTACAGTTGTCAACCAAGTTATGTTGGGAATCAATTAGCTTATATGCAACCGAATAGAAATAATTAATAGAATTCAAAAGCCAATTGTCTTTTAAGGTAAACTTCATTGTATTTCATTTTGAGTATTTCCGCCGTTGAAATTTCCCAATCCAAAGTCTAGTGATCACGGCAACAAAGTATCAGTAACAACTATCCATTTAATTATCCTGAATAAGCACTTTCCTTTCATGAATAGCCCTTGCTTTCCAAAGTTGATGCTACTGTACAAAGTACAGAGACAGAGTGCATATAGTCATCGACCATGAGACAGGTCGAAGGCAAATCTCTAAAGTTTTACTGCCGTCTCTAATAGTGAATGTGAATTTTGCTCTAAATATTCATCACTAATGTCTCTCTTATCTCTCTTCCCTCACTGAACTTAGTCTGCTCAACTTATCCATATTGTTGTTAAGTGATACTACATTTTTACATATATTTTCAATAGGCGCGTCAAGGATTTCTCATTGGCAATAAGGCTCTAGCAAAGGAACTTAGTTTGAAAGGGCCGCTGCAGAATATGCATATGAAGGCAGCTCATGGAAATGCTGAAGAATCCATATATCACCAGAGGTTTGTCATTTCTTTCACATCGCACTTGGTTCCTTGACATGGTGGTTAAAGGAAATAAACACTTTGTTTGTTCCTGTTATTGTTATTGCTTTTGAGATCTGTTTATCAGCGTTTTTTGACAGAGTCTATGTGTAATTGTTTAGTAACCATCACTTCCTTTCACCCTACCCTTTCTCTTTTCTCTATCTGTCCATCTTTCAAACTCACAGATTTGATGAATCAATATAACTGAGTTTATTGGTTATGAATCTCGGGAACTGTTTGTTCGTGTTCCAATAAATATAATCTAAATTCGCATCATTATTTTGGTCATACTAGCTTGTTCTGTTCGACTGTTATGAACTTTAACAATTCAGGAACCAAGTTCATCCGGAGATTGTTGGAGGTCAGCAACGGATCATAGACCTGCATGGATTGCATGTTACTGAAGCCATTCATATGCTCAAGTATGAACTATCAGTGCTGAGGAGCACAGCACGGGCCGCAGATCAGCGCCTGCAGGTTTACATAAGTGTCGGAACTGGCCACCAGACAAGGGGTTCTCCTATTCCAGCTAGACTTCCAGTTGCTGTACAACATTATCTCCTTGAAGAAGAGTGCCTTGACTATACTGAACCACAGCCAGGGCTACTTCGAGTTGTGATACATTGAAGCCATGAACTCGACAGCACGAGTTCCAGGAGTTTTTGACACAACAAGAAAAAAGAAGGAAAAAATGAAAAGTATCCATTTTTGTATCTATACATGGGAGGAAATGGAAAAGAAAGTATTTAAAGTCTGAAAAATCTCGAGAAAAAAATCGAAAAGGGGGTTGGTAAAAAGGAAAAGAAAACAGAACGACTGAAGTGAGAAGTGTATGATTAATGTTTAGATGCTTAGATGAGTAGCAAGTACATTTTGGTAGAGCATCGGGGAGAGGGATGAGGCTGAAACTAGCCAGCAAGTTCTTTTTCTCCGTTTTGTTAATTTTTATATCTTAAATTTATACTTTGTTTAAATTCCTTCAATTACATGGTGATTGTACAATTCATTTAAAGTAGACTCTTGTGCCTTTATTTGACTGTTTCTAGGATTGAAGCTATTCATATTAACAATGTTTTTTGAATATTACACATCAACATAAGCATCTACATCGTATTTTACAAGCTTGAAATCTCAGGTGATCTCATTCTCACCTTTCTACATCACTGAACTGAACACAAATCAAGGTATGTCCCTCTCATCTCGTTCTTATTGATGTTCATCTTAGTTTTAAAAGGTGCAAGATGATATGAGACACAAAGGGTTTTTGAAGCTTAGGTGTAGACGCGCACCTTTCGTAAGCGAGTTGAAAATAAAAATATAAAGAGGCGCAAGTTTAAATTTTTAGATCTGCTCCTAATGGCAGAAAAAGTAAGATGTGGCAATCATTGTCATAAGATAACAAAGTATCGACTTCATGTATGTAATCTATTTATAAGTATATTTCGAGAAAATGTTGTTGAAGATAATGTGGTTAGAAATCCATAATAGAGTTCGACCATAACGATCAAATTGATTATTTTCATGCATAAGAAATTTGGATTCCCTGGTATAAAAGATTTTAAAATCACCATTAAGTTCCCTTTTTTTCTTTTCTATTTGTGAATTATTATATGGTGACTTTTGAACTTTTTCATATACATATATAGAAATAGAAAAAGATAGACTAGAATCGACATGTCAATGACAATATAAAAATGGAATTAAGATCTGAATGGAATATAATGAAATAATGAAATAGAGCTACTGTGAGGTTCCTTATAAAATGCGGCATGAAATGAAGCTACTACGAAAAAGTTTCGAGAGTTACAAAGGAAACTTCGAGTTTATATCGGTCATTATCGATTACTCTTTCTCACTACAAACGATTAATTAAGGCGAAGTGTTTGTTAGTCAAATCTATCGATCGTTCGACGGCAACAGTCGATGACAGTGAAAAATACCCACAACTGCCAATTAAATAGCAGTGTTGTTTTCTTCTTTTATGGTACAGGTGCAATCATTTGAAGAAAGGCAAGATTTTACATACAATTGATAGCTCAACTGCAAGAACATATTATCTGCAAATAAATGAACCATGTTTCATTGTGATGAAGTTAACTGTTTCTAGCTTACAACTTAAATCTGAAAGCTACGGTCATCTAATTCCTGTCGTTTGTCGAATGATTTCCAGTCTTTTTCATTTTCTATTTCTAAAATATTCGTGTGTATTTGATGAAATGTTCCGATGTTTCAATACAAAAATTAGATAAATACGGTTTTTTTATGTGAAAAAATTACTTCTATTAAAAATGATCTATAGTAACATTCTCCGAGTTGATAACTGAAAATTTATCCAATAGGGCTTTTAAAAAAAAGACTTAAATGAAAAATAAGTGTCAAAATTATATTATTTTTAAACTTTATGTGCCTAAAAGTATTTTTTTGTAGAAATAAGTGCCTAAAGTTGGAACTGTCATAATTTTAAGTGCCCAGCCATCAATGACGGTCTAAAAAAATCACTGTCTAATTAGAACTAGACACGCGGCATGAATATTAATTTTTTGAAAAAAAATAAAATTTAAAAATATTTCGAAATTTTCAAAAACTTTAAATCAAGCCCTAAATTCCTAAAAATAATAAATCTTCAAATTTTCCAATCGTCACCGTTGATTGCCGCCGCATGCCCTATTTTTTCAGTTGCCGAACTCATTCGGTCATTTCCCTCAACGTGTCGTCGTCGAAAACTAGCGAACAATATGCCAGTCATTGAACGACGAATGTTAAAAAGTCGTTCGATTGGCACACCGTTCACTATTTTCGGCGACGTCACGTTAGGAAAAATGTCTGGATGGGTCCGACGACCGAAAGAGTGGGGTCGACGGCGACGATCGATGGCGACAATGATAAAGATTTAGGTATTTGAGATTTGAGGACTATTTTAGAAATTTTTAGAATTTTAAATTTTTTTTAAAAAAATTTAAATTACTAAAAACTAAAAATAATTAAAAGAAAATATAAATTAAAATATGACACATGTCAAATTTTTATTGGTTAATAAATTTTTTAACGACAGTTAAGCACGATATTTAAAATTATAATGATCGAAACTTTAAGCACGTACTTTTATAAAAAAAATAGACTCTTAAAATTCAAAATGATATAATTTATACATTTATTTTTTATTTAAGCATTTAAAAACCTGTGAAGAAGTGGTTATATATTATTATTCTTAATGTTTGTTAAACGGGTTAATATTCGAATTTATGGCTGGTCGTCCTAAAGCATCGTAAAGATATTAATTTTAATGATAATATGTAGTATATTTTAATAATATGTCAGTTGAATTTATTAAAAAGTAAAATTGAGAAATATTTCAAGTAAAATGACAATGTAACATACAAAGAGAAAGGGAAAAAAATTAGAAACGAAACATCGGACCAACAAAACATGTTCAATGAGCTGTAACGACATGAATGAGATGAAGCACTGGAAAGAGGAAGCAAAAAACAAAATTCATTGTCTCTGTCCCCTACACGCTTAAAAATCTAAGTAGGAGTAATGAACAATAATCTTACAAGTTGTTTCGTAAAATAGATCCGACTTATCAGCAAACGAACTACAATATAAGATTAAATTATTTAAAGTCACCAACAATAGCACATGAAAGTCAAATATCATGAGAAAATTATTTACAAAAATAAAATTATTACAAATACAGACAAAAACGTATCATATGACATAATATATTATAAGAATAAAAAGCGTACTATAAAAACAGATAAAAGTTAAAACATAAAAGATAAGTTTTTTTCAAACAATAAAACTAAAAATGAAATATAAGAAAATAAAGAAATAAATTCCAACAATCGATCACTAACTCTGAAACTGATGCTACTACCGACTAGTCAATCAATTGAAGAAATAAAACAGGGATTGATAACGTGTAGTTTAATGCTCTAAATTAAGACCTGGTTCATCAATCATCATGATGAGCAGAGCCCACAAGTTAGCTACACATTTTAATTGTTTCATAATTGCTTTCAAGCAGTACGGCTAGAGTAGGATGCACATGTGTTGGGTTGGGTTAGATTTTTAGTCGATTCACATTTGATCTGAAAATATAGTTTATATACTCGAATTAGACTCAATATTTTATAAAGTTTTATATTTTCTAAACCCGACTCAAATTTTAGAATAAAAATTTTAAACCGGACCTAACCCGATATAAATAAAAAAAATACTTTTTTATTCGAAAAAATAGAGAGTTAATTAACAAAAATACAAATATAGAGATATTATAATAATTATTTTATTTTTATTAGATAAAATAAGAAGATAATTGATATATATATATTAATTAGAGAAGTATTATAGCAATTATAGCTAAATATTTAAAATGTAATTAAACTATTATTTTCGGCCGGGTCAGATATTTTCCACCTTAAACCTAAACTTGATCCGACACTATTACGGATGGGAAACGGGTGGGGCAGGTGCAGATACCCTCATTCCCATAGCCACCTAAAATTTTCATATCCACCACTTACCGACCACCCACAGTGGGTACAATTTTCAAATTCACATATGCCCACGTGAGTACATTTTCAAATCCATCCCCACACCCACTACCCAATTGGATATCCACCACCCAACACGTATTCACCTACAAGTAACCACTAATATTGAATTACGTAAAAATAAATCATATACTTTTGTAAAGAATAGTACAACTTCGCATACTTTATTGATTGATCAAGTGTGTGTATATATATATAATACATTTACACTAATATAAATTTAACTGCAACTAACTAACGATCGCTAACTTAACTAAAGCACATTTTCACCGGTATAAATTCTACTTAACTACAACTAACTAATTAACTATAGCTAACTTAACTAAAGCATATTTATACTTGTACAAATTCTACTTAACCACACATATTACAAAATTACAACCTAATTAATTCAAGCTCGATCTTAAACAATAAATTAAAGCTCGATTATAACCATCAGTTTTTAAACTAAATTAATTGAGTTTAAAGTCTACAAACTTAACGATTAACGTAGATTTTAAAACAAACCAATATCTTAGTACATTAAACACCATAATAAAAGGCATAATCAAAGTCAACAAATATAAATGGTCCAAAATTCATATGGTGGGTAGTTAGTGGGTGGTGGATGCGGGGCGGGCGGATACGGTGCGGATAAGGTCTCAAACACATCACCTACTCACTACCCACGACGAGTATGACTTTTTACATCCATACTCGTCCACTACCCACCAAACTCATACTCATCCCCACCCCAACTGGGGCGAGCACGGTGCGAAATTTGCGAAACTATACCCGTCTGCCATCCCTAGACACTATCCTAATAACCTCAACCCAAACTTGATTTTTTTTATAAAAAAAATTGACCCTATAAAGCCGGGCCGGAACCCGTCGAGTATGGGTCAAATGGTCATCCCTAGCCTAGAGTGAGGGATAGAAATTATTTTTCTTTTTTGGTATCTCTATTTATGTTCTACACTAAAAATTAAGTTTGAAGTTTAGGATGAAGGTTTAAGGTTAGGGTTTAGACTATAAAAAATTAGAGATATAGTGTATTTTTAAGGTTTAGAATTTATTGTTTAATATTTAAAATTAATATTAATACTTAAAATTTGATTTTTTAGTATTTGACATAAAAATAAATAAAAAAAGCTGAAGATTTGTTTAAGGGTGAGAATTTAATTATGATGAAAGAGTCAGATTATCCATTCGTTAACTGCGAATTACATGTTATATAATACATTTTTAATTTAAACGTGTCTAATTTCAATTACAGTTGAATGATAATATATTTTTAAATTTAGTCATAAAATACATATTTGTTTGGTATAGTCGTTAGTATCAAATTTATTAGTTGGCTAATTCAAGTAAGATATTGTAGAGACTAATTATGAAAAGACTTAAGTGTGTAAAAAGCCCTTGAAATTTTTTTGCACCCAATTAAGCCCTTGAACTAATAAATTTAATCAATTAAGCCATTTGACAAATTTTAATCATTAAATCTGAACAGTTTTTTTGATCCATTGTTGCAGTGCACCGTGTCACAACGTTTCCATTTGACATTGTAATAACGGTCCCCTCGGTAGCTTGACGCGTTTTTTACAAAAATGTTCCCGGTTTTAATGGGAGTCGCCACTAACCTTTTTAATTTAGGTGCGATTGGATCACCTGAAAATCCTATTATTTTAATAAAACTTGTTTTTTTTATTAAAACAAAGAGTTTTGGTATGTGAAACTAAAAAAATAGGTTCGGGAGTCGGTTATGTGTGGGGAAGGGTGAGCATCCCCACAATGCCCAAAATTAGTACGTAGTCAATTACTTAGCGTTTCAATGATAGAAATTAAAAATTTGAATTTAATTTAAAATTTATGATCCTTTAAAATTTTTAAAATAATATTTCTTTATACAAAATAAATTTACGCCCCTACGCTCGGCGCATAATTTCCGTTATATTCTCGAATAAAGAGAATCTATTTTGAAAATTATAATTTAGAATTAAAAATGATATTTTGTAATAGAGACTAACGGAAAGCGACACCCCTTACGCTTGAGGTATGTTTTTTACAATAATCTCTGATAAAAGATTTTAATTTAAAATTCAGTTAGAACGAGTGAATATAAAATATATATGTATATGAAAAGATATATTTAATATACTAGGTAAAAATATAAAACAAATAGGGAATACAAAATAAATATGAAAGGTAAAAATGTATTAATTAATATACATGTATAAAACTTAAACAAATATAATATATATATATATATATTAGTTAGTAGTTGGTTAAAATTGGTAATAGTAGTATAATATATAAACAGTAGTAGTAAGAATGACTGAAGCTGCAATTTCCCCATTTCATTAAAAACGCGCAGATCCTCCATCTGGGCCGGGTCGCCGTGTTAGTTACAGCATGATACGATGTCGTTTCGTATGGTATATAAGTACAAAATTTGCCTTAAAAAATTCATTTGGTGCCTTGATAACTAAAAAATTGAGAACTCTCTCAAGCTCTCCCCAGCCACTCGGCCTAAGCCCAGGCGTCAGCCGCCATCTCTGCCTCAAGCCGCCACAGATCGTTGATCATCGGCGAAGGCAAACCGTTGCCTTTGACGTCCGAAGGGTATAAAAACGATGCGATGAGGCTCAGCTGAGACTCCTAAAGGTAGTTATCCCTTTAGTTTTATCTCAAACCTCCCTTATTTTCCTAGATCTAAAAAAATCGAAAGGTTTTTCATATTTTTTACCTTTTTCTTTTCGAACCTTTTTTGTATTTTTTGGTCTGATTTTCAGTCCCTCCTTAGATCTCTTTGTTTTTTTGTCATTAAAAACTTCCCTCTTGAATCTACAGATGGCCAGATTTATAGAGGGAAAGGGGAGTTCTTGTTCGGCTACGTAGCAAGATGACGAGGATAATGGTAGGCGAGCGGTGGCCGCAAAGCAGGGCGGTGGTGGCAGGAATAAAGGAGACAAAAAATAGATTTAATTGATTTGATTTTGGGGTTTTGGTTTGAATGTTTAGGGTTTAATTTGAGGATATTTAGGGTTCGACAGCAGCATTACCGGTGGTGGTGATGATCGGCATCAGGTGAGGTCGACGGCGGCGACAATAGTTAGACTTGGCGGTGGCGGCTTAAGGTTTTTAGGGTTAGGGTTAGATTAGGGTTAAATTGAAATGGGTCATATGGGTATTAGGCTTTTAGTTTATTTTGGGTCTAGGTTATTTGTTTATTGGGCATGTAATATTGGGTTGAGGAAAGAATAATAAAAGATTTGATTTTGATTTTTTTTGGTTTTTAATTTTTTGGATTAGGTTTTGGGTTTAATTTGGATATTGGGTTAAAAATATATTTGGGCATGGACAAAAATGGGCATCTACAACTGTCCCTCTTTGCTCATTGTTGTGCAATGACAATGGAGCAAAGACAAAAAGATGACCACTTTTGTCCGGTCAGATCAGAGCTCATTTCCCTGTCCATCGCTTCTTCTTGAGCTTTACTTGATCTGCTCGACCGATCTTGTAGATAAAATCTTCAAAATAGGGTGATCCGTTAGGGAGATAAAATCTTTAAACTATAGTGATCCGTTGGGAGAGCAAAATGAGTTCGACTTGCTATGACTCTGACGATGACGCAATACCTGGGAAAAATTTGACCTAGCGCAACACTGACAAAGAGCCAAAGTCTGCAAAACTTAATCCAGCTACAACACTGACGAAGAGAAGAGATCGAAAGATGACGGTTTTGACATTTGATCCGACTACAATACCGACGAGGAGATAAGATCGAATGATGAAGGTTCTAATGTTTGATCCAGCTACAACACTGACGAAGAAACGTGATCGAATGATGAAGGCTTTGATATTTGATCCAGCTGCAATACCGACGAAGAGTCAAGATTTGACAAAATTTTCTCTTTCTTCTTTTTTTCTTTTTTTCTTCTTTTTTATTTTTTCTTTATTTTTATTTTTTCTTATTTTTCTTTATTTTTTATTTTTTATTTTTGCTTTTTGGATACAACATTGACAAAGAGAGGAATTTAAAAATCAATAAATTTTGACCATGCTACAGCACCGATGAAGGGGCAAGGTCTATAGTTAGTAAGTTTGATTCAGCTACGATACCGACGAAGAGGCATGATCGGGAGTTAGTGAATTTGGTCTAGCTACAATACCGACGAAGAGGTAAGACCAGAAGTTAGTAAGGTTTGACCCAGCTACAACATCGACGAAGAGACAAGGTCTGAAGTTAAAAAATTTGATCCAGCTACAACACCAACGAAGAGGCATACTCAGAATTTTGGCATATTTGGTCCAGCTACAACATCGACGAAGAGGCAAGACCAGGATTTGACCGAGCTACAATACTGACGGAGAGACAAGATCTGAGAGTTCATTTTTGATGAAGCTTTAATAATTTCTTTCTTCTTTTTTTGATTTTTTTATTTTTGTTTTTGAATTTTTCCTTTTCTGGAATTTTGTTTTTTTCTCTTTTTTTCTATATATTTTTTAAACTGTGAAATTTAAAGGTTTGATGATAAGATGGCTCATCCACTCCGCCCAATCTTGAAGAAATGGAATCTGCAAATTTGGGTGATCTGTTCCACCACTGACGAGGAGGTAGAATCTAAAAAAGTTGATCCGCTACAACACTGACGAAGAGGCAGGATCTAAAGAAAGTTTTGATCAAGCTACAACTCTAGCGAAGATGCATGATCTGAGAGTTTGATCTGCTACAACACTAAGGAAGAGGCAGGTTCTAAGAGTTTGATTCTGATCAAGCTACAACACTGACGAAGAGACATGATCTGAGAGTTTGATCCGCTACAACACTAACGAAGAGGCATGATCTGAGAGTTTGATTCTGATCAAGCTACAAATTTAAGAAAAATGCATAATTTGAGAGTCTGATTCTGATCAAGCTACAACACTGATAAAGAGGCATGACTGAAAGCCACAAAACTGACGAACAGGTAAGATTTGAGAGTTTGGTCCGCTATAACACTGACGAACAGACATGATATGAGAGTTTGATTCTGATCAAGCTACAACTCTGAGGAAGAGGCATGATCTTGAAGATAGTTTGTCGATCCGCTACACCATGTTACGGGTGAGATATGACTTGTATAAGTTACTTTTCTTTCTAAAAAATTGTAATTTTAATTGCCCAAATATCTTAACATCACTCTCAAATGTGAGGGCTCGAAGGACTTGACATCACTCCTGAAGGTGATGTCCTGAAGGTCTTGACTTTGTATTTTTTAGGTTCTACTTTCTTTGGCAGCTCGATTCGCAAAAATGGTGTCATGCATTTCTTTTCTTCTTTGGAAACCTATTTCAATCAATTTAAATACATTTATCCTCAATGCATCTATCATGTATGCATCTATCTTGAATGTACAATGCTTTCATGGATGTAAAAATGCAATCACATTTATCATGTTTGATTCTCAAATGAAGACTTCTAAATTCTTCCTTGGTTGATTTTTCTTGAGCATCAACCTCATCAATTGTCAACTCTGTCAAATATATATTATTTCTTCGAGCAACTTTGCCCCACTCAAACTTGGGATTAACCATTTTCTTCTCTTTAACTTCTGTGGAAAGTCTTCCCTTGTGAAGTTTAACAACAAGGTATACACCTGCCTCAGGTCCTCATATTTTAATACATGGAAACATTTGTCATATGATGGCGATGCCCCTTTTTTGGGTCCAGTTATCATATTCTTTGATTTCAACACTGATGGATCATTCTTATTGGGGCCTATTTTGTCAGTTGAAAACTTATCTGGATTGTTGACTGCTCTAATTCAGGAGTATTGTTGTCAATTTCTTTTTTTTTTGCAAATTGTCTTTATCATTATTGCACTCAATCACTTGTCAAAAAATGTTCCACCATCTTTGGGCGAAAGGCCAATTTGAACGTTTGTTGCATAAGTAAGCTCTCGATGGTTTACCATGCCCCATTTTTATCACAAGATCATGTGTTAGGGTGTGCATATGCTTTTGAATCCCTACATTTAAATCTCTTTACAAAGTAATGCAAAGAAATCTTTTGTTTTTTTAAAATGTCAGCCTGCTTGTTTTCCTTTCAATGCATGAGGCTTGTATGAATTATATAAATGTTTATTTATTTTGAACTTGCCAATGATTATCCCAAGTATAGCTTGTGTCTAAAAGACCTCGAATGTTGTGTCAATGTCTGGAGATGTGAATTGTCTTCCAAGTTATCAGGCTTTCAAAAGGGTCATTTCCTATATGCCTAATTTCTAACCAGTTTGGGTGGCTCCCTTTGATCATGAACTCCCTATCCATTCTTCGTTCCCTCTTTTCTGATCTTGATCAAGCATTAGAAGTTTCAGCATCTTTGAAGAAAGGATAACTCCGTAAGGTGAGATGTAATTTGAAGACAAACTCTTCCAACGCAGATATCCACATATGATCAGAATGGTCCTTAGAGACGCTTGATGTAGGCCAGAGCTTGCATTTATGAACGAAATGTTATTTCTGAAGCGCTTGATTTGAAAATGCTCATATGTATTGTTTTTATTATTTTTGGACCGCTCTAGACTGGTTGTTTTCATGTTTTCACCCTAGAGTTCATTTTGAATCTTCTATTTTTAGAAATTTTTAGCTTAAGCAAACTTGTACTTATGGCCGAACACCAGTGTATGCTATGGTTTTACATATGAGTAGTCTTTCAAATCTCTATTAGGTAGGGGTTCTTGTGGCTGAAAGATTCTGTATTTGTTTGTATGACTTTATTTTTGATTTTGACAAGTTCACTTTTCTTTTTTCTTTTCTAAATGCTTTCTTATTCTAAGTTCTGAGTTCAAGACTCTCAATTCATTTCGGCATGCTCTTCGAGCACAAATTACTTCTTGCATCCAATGTGCACCTTCTCGTTTTGTGCCCCTTGATGGACGTTGTATTTTCGATACGATCATGATTATTTATCTTCCACTTGAACAAGCCTTTCACATCTCTTGCCCTAGCATGGCATTAATCTTTGGTTGAGAAATGACAAATATCATCTCCTACACGAATATCATTGAGGAAGGGTAGGCTTTAGTTAGAAAGATGTTAGAGTTAACACGATCTTCAAAAATCTTGGACAACAATGCTTGAGAGTAAATATTCACTCAAAATTTGTGTTTGGGACCTTTCCATCACTCCCTAGCACACTCAGTAGTCCTTTTGTCAACCTAAGTAGATTGGAAGATAGGTTACATCCTCCTTATCTTCACATCTTTTTATTTCCTCTAGACACAAGATTGCTCGGATCAAATGTTGGATTGAAATCAATGTCATTATGCAGTAATCTAAAAAAATAGATATATGTATAGAAGGACCAAAACTAACTTATCATGTTTTATAAAATATTTGGCAAATGAATGTAGAAGAAAGCGTCATTCGTTAAAAACAAAACAAGCAGACACGTGCCCTTACAAAAGATCAAATTGCATTCGAGCTTAAGCAAAAGGTTGGTTCTATGCATCATTTGAAAAGAAATTTAAATTACGTAGATGTCTTAGCAAACTGAGCACCCATGCTAAGAAAACTTAACAAAAATGGACTCGACCACTTCCCAGAGTTGTTCATCCTAGTCTTTTGTATCTTGCTTCATCTTGGACAACTATTCTTGCAATTGTTCTTGTAGCCCTTCCTAAGGTTGGTCGAGCACTTTCATCTCAGCATCCATGTTGGTATCAAACTTGTTAAATTTCCAACCAAATCTTGGATTACTTCCATCGAACCTAAATGATTCAAGTTAAAAATGTAATAGATATGCAATGCTACTAAAATGCAATGAAGGTGCAATGTTGGATGTAAACATATGTGCAAAAATGTATTCATTCAAAGAGTAACCATCATAAGATTACTTTCATTAAGTAAATATCTTATTACATCATGTAGCAAAGTTACAGATGATATCGAGCCATAGCACCTAGTTTATTTATCTTCCTCAAAAGCCAAGCTAGCTTCTCGTCGTGACCCGAGAATATGACGTTATTCTGACTCAGTTCGGTTGCTACATCAGCCAAGCTCACCACTTCTCGAGCTACTTTTCGTATTTCGAAAATGACATCTTTTATGTGGTTGCATTTTTCTTTTATGTTTTTGTTCGACTCTTGTAGCTGACAACACCACTTCTCATTATTTTCTTGTAAGACTTTCTTAAGATCATCCACAAGATCCTTATACAACAGTAGAACACTATTACCCTCATCTACTTACTTTTTAGCATTTCAACTTTAGCTTGACTATCTTTCAACTCAGCAATAGTATTCTCACGCAGACACATACATATGTTCAAAGCCTCGCAGTTGGCTTGACTACTCCTCAACTCAACCCTGAGAGCGATGCGCTGACTTTCCATTGCTTGAAGTTTGAGAGATAAGGTCTTAGCTTGATTTTCATTAGCCTTGGAATTTTTCTTCTAATATTCAGCATTATTTTTTATTTGGATGACTCTTTTCTTCCATTGATATGGAGTATCTCCCAAACTAGCGTCTCTGAATGCTAAGCAAGGCTTTTGGTACTTATCTTGCAAGCTTTTTAGTTCATTGTTCAAAATGTCTCTTTCTTTCCTTAAAATGTTGACATAGGTGCCATGTTCTGAATGATTCTTTTCGTTTTCTATAACCTCTAACTCTTTCGACTTCACTCCAGTTGCGTGAACAGTAGTCGAATCATGTTGATGCTCTTTTTTGAATTCCCATATTTTACACTCTAGGAGGTTCTAGACTCGACGCTTGAAGGCGATGTAATTTTCAATGGAATGCCCCCTAATTCCAGCATGATAATCACAATGAGCTTCGACATCGTACCATTTAGGGTATGGAGGTTGTAGAGGCATGATAGGATGCAGGGCCTTGGCACTGGATTATGTGTATTGGATATTAACTCATCTCTGCATACTTTGGTGCTCCACTATTGCCTGGACTTTTAGAAGTTTTAGGGCTTTTTTCCTTAAAACTTAGTAACTCTTCTTCAATTAGGTCTCTGACTTTATTCTTCAGGGCTCCACAATTCTCAGTAGTATGACATGTACCTCCTAGATGATAGTTACATATGGCTTGGACGTCGTAACCTTTAGGATAAATGGCGTTGTTTTGGCTTTGACTGAATTGGAGTCACAAGACCTTCCTTGACTAGTATCGAAAGCAACTCTGTATATGCTATTAGAATATAAAATGTGGGTTTCTCTCTAGCTTCTTCCTTTTGAGCTTTTCTTTGGCTCGTCGCTATTCTCTTTGATGTTGCCACCTTTGTATCTTCAGGTGTCTTATTGATGTTGACCGTGATAGCGCATAATCCTTTAGGTTTACTAGATTCAGTGTGTTTAGAAGTAGAATCCTGGATACTGGGCGTCATAATATGGCTTACATTTAGTTTATCTTTCTCTTTTTTTATATCGAGCTCTTTCTTCTTGGCCATGGCGGTTATCATACTTATCATCTCGGTCATTTATCTTTTCAGCTCTTCTATTTCATTCATCGTGGTATTGACGTGAGTTTCGATATATATGTTTGACCTTCGAAAGAGATGCCTCTCGCTTCTTTTGGTATCACTTCAAACACTACCTCATATCTGCATTACTATTTATCTAATCACGTGACCCTTTATCCATTATGAAAGTTTTCTAGATTGAAGATCGTTCGTGAATCAACACCTTTTATTTATGTCATTAATATGTAATGCAAAGAAGAAGAAAAAAGAAAAAGAAAAAATATAGACAACAAAAAAATCGGTTAGTACGCATGGAAATAATCATACCAAAAAAAGGAATGTAATTACTAGGAAGTAAATTTATACAACCTACCCAAGCATACTTTTATACCCGAACATGTTTTGAACAAAAAGTGAATCCTACCTAAACATGCTTTCTACCCGCATACTTTGTTGCAAAAATAAACCCTAACCGCATGGTATCTAGTTACATGATTTATTGCGGAAAAATAAATAATACTAAAATTGAAGAGCATAATTGAAAGAAATTAAATAAAACCCAATCTCTCCCTACTATGCACTTATCGGATGACTCTCTAAACAGGCAGAGGTTTAGTGTGGCTCTAAACAAGGTAGGTTCTTACAATTCACTACATGTGGCTTGGTTCTAACAGAGGTACCTAAGTCTACACGGAGATGAATATCTCACGAAGACAACGATATATACGTATCCCGAAAGTGATCCACTATCCTGCAGGGAGGTGATACCTTACGAATGAGTAGCTTCTCACTCCCACATAGGAGGGACAAAGCTCGGGTGCAGAGCTCGTGATATGAAGAAATCAAAACAACAGATTTTATAAAAACTCAAGTAAAAAATTTCAGAAATAAAAGGCATGGATCACAAAATTAAATTAAATTGAAGTCATAATTTTCATCTATTAAGGCAAAAAGTAATCGACTTGTGGCTTGACTCTCTAAAAGAAAAGGTCCTTAGCAGAGTCGCCAAGCAGTAATAACGGTCCCCTTGGTAGCTTGACGCATTTTTTACAAAAATGTTTCCGATTTTAATGGGAGTCGCCACTAACCTTTTTAATTTAGGTGAGATTGGATCACCTGAAAACCCGATTATTTTAATAATTTTGTTGTCATTTTTATTAAAACAACGAGTTTTGGTCTGCAAAACCAGAAAAATAGATTCAGGAGTCGGTTACGTGTAGGGAAGGGTGAGCATCCCCACAACACCCAAAATTGGTACGTAATCGATTACTTAGCGTCTCAATGATAGGAATTAAGAATTCGAATTTAATTTAAAATTTGTGATCCTTTAAAATATTTAAAAGAATATTTCTTTATACGAAAGAAATTTACGCCCCTACGCTCGGGGCATAATTTCCGTTAGATTCTCGAATAAAGAGAATCTATTTTGAAAATTATAATTTAAAATTAAAAATGATATTTTGTGATAGAGACTAACGGAAAGCGACACCCCTTACGCTCGAGGTACGTTTTTCACAATAATTCCTAATAAAAAGTTTTAATTTAAAATTCAGTTAGAACGAGTGAATATAATATATATCTATAATATACTAGGTAAAAATATAAAACAAATAGGGAATACAAAATAAATATGAAAGGTAAAAACGTATTAATTAATATACATGTATAAAACTTAAACAAATATAGAATATATATATATGTATATATTAGTTAACATAAATATATGTCTTATTAGCTATATTAGTTAACATATATATAAAACCTTTATTAGTTAACATATATATACCTACACATATAACGTACATATAATAATAATAATAATAATAATAAATAAATAAATAAATAAGAATATAAATAGTAGTAGTATAACATAACGTATAAACATAATAATATGGTAATACTACTATTAATAATATATTAATAAAAACAGAAATTAAAACAGTGACTGAAATGAAATAAAACAATAATTGAAAGCCAAGATTGTAAGGATACAAAGACGGAAGGACTGAAGTTGCAATTTCCCTATTTCATTAAAAAAACGCGTGGATCCTACATCCAGGTCAGGTCACTGCGTGGGTTACAACATGAAACGACGTCATTTCGTATGGCATATAAGTACAAAATTTGCCTAAAAAATTCATTTGGTGCCTCGATAACTAAAAAAAATTGAGAACTCTCTCAAGCTCTCCCCAGCCGCTCGGCCTAAGCCCAGGCATTGGCCGCCATCTCTGCCGCAAGCCGCCACGGACCGCCGATCATCGGCGAAGGCAAACCGCCGCCTACGGCAGCCGGAGGGCATAAAAACTGCGCGAGAAGGCTCGACTAAGACTCCTAAAGGTAGTTCTCCCATCGGTTTTATCTCAAACCTCCCTTATTTTCCTAGATCTAAAAAAACTGAAAGATTTTTCATATTTTTACCTTTTTCTTTTCGAATCTTTTTTTTGTATTTTTTGGTCCGATTTTCAGTCCCTCCTTAGATCTCTCTATTTTTTGTCATTAAAAACTTCCCTCTTGAATCTGCAGATGGCTGGATTTATAGAGGGAAGGGGAGTTCTCGTTCAGCCACGTAGCAAGGTGACGAGGATAATGGTAGGCGGGCAGTGGCCGCAAAGTAGGGCGGTGGCAGCAGGGATAAGGGCGGCAGGAAGTGGATTTAATTGATTTGATTTTGGTGGTTTGGTTCGAATATTTAGAATTTAATTTGAGGATATTTTGGGGTTCAAGGGCAGCATTGCCGACGACAGTAGCTAGGCTTGGAGGCGACGGCTTAAGGTTTCTAGGGTTACGGTTAGATTAGAGTTAAATTGAAATGAGTCGGATGGGTATTGGGCTTTTGGGTATGGGTTATTTGTTTATTGGGCATGTAATATTGGGTTGAAGAAATAATAATAAAAGATCTGATTTTGATTTTTTTTGTTTTTGATTTTTTTGATTGAGTTTTGGGTTTAATTTGGTTATTGGGCTAAAAATGGATTTGGGCGTGGACAAAAATGGGCATCTACAAGCATTTTTCAGAATTTTTATTTTATCTAAAATTTTTTTAAATATTCTATAAATTCTAAAAATACTTTTTGAATTTTTTTTGTAAATGTCATATGATAGAACTGTACTGTATCATGTGCCGATAATATCTGTAGAAAAAAACTGTAAAGATTTAATGGTCAAAATTGGTCAAAATGCTTAATTGATTTAATTTTTTGGTTTAGGGGCTTAATTGATTAATTTTTTTGGTTTAAGAGCTTAATTGAGTGTAAAAAAAGTTTAAGGGCTTAATTGATTTTTTTTTCAAAAGTTCAAGGGCTTCTTAGACCCTTAAGCCTTATGATAACGACCCTCCCAATCTTAATTATTTCATTCACAACGACTCGTACCCCAAACTTACTTAAAGAATCTAGTATCTCATTTTACTAGACCAACTTGTTGGTTGTTGGTAATTATAAAATATATATTGATATAACTTTTAAGATATTATTTATTAAAGTTCTAAATACATTTATGTTATTTATGAAATTTCTTATCACTTGATATATTAAATTGCAAATTGTTATCATCGTTAGTCTGTATGTTATTTAAAGGCTTAATATCAAAACAAGTTTTTTAATTATTCCGTTCTTTTAGGTGCCTAAATTTTTTTTTATCTCATTTAAGTGCCTAAACTTTTATTTTGTGGTCAAAGTAGGAGCTTTATTTAACCTTAAAAGGGTAAGAAAGAGTTTAAACACAAAAAAAACCGAAATAATTTAGACACTTATTTTAATACTAAGCGTACTTAAAATGAGGTGCGAAAAAAATCACATGAAATGGTAAAACATTATTTTTTGTAAAATATTTAAAAAAAATAAAAAGAGACTTTTTTTAAAATTAAAAATTTAAATACCTGAAAATTGTAAAAAAGTCAAATTGTTTATTTTTTAAAAAAATATCTGATTGTCCATTTTATAGGTCCACTTATATGCTCTGTAACTAATTTTATGGTTATATGTATTAAATTTTTTTTATTATTTATGGGTTGTTTATATTTTATTAATAATGTACACATCGTAATGATTGAGTATATAAAATGATTTTACGTTTTATTTTAAAAAAATTACTCTTTCTGTGTCACTTAAGTTGTCTTTTATTGACTTTTTAAAAGTTAAATTTTTAAAATTTTAACCATATTTATTTAAAATATTTAAAAAAAATTAAATTTGATAAAATATATATTTTAAAATTACATTGAAAGTTTATAAATTATATTTTTTATATTTTTATTAATAATAATTTTAAAATTATAAACGATCAAAATTTTAAAAATAATTGACCTAAAAATTAATAAAAAATAATTTAAGTGAGACAGAAGTAGTAAATACTTTGTCACGTTTAGGGAGGGGGAGAGCATAAACCAGGCCCAAGTGGGACTCAACTTCCCAAGCATCTGAAATTTTCGTAATAAGTTGTTTAATTTTTTAAAAAAAATTAATTTGAATCCTTTAAATTCTTTCAAATTCATATTAAAATTTATATATATTTTTAATTAAATTTTTTAATATTTTAATTTGGTCCCTTCAATTTTTTTAATTTTTTATTTAACTCTTAATTTTGAATTTAAATATTCAACAAATCTTTAAAATTTTAAAATTAATAATTTAACTTTTTTGACATTTGATTATGACTTCGTTCCTGCGTTTAGTGCTTTTCTTATTAACATGATAAAGTTATATATTAGTAAAACTTTGATACACTATAAAAATTTAAATTTTAAATTTCTAACCCTAACCCTAAAAAACTAAACCCACACTCTACACCCTAAACCCTAAATTTTAAACACTAACCTTAAATTTTAAACCCTACAACCTAAATTTTAAACCCTAAACTAAAACCCTAACCCCTAAAACTAAAATGCATGTGTAAACTAAAGTTTATACGGTATATGTATCAAAGTTTTTTCCTTACAATAATCATATATATACGTATGAATTTGAATGTGAACCTGAACATAGAAAGCTGGTCGGATTTCCTGTCCTACAAACGAACGACACATGTTGAACAGTTGAAGCAATAAATTCAAGGCGTCTGTAAGATGTTATAGTGCGGCATCAACCGAAAATGTCATAAATTTTAAAATATACAACTAAAAATACTTACATTGTTTGATAATAATTTTAGTTGGTAGTAAGTTTCAAAATTTTAATTTGAATTTTGAAACTTTTATTAATTCTAATAACATTTTAAATTTTTATAAATACAAAAAATATTATAAAAAACGTAATATTTTAAATTTTGTAACATTTTTAATTGGTGTCAGTGGCAGAGGTACTCATAAATCCTGAAATTTCTTCTAGTCTGTGCATGTGGTGCATTGCAGGGCACATGTCCCATAAACGAACCACTCATGTTGAACAGTTGAACCACACATCTTAATAACGAGCGGTTTATTCATTTTTTTCACAATCCATTAAAGGATCCGATTATTAGATGAATTAAATGAATGATTAAAATTAATAATAAAATATATAAAAATTATCCCATAAAAAATGAGTTTACATCAATCATTCAGTTTACCTATACAAATATCCAACCGAAAGCCCTGTGTTTTTGGCTTTGAACTGGACCAGATTTCATTTAATGAAAGAATTTATGGCGGTTTGAAAAAAAGAAAACTCTTTCTAGTTTCAACTACTCAGCACCACTCCCCAAGTTGGTGTAAGCATTAACTATATCCATCCGCCACCTTAAATCTCACATTTAATACATATATATAGGGTCTGGTTCACCACCGTTCTATATAGTTATCCTCTAGTTCTTGGTCTTTTCTGGCTTTAATATGGCTAGAAAAGAGCAAGATCTGCTGTCGACCGAGATCGTCAACCGTGGGATCGAGTCATCGGGGCCTAACGCCGGCTCCTTAACCTTCTCGGTTAGGGTTCGAAGGCGGCTCCCGGATTTTCTTCAGTCTGTTAACTTGAAATACGTTAAGTTAGGGTACCATTACTTGATCAACCACGGGATTTACTTGGCTACCATTCCTGTGTTGGTGCTGGTTTTTAGTGCCGAAGTGGGCAGCCTTAGTAGGGAAGAGCTTTGGAAAAAGGTTTGGGACGATGCTAGTTATGATCTCGCCACCGTGCTTTCCTTTTTCGCCGTCTTCGTCTTCACTATCTCGGTTTACTTCATGTCACGCCCTCGGTCCATTTATGTAGTTGATTTCGCATGTTATCGTCCCCATGATGATCTCAAGGTTAACATCTTTTCATAAGCATGAATCTTATGAAACAATATTTGTCATTTTTTTCTTATGTTTTGTGTTACAGGTGACTAAGGATCGGTTCATCGAACTTGCACGAGCGTCAGGCAAGTTCGATGAACCGAGTCTTGAGTTCCAAAAGAGGATACTCAAGACGTCGGGAATCGGCGACGAGACGTATGTTCCGAAGGCGATTATGTCGAAAGAAAATTGTGCCACCATGAAAGAAGGCCGCCTTGAAGCGTCTGCGGTGATGTTCGGTGCACTCGACGAGCTCTTCGAGAAGACGAGGATTCGACCGAAGGATGTTGGTGTTCTTGTGGTGAACTGTAGCATCTTTAATCCTACACCGTCGCTCTCGGCGATGATCATCAACCATTATAAGATGAGGGGCAATATTTTGAGCTATAATCTTGGCGGGATGGGGTGCAGTGCTGGGATTATTGCGGTGGATTTGGCTCGGGACATGTTGCAAGCCAACCCGAATAACTATGCGGTCGTGGTGAGTACTGAGATGGTGTGGTACAATTGGTACCCGGGTAAGGATCGGTCCATGCTTGTTCCGAATTGTTTTTTCAGGATGGGATGTTCCGCCGTGCTTTTGTCTAACCGCCGTCGTGACTACCGCCGTGCTAAGTACAGGCTTGAACACCTTGTGAGGACGCATAAGGGGGCTGATGACCGGAGTTTCAGGTTTGTTTTCCTTTGTTTACCTGTTCATGCGGGAAAAATTAATGCTAGTATATTATAGCTTTGGTGGATGAATAGGTACAGCTAATAAATACGTATTTAAACTTTTCAGTCAACTCCTTGTAATTAATCAAATAGATTTTAATATAAAATTAAACCTTGATTAAATTAAAAATTGATATTATTTTAGTATTGAATTTTTGTCTAGGCTTAAATGGCATAATTGAAACTAAAATTAAAGTTAAGTACTAATTGTATTGAATTAAAAATTAATATTATTTTGTCGGTTAAACCGATTATATTATTGAACTTTAATTTTATTTTTAAAGTTATGTTAAAATAAAATTAATTTTTAATTCAGTAATATAATTAATATTAAACTTAAAATTTAATGGTATTTAATGTTTACCGTAATATATTTTTTCTTCTCTTTACTTAAAAAAGTTATTAATATAGTATGATTATGTCTTAATATATTTATATTTTGATAAACTTGTGGATTAGGTCAATCTACCAAGAGGAAGACGAACAAGGTTTCAAGGGTCTTAAAGTCAGCAAAGATTTAATGGAAATCGGAGGAGACGCCCTGAAAACCAACATCACCACCCTGAGTCCACTCGTTCTCCCCTTCTCCGAGCAACTCTTCTTCTTCGCCACATTAATCCGGCGCCATTTCTTTGGCGGCGGCGACGACAGCAAATCCAAAGCCTCACTATCTCCATCCTCAAAGCCATATATCCCGGACTACAAGCTCGCGTTCGAACACTTCTGCGTGCACGCATCGAGCAAGACCGTGCTGGATGAGCTGCAAAAGAACCTGGAGCTCAGCGACGGCAACATGGAAGCCTCGAGGATGACGTTGCACAGGTTCGGCAACACGTCGAGCAGCAGCATATGGTATGAACTGGCGTATCTGGAGGCTAAAGAGAGGGTCAAAAGAGGCGACAGGATCTGGCAGATCGCGTTCGGTTCAGGGTTTAAATGTAACAGTGTGGTTTGGCGTTCGATGCGCCGTGTGAGGAAGCCTGCGGCGGATAATCCATGGCTTGATTGCATTGATATGTACCCTGTGAGAGCTTGAACTTGGTTTAATGGCTGCTGCTTGCTTCATAATAGTGGCTTTTTTCTTTTACTTGGTTTACTATGTTTTAGATACTTGAAACCCTACCTTGTCCTAAAAGTTTAGGCTTAAAAGGAAGTTCAGGGATGATAAAAGTGACTAGAAATAATGAACATTTGAGATGTTTTAACCCCACAATATTAAATACAAGAAACTTACTATCACATAATATAAATATTTGAATGGTTTCAAATATTATAATATGAACTAATATCATGTTGAAATTTATAATAAAATATAAAATATTTTTTTATGATATGATAAAATATGAAAATACAATTGGTGCACATGAAATCTTCAAGATAATGTTAGGGATGTGTCTTCCAACCAAATCTTTCGATAATTTTAAGAAAAGAATTTGATGTTCATATTTGATAAAAAAAATAATTAAAATGGGGGAGGAAAGAGGTTTTTTTTTGGCCAAATAATAATGTTTGAAAAAATAACTGGTAACGTGAGATGTATTAAGATTTATTTGTTGAACTAGTAACATTGCTGTAATACATGGAGAAGTCGCAGCATTATAGATCGACTATTTGAGCAATTTACTCATGAGGGCTTCTTTGAATATAAACAAATAATCTATGGAGCACATTATTTTATTAAATTTTCAAACTACTATTTGAGCAATTTACTCATGTTGGCTTCTTTGGCTAAATAATGATGTTAAAAAAATAATAGGTAAAATAGGATGCGTCAGAAATTATTTGTTGAACTAAAAATATTAATATGCTATTTTTGTAAATATTATTTTTAAACAATATTATTTGAACAATTTACTCATAAAGAAAGAAAGAGTTGTATGTGAAGATAAAGAAACCCCATATTTAGATGTAGTTGGGAATAGAAATTTTCTGTCTTTTTTGTATCTCTATTTGTGCTCCCACATTAAAAAAAATTAAATTTAAAATTTAGATTAGAGTTTAGAGAATCAAAGGTACGGTATATTTTTAGGGTTTAAGATTTAAGATTTTAAACTTAAAATTTATTTTTTTAAAAAAAATTAATTTTTTTAATAATAGAACATATAAAAGAAGCATAAAAAATGATTTTTATTATATGGTTGGTAGTCCAATTTGTTTCATTCATATTAAATATATTAATATATGGTTTTAAAGCCAATGCTTGGGCTAGCTTGGCCCAAATGGATGTTGCAGGGCCTAACCTCATATTTATATATTTAATAAATAAAATAAATTGGATTGAAAGGTTGTCTACACGCTTAATATTTATAATATTTTATTTAAATTAATTAACTAATAAATTAGATACTGATAATTATACTAAAATTTTTCAAAATTATTTATTTTATTTCAATTTAATGAGCAATTTTTATTTCCAATATAGATTTTTCACCTAAATCTATATCTATTCGAGATTAAATAATTTGTATTCGGCCTTTGAACCTCATGGGACCCAAACTAATCATTGGGCGTAGCAAGGGGTTTAGCTCATCAAAGACTGGCTCGGAACTAAGGCTTCGTCGAGCGGAGCTTTTGAAATCTTAAGTTAGGTGAAAAAGTTTCGTTTGGGGAGAAGTTAAAAATTTTAGCTTCTCTAAAAGTAAGGTTTGAGACTAAATCTAAGGCAAAAATTAGGTGAAAATTTACAAAAACCGGGTGTTCGGTGGAGCTTCTGTATGCTGCATACACTTGAACAATGTTGCTAATTGCGAGTTGTTCATGCATTTGTCAGTAAATGCCTATCTTTTTTTTTGTTTTCTGCTGTTGTGCTTGCTCTATCTATTATCTTCTTCATCTGATCCCCCGACTACCCTTTATCTTTGGCCTGCAAGTATATGTTTGTGGTTCCTTATACACAAGGCACTGTTTTGTGTTGCAAATGTGGTGTTTTGATGGCGCCGAATCCGGCAACGTGCGTGCGACATGTTTAAGGTCTGAAGTTAACATCGCGGAGGGTTTACAGAAACACGTCACTATAATGCATTGTCCAGAGTGCGATAGCTACTTGCAGGCTGCAGCCACCTAGAACTTGGTTAAAAGCTCAACAAGAACGGAAGGAGCTATTAAATGCCGAATTCATTTGGACTGAGCCTCATTCTAAGAGAATCAAGGTCAAGCTGAAAGTTCAGAACGAGGTTCTTAATGGAGTGATTCTTCAGCAATCTTATGATGTTGAGTATGTTCAGCAAGATCACATGTCCTGAACTACGGTTCAACTTATCGCTGTACCACAACAAAGATTTCCAACCATCGGAAATGGTGTCAACCATGCCCGATGGCAACGATGTGCCTTCTGTTCCATTGGAATAGTTGTTTGCCGATATTGATTCTCGAGTTGAGCAAAGAGTTGCTTGCCTGAAAGTTATGTTCTCGTAATATGCATAAGATATTTCGAAATTTCCGACTGAATCATTAAACTCTAATAGCATAATCTCATTAATACATCCAACACAGATTACGTCATAATATAATGGTGTGCCAACTTCTGTGGGCTGATTTGCTTAAACAATTCAAATAAGAGAACAAATCAATACAAAAAGAATATATGAGATAACAAAATAAATGAAGCAAAAAAAAAAAAAAAAACTGCATACTCAAATCCTTTTAACTTTAAAAACCATTGCTTACTTCCTTCACACAGAAGCCTCGATCCTCGGCTCGAACGAGAATGCAGACATGAACTCCAAGGCTTCACCATTCACCAAACATTTTGGCAGTTCGACCCATTGGTTCGTCGCAAAATCATAGAGAACATAACTGCAGAGCTCAGTAGAGCTTAAGCAGATAAATATCTGATCACCAGCACCAACACAGTTTATGTCCAACTTCTTGTCATAAAACTCATGTGACATTGCAGGCGGCATTGCAGCAATCTGATTCCATGTCTTTGTTTTCGGATCGTACCGCCACACCCTAAGGCTAGCACTTTCAAAGAATTCGGATAACACGACGACCAACATCTCTCCTTTACACTCTACCACATCGATGGAGTACTCAGAAAAGAGCGGCAACAGTCTCGGATATTCCGAGAAACACTTTCGGGTCAGATTGCAAGCAATTATTGTGCCTGAGAAGCTGAGGAAATAAACAATCTCCTCACCATCGTTTAGTGTAAACACTGATGAATATTGCTTGGATGGGCTTCTTTGCATGTTGGTAACCACTACATTTCCAGCTTTACTAAGGAAGTAGACGGCATCATTGTCATTGCCATCGCCGTCATTGTTTAAGTCGTATTCCGTATTATCATCAACTTTTCTCCTCAACGTAATATCTTCTTCCCAACAATTATCAATCGAGTTATAAACTTTGAATGAAAGTTTTGGAAGGTCGCCATAGACTAAGACAAGCTTGTATGAACCATGGTAATTGGAATATCCATTCATTGCAATAGCATGAAGGGAATGGCCCCTAGAGTCTGGAACCACAGGAGGGAGTTCGCGACAACATCCGGTCAAAGGATTGCACACGACATAACCTTTGGACATATTCTGGAAACATACAAGGCCACCGGATGCTGCGACCGGAATCGAGTCACAATTACGGTTATGCAAGAGGGAATGCGGATGATTGAGTTTCTTCCAACTACTTTCGGCAGAGTCAAAGACTATCGATTGATTAAGCTTGGAATCCACCATTAAAAACCACGGATCCCTTGAAGGAATCCTCGAGCAAGCAAGCTTGAAACTTTCGGATTCCGCCATCGATTTCCATCTTTTGCACACCGAACTGATGCGAAACAACGTCGAAGTCGGCAGCCATGAAAGGACCCTTTCTAAAAGGTCTTCATTGAGCTCATCCAAGGAAAAATCCAACATCTCATGGCCTTCTTCTTCAGTTAACTTTCTCTTCCTAGATGCCCTTGAAATGCAGCCATTAGCAATCTCCATTGACAGACTACTTCACAAAATCACCTGCAATGAACAAAAGGTCCTAAATTAAAAAGACCATCATTATGAATCATAAAATTATACCATTAAACAAAGGAATCAAAAGGAGAAAAAACAAAAGCTTAGAGAATATATGAAACAAGGCAAATGAGGCTTGAATATCACATCCAAAATTAAAGATTAGGCAAAAATTGACAATCTAACCAACATAGCCATTAAAGGTCCTAAGATGCTCTCTCTTTCCCCCTTATTTTTTCATATTAACACCGAAAATTTAGTTCCCAAGGAAAAAAGGTAGTGTAATGAAGAGCTGAAAATAGTGAAGTGACAACATCATTTGATCACACCACTTTGGTAAGAACAAAAGAAAAACAAGGGGTCCAACAAGAAAACAACTTGAGCTCCACCTAATTTCACTTCAATGAATAATAAATTTGGGAATCCATCAATTGAAGAGGGGAAACTCAAAAAACTACAAAAAGGGTACTTTTTTCTTCAAAATTCTAACAAAGCTACTAAAACATAACCTGATAAAAGAACAAGCTTGAAATGAGAGAAGATGAGGGGATAAAGGGAAAGATGAAAGAAGGGAACTGTACCTGTTGATGGTGCAAGAGGAGGATTGGGTGAAACTTGGACTATGACTTTGTGGGTTTTAAAAGAGGGACAGAATTGAAACGGGCCCCAAAGGCCGAAGCAAAGCAAGAATCAAAAGAGAGAAAGCAACAGTAAAGACAGTAGCAAAGTAAAATGAGGATCTTTTTAAAGAGATATAGGGAGAAGGGAGGTAGGAAACTTCCTTGGGGTTGTTCTTTTTGTAAGCTTTGACGCACTATAGACACAAGCGAGCGTATCAAAAAGAAAGATTTAATATTTACTACAAAAGAAGAACAAAAGTGGAAGTGAAGCTTCACTCTCACACCGGCACACACACGGGGTTAACTGTTAAGAGCATAGATTTAGATAGCAGACTTAGCAGTCTTTATGAGTGTAATAACATCTGTTTTTTTTTTGCACAACAATAATGCTTATAGCAGTGATTATAATAATATCTATTATGTTTGTAATTATGATAAATGTAACACAATTGAAAACGCGATAATAATTTAAATATCTGGCCAAGAGACTAAAGAGATAGACAGCAAATGAAACAAGAATCTAGGATGAGTTGATTCTTGAAAACTCGACAGGTTCTGCTAGGAAGTCTACAATGGTGGATTAGATTCTGAACTAAAAACAAAGCTCAAGGATTTTGGTTAGCTGTTCTTTTGCACTTTGTGCATAAAAGAAAGTGAAAACGCACGTAGTTTGGGTTGAGTAAAAGGAAAGAAAGTGGGGGGAATGGTATTTCGCCGTTTCCATGTCAAAGGGCTATCCTTCAGCTGCATTGCAATGCTGACCATTGTAAAGCAAAAGCATCGAAAGAAAGATACTTTGGGGGCAGAGTTTTTGCTTTAGTTATGCCTTCCTCTTTGAGGAATCTCCTCTTTTTTTTTTTCCTGTTCTTTAATTTTTGTATTGAAAGTCAAAATGTTCCCCAGAAACAAGAGCTGATTCATATATATGTATATATATAAACCCTAATAATGAAAATGATGAACCATTGAACTAAAAAACATTAAAAGGGTTAAACAAAGAAGAAAAACCATTGATTACGTTGTTTCTTTCTGCATAAGCTTGTGTTTTCAGACAGGGAGACTCGGATCTCGATGCTTATCTTACATGGGCGGGGCCTTACTTTTCTTAATTAAATCAGCCTGCTTTCATCATTGTGTTTTAGCCCATTTTCTGCTCATTAATGGAAGCCCTTTCAAACATATATCTATAATTATAAGGTTGGATAATACGGGTATTTATATTATCCGGCGGCAAAAACATTTTATTTTCACGAGCACCTTAATTTTAAATATTAGAGTTTAAAATTTAGGAATTTAGGTCTATGTAATAAAATTTAAGAATTGTGATTTGAATTTAGAATTTAGGAGTTATAGGTAGAAATCTAAATCCCTAACACATTACCATAAACCTTAATATGTAAACTCTAAATCCTAACCTTAAACCCTAAATTCTAAACATAGACCTTAAATTTTAAACTCCTAAGTCTATAGACCCTAAATTGGATCCCTAACCCCTAAAATTAGGGTCTTGTAAAAATAAAATGTTTATACTACTAGTACATAAGATATTTTCTCTAATTACATATAAAACTCCAAATTTTCTTATTAAAAAATCGAATGACGGTTGTTTATTTATTAAATGATTTTAAATTTGTCTATAAATGATCTACTAATTAATTACATTAAACATTTTTAAGCATGGTTAACATCAAAATTATTATGATTAAAACAATGATGTAAAATTTCTCGAATAAGAAGATTTAGTGCCACATTAAAGTATAAGGATTAAGTTTGAAATTTGAGTATAATAGAGGACCAAAATCATAATTTCTCGAAATTCATTCAACACATTATTATAATATATGATTATATTTACAATAGGATAACAAATATAAATATATGTTTTTGTTTATTTAGAAGCTAAATTCAGTTTGGGATTTGTGATTTTCAGGTTTGTAGCCATTGGCAATGAACCTTTTCTTCATACCTACAAAGATATGTTTGTTCAAACAACATTTCCAACCCTTCAAAACATTCAAGCAGCCCTTGTCAAAGCTGGCCTATGCAAGAAAGTGAAGATAACAATACCGCTAAACGCCGATGTCTGCCAGACCGACAACGGCCTACCAACCAGCGGCGATTTCATACCCACTAACTAATGTTTAAGATCATCAGGTTCCTTCAGGACAACGGTGGCATTCTCACCATTAACATCTACCCTTTCCTTAGTCTCCAAGCTGACCTCAATTTCCCTAAAGAATATGCCTTCTTCAACAACACGGCTAGGCCCGTCGTGGATGGTCCCTTTGTTACTCCAATGTTTACAATGCCAACTTTGATGGCCTCATTTCGGCTATCGAAAAGGATAGCTTCGGCCAAATGCCGATCTTCATTGGAAAAGTCATCTGGCCGAGTGATGGTGACCCTAACGCGAACATAGACAACTCCCACATATTCAACCAAGCCCTTCTAGACCGTATTGCCAAGGTCCAAGGCACCCTTTTACAAATATTCACTCATCGATAAAGACAATAGTGTCGAGTCAGGGACTTCTAGAGGCATCGGAGGAGCTTCAATCGCAATGGAAGTTTAAAATATCCATTGAATGGGGAAAGGCAAAGCCATCGTCCCAGACAAAGATGTCAAGCACTTGGCCAGGCAATGGTGCGCGTTATGCCTTCGGCAGGCGTTTCGGACCCCAGTGTTTTGTATCAAAGTATTAGTTACGCCGGTTGCACGAGCCATAACCCCGAATCCTAATGTGGCAATCTAGATTTGTAGCATAACACTTCGTAGATGCATGCTCTTTTAATAACTCGTCTGCGGTCACAACCGTTGATCCTTCTCAGCCGCCTTGTTACGATATCATGATCAACGTCGGAAAACATGATCTCTCTGCCTCTGTCGGTGTGATATTGACTTTGATTATTAATGCCGTTCGTTGATTTGAGTTCGTCCTTTGGCTCTTTCATACATGGTCGAGCAGGGAATGATCAGCTTCATCTCTTTAGTTTCTCGATGTTAAAATTTTATGAATTTTGAATTTAATTAATTTTAATCGATTCCTTTATTTTGATCACAAACATGTTAATTTGTTCTAAATTTTTCGTGCATTTGGAAATGATACATCTAAAAATCCAAATTTAAAAAATATTTAACAAACGGGTCAGATCGAGGCAAGCAAAAAAAAAAAACAATAATAATGTCCTGCCCTATTACCGTCCCAATTAAAATACCTCCAAACACATGAATACTCTGAAGTCTAAATCATTTTATACTTCGTTTTTTTCCTTCTACTTATCTATCAATAGAACCTCACACTAAACAAGGGTATATATTGGCCAAAAATTACTGAAGAAATTTGAGTCGAGTCGAAAGAATTCGATTGACCTCTCGCTAGCTTGAATCTACAGGAGGTTGTCCAGCTCCGATTCCAGTTCTTCTATTGCGATCATGTTGATGGTACGCTTCTCTTCTGGAGCATACTCTGCTTTTAAAAGGGATTGAATTTGGATATGGGCTTCCACGATATTTGTCCTGCATTAATATAACAATCACCTTACTTTGTTGTAATATTGTCTACTATGCTCCGACAGTTTAGAAAACCTAACATTATAGAACAAGGTACTCCTTGATTAGGTCATTCATAGTCTTCAATTATGTTACTCGAACTTGGATGTGAATGTAAGATATAGCTGTGTATCCAACGCAGCTATGCTCAATTTTTTTTTCTAAGTTTTTCATGTATTTGAAAAGTCCTAGTAGGATTATATTTCCATGCATATCCGGTATGCATCAAACAGAGTGTTGGACAATGGACACGGATACTTCAAGAAAAATAAATAGGCAGAATAACATAGATCTTAGATACACAACTATGAAGTTAATTTTGAATTTGAGACAGGCATCTTACTTGATTGGTTTGAAAAGAATTGTTCTTGTCGATGGGTTCTGTAATTAGAGTTTCATCTTTGCTATCACCACTGGAAGTTCTTGCTGAATAGCTGAATGTACCTGTTATAAGGAATGTAAATAATCACTCCGATGAATCTAAACCTTGAAGTTATACAGAGCTTTATCGCCAATAGTTGCAACTTAAATAATAAATTATACATCTTGATGCACTAAATATAGAGAATTTCCATAAACATGCAACAACAATATGAATCTATCTGACAAGATCAGCCTTGCAAGTCAACAAGAAGGGTCACAAATAAGTTGTTTGAAGAAGAAGAAGAATTATCGGCATCAATTAAATTTTTCCAAGGTATACTCATTCATATTAAATATCAGATGAAAGAGCCATACAATCGTGAAGGTTGAGAAGTAACAGCAGAAGGTTGCGAGCTCGAATTGCTACTTAAAATCATAGGTCTGGACACAAGACGGTATTTTGAAGGATACACAGGCATGGCATTAATTCTATTTAACAGCAATATATACTTAATTCCGGTTTATACTTGAAATGATAATCATACTCTTTCTATCTTGGACTTGTCTGGGCTGGGAGCAGCTTCATGCTTGCTACAGTCGATGTCTCATTTAGTCGGGATTTATTTCTATGGTGGCTTTCTTTTATATATAAATAGTGATATACATATATGCTGGAAAAATATGAACTAAAAAGGTGACACACCTTCTGAACAAGTTCAGCCACCGCCTCTGGTGTAGCAAAGGCTTGTTCCTTGAGTGGCTTAGCCATTACTGAGTCTCTTTTTTGATTCTGAGTACCTGAAGACAATGCAACTTTTACAGCTGTTACCTGTAGGAACAAACATAAACCTTAGACGATTAGTCAAGAGTCAAAGCTGAAAAAAATCCATGACCATCAAAGTTATGCTTTGATTCAGAGAAGATGTATAAACATATTTGGTTAAATATCACCTAGCACATTGAAGTAAATACTCGTATCCAAGCTGGAAAGACCAATCAGAGGGACCTGATCTTATTTTGCTAGCAAGAAATATCTACTCTTCAGAGATTCTAATATCTTTAAGTTGTGAAGAGACCAATTGAGGAGATAAAAGATAAACCTTGGTAACAAATGAAAACATAGGATCCACTACTTGCTTAGTGACTGCCATAATAAACTCCTCACAAGTTGCCTTTAAGCTCTTCTCCAGTTCCTGCAAGTAAACGAGCACGGAAGAAGTCTTATGCTATTGATGACTAAGCAGAACCCAGCATCAAGCCATGAGATTACCAGATAGCAAAATCAGAGTGACCAAAGCAATGATTGCTGAATTTATTCATACTGAACTATAACTTAAACAATAACCAAGGCAAGGAGGAGTTTCCACAAAAAAGGGTAAAAAGAGGATAAGGTGGATTGCAGCAGTGAAGGTAATATAATAATTGCAGGAAAGACAACTTCACAAGCACACATATTATTTGCGAATAAACAATTATTTGCTTCAGGGAATAAGATTAAAATTTCATATATTACTTTATTAACTTCTCATAAACTACACAATTTCTGTCTCCTAGATCTGAGCATCAATGTGTTGGGTTGAAAATGATTTCCAGCAACACATGCACCCAAGATGGTACATAGCACTTTGACTCATTGACTGTAAAAAGATTTATCAAAAGGTAAAATGCTAACCTTCTTGGCATCTACTTGACTTTCCAAAACACGGGGAGATAAGGTCCTTGCTAATGATGTTGACATAGACCAGTCAAATAACGAGGCCTGAC
Organism: Hibiscus mutabilis; assembly: GCA_019671005.1. NCBI lineage: Eukaryota > Viridiplantae > Streptophyta > Magnoliopsida > Malvales > Malvaceae > Hibiscus > Hibiscus mutabilis. The sequence goes on from CM033715.1 coordinate 83,144,145, forward strand.
CTCTAAGTATTCTTCTCAGGTGTTCCTGTCAAAGACATTTGAAGAACAACTATAGCTTTAATTCCATGTAAAAGAAAGGTAAAATATGTTTGAACTTTCAGAGATGGAAAACACTGGAAGTTGAACAACCTAAATAACAATGGAATCTTAAGAAAAGGAGTATTTTACTTCTTTTTATTTGTCCCAGTATCATGCTGAAACTCAAAAAGAGCTTCCTCCTAGGAATCCTAAAGAGCTAGCAAAGATTGTAAACACCAAGCTCATTAAAAGAAAAATTTAGCCTAAAAGAAACTTACCAGTGAATGAGAGAAATCAAGTTCTTTGTGTGTTACTGAGAATTCTATGTCAAATGGTGCTATCTGCAAGGCCAGAACTCATTACAGTTATATCCTATTAATTAAAAAAAAAAAAAAGATGGCGTAGGAAAGATAACCTGTTCCCTTAATATCAGAAGATGCTTTATGAGGAAGAGTTGTCCATCCATTGGTGTGGATCTCTTTGCAATTAGTTTGCTTACTTTCTATGTACAATTTGAAAGATAAAAGAGGGAGAAATGCAAATGGTTAAAAATCCAATCAATCCCATGGCATGTTTGAGAACATGTCAAAGAGCGAATAACCCATCAAATTCATCATAGATGGGACAACACAATTTTGTTAAAAAAAAAAAACAAGTTTATCCACGTATAGAAATGGTACAAATATACAGCAAGAATGTTCTTGTAAAAGCAAAGAACTTAAGATCTTAAACAGTTTGATTAAATGTTTGTTCAGCTAACTTACTTGGATTGAAACAGAACAAACGTCCACAGCTTCCTGAGAAAAAACAGCACAAAACCAATCCTTTTAACACGAATAAGCAAAAGGAAATACTTTTAGAAATTCAGTAGATAAAAACTAAGAGTGATTATCCAAAGACTCAAAGCACCTGGGCCAAGCCAGTGAACACTTCTGGTTCCAAAGAACGATATAATTTTGAGAGAAAAGATATGGTTTTCTCCAATGGTGGATACCAAGTTTTGAATACATCTGGGTTTGCATCAGTCTGCAGGCCAAAAGGAAAAAAACAATGCAGATAGCAGTGTTAATTATGGCACAATTATATTCCCAAAAAGGGAACAGAAAGAAAAATCAAGCAGACACAAGTTACGTGCTACTAATCTTGCCAACGTCAATTCAGATATGTTGAAGCTGTAGTAATTGACACTGCATACTTTTACTAAGCGATTACAGTAACATGTCATCAATTAGGTTGTTGGCAACCAACTAGGACAACCCACAGTCAACACATATGGTCCTCATTCAAGGAATTAAACAATGGACAGGTACAACTGTTAGGTTGTTGAATAATCCAAGAAATTGTCCACACATGCATACAAAAGGAGGAGATAACTGAACACAAATTGTAGAAACTAAGTTAGGTCCTATAATAATGGTAATAAAGAACATTTACATAGAGATCTGAATTAGATTTAGAAACAATGTTGATTTGCAGGAAAGTAGCTTCCCAATTTTGTCTAACAAATGTGAAGATCCATGACAAATAATCATCTAGAGAAGGAATAAAAAAGTGTTACAAAAACTTACAGGAGTTTCTGACTTCACATCTGCAGAATGCTCCAGTTTTGCAGGGTAATCCAAGTCATCACTAGACGGGATATAATTTGCAATCTGAGTAAGAAAGAAGACAATGATTTAAGTAAAATCAAAAGTAACAAGCAGCAATTTGTTCATTGTTGTGATGTGTAGCATACCCAGGCATGCATTGCACACTCCTATACAAAAGCACAATACACTTTCTCTCAACATAGTAAACATGGAATGCAACTGTAAGCAAATTTATTTTTAAATCTCAAAAGATGGAGAACTACAATAATTTGTGCTTTCAACACCACAGAAGGAAGTCACAGACGTATAGATGCATACACACACAAGCAACAACAAACCTCATCACGGATATATGTTTGAGCACGAAAAGTCAAGCGTTCGTGAATGTCTGCCAAAATTCTTTCTAATGTAGGGCGTAACGCTGCCAATGACTCACACCTTCTACTGAGCTGTTCTCCCAAGACTTCAACTTTGAGGATATCAACCATTTCACAAAGAAAATCAACATTTGCTTCATGAATGAGTTTTGGCCGCAATGTGTCATACAAGTATGTAGACCTGCATCAAAATTCAACTTAGTAATACATGCAAAGTATCTATACAATAAGTCAAACAGGATATATTTTGATTAATTTCAATAAAGCATCATTAAGCCAACTAGAGAAAAGAAAGCTCTAACATTGGACTACAAGTACACTTACAAAGGATCTATCAATGGAGCCAAACTTGAAGCATCCTCAGAAGAAGATGGGAAAAAATGATCAAAGAGTTGATGCTCAAGCTGACAGACCTACAGTTATGGGAATGTGCAGGACGCAGTTAATGAAGACAATATATGTTTCTTCAGTTTAAAAACACCAGTTTAAATAGACAACAAACAGTTGGGCTAGATTTTATCTTCTCTAACTATCACCAAAATGAAACAACAATGCAAGGACTGCATAACTCAAATAACATGTAACTGTAGCTTCACTTCATCAGAAGTTCCAAGAATCAGTTCACCATACCTGCATTAAGTAAGCACATCCTGATCTAGTCAACGATGGCAAACCCTCTTTCTTGGCAAATTCAGATATTCGCTGATGCACTGTACCTTTTATCTAAAAAAGAAAGAATATATTTACAGATACATTAAAAACAAATTCGGATATTGAAATAATGCATGCATGTGTGGGTGTAACACAGCATTCACTCACCAAAGAAAGCCTCTGTTCACAGTACAGTTTATGGCATTCTGCAAGAAGATGGACATATTCTTTCCTTGGTGCTCTGCTTTCAATTTCCTCTAATATCGGTTTGAGCTGCAAATGCTTAAAACTGTTAGTTACATCTACTGTGCGGGGATCTACTTGTAGTATATGGTCCCATTCATATGCAAGTGATATTACTCTACTTGCCATTAAATTGGGAAAACATTCATAATTATTTTTATAAAAATGAGACAGCTTTCAAACCAAAAAAGGAAATCATTACCTCACCAGCAGCTGCTTTGAAACGAACATAAATTATGGATGCCTCCACCCCCTCAGAAAGAGATGCTTTGTTGCCACCACTGCTTCGAATTGCTGTCTGGACCTAATGAGAAAAAGAACAAGCATTTTAGGAGGCATTCAATTGATCCATAACTACATGCCAATGAAAAAAAAAAATCATCTAGAGGTAGATATGTTACCTGGGAAGATGCACTTTTGAGAACAGAGAGTACATGAGAGCGGATCATACCAAGAGCCCGAGACTGTAAAAAACAGGTTCCAGGAGTTTTTAGTCAAAACATCTATTTTACATGCATGCATTTCATTTGCTTAACCAAACAGTCCGTAGATTGTTACCATTCCTTCCTTACCTGGAGTTGACGGAATTTTAGCAAATAAACACTGGATTCTGCATATTGTGGATTATTTTCAACATACCTATAAGGACAAAACATGATAAGAAATTTTGATTATATGGGCTCATAAGGACAATTATGACACAAATGTTAAACAGTTGGCACAGTTGGACTAGTTCAAATGCAAACTTACAATATGCACTCATCAAGCCGTTTAAGAAGTGGGAGAAAATCTGTGTTTCCAACATTCATGTTTGGAGAGTAAAAGTTAGAAGTAACCTGTACAGAAGAGAAGAGGTAAAATTAGACAAATCATGAATTTCAGAAGTACTGCACCAACAGCAATTCATCAAGACACTTAAACTGGAGCACAAACCCCAAAGGATATAGGATAATAAGAAAAGACAAGGAAGTAACACATAAACTGATCTCTAGTTAAGATAGCATTCAAACCTTACATTCTCCAACTCATCAAAATACTTGAGCTTACTGCAAAGTGCTTCAGCAAACTCAATCAGCCTTTGCTTCTCCATTACCTGCAATTAGAACAAGTTAGTAAGGCAATCAATCAACCTTAAAACAAATTTCCATCTAAAAATAAGTGGATTATAGTCATTAAACATAAAGCCGAAATCAAAAAGCTGGAAACAAGAAGATGAAACTAAATCCCAAGTCATCCAAATGAAAACCATACCAATCGATCACATGCATCATGAAGAGTTTTAGTTTTTGTTTCTACAGCTTGATGTTGCAGTTGTAGTTCATTAAATAGGTCCAAGGTCTCATCCACCTGCACAGAAACACTTGCAAGCTTTAAAATCTTGCGAAAATATGAATATTAACTAAATAAAAATAGCTAGGAAAGGAAAAGGAGAATGCAAGGAGATGTAAAAAAGAACATACTTGTTGAAGTATATCATCACAAGTTCGTATCCGATCTACTAGAGTATCAACATAATGCTGATACTTCTCCTCTGTCTGAAGGAAGAGAAAGGACGAGAAGCAATAAACAAATATCCAACAAAATTACTTCATGCCTATAAGTTCCAACAAGAAATTGCTACTAACCTCAGACCTCAAGTCCGATTCAAGATCTGTGAACCATTTATAAAACTGTACCAAAAAGAGTGGAAACAAGAAAAAAGAACCAAATGTTTTAGATCCAAATTTCATCAATGTCATAAAACCATAGTAGAACTAGACTCAAAGAACAAAACAAAGTAACCATCCACAAAAGTTCAGATCTCCTCATCTCCATTTCACTGAGAAATACAATAAAACTAATTCACCTGATTTGCATTAACCAAAATTGCATCAATAGCTTCAGAATCTCTGAAATTGTTATTGTCTGTAGAAACAGACAAGCTTTTATCTTGCCCTGAGGTTCGCTCTTGAACCTAAACACCAAAATAATTCAAACATCGTTCACCAAAACATTCAGAATGCAATATATATAGGATTACCAACAGAAACAGAACTCCTCACCAAATTGGCCGGAAACGGCCGTTCAACAACTGCATGAGATAGCGTCAGTGTTGCCCCTTGCTGCTGATCCGTCAAAGGCGCATTCTATGCAGAAAATTCCCCAAAATAAATTAAATTAAACATAAAGAATCCAAATTATAGCTTCTGGTTCCACTCCACAGATCCAGTCTTAAAATTAGAAAGTTTTTCAACTCCTCAGATTTATGGTTCGAGTGCAGAGATCGGATCTTCTTATTACAAAATTTAAGAATCAATAGAGAGAAAGATATAAAAAAAATTGTTCCTCGATTAAATAGTTATAAATTGAAACTTCCTAAGTTCGCTGATATCAAATTATAACAGATCTAAACTATAAGAGGTTCAAATCGCGACGTTGAAGGAAAACATTTGTGTGATCAAAAAGCGAGAAAGAAAAATACCTGCTCCCAAGTAGAAGCAAAATTGTAACCTTTCGAGATGGCTTCGGATCTAGGAAGTTTCGAAGGTGTCGCTGCTGGATTTGATGCCATTTTCACTATCTCTGAAGTCTGGTTCTGATCACCAGACAAACCTTAGCTAACTTGCTCGTTAAACGACGGTAGTAATTGCATCAACGTCGTATTCTAAAGGCGGTGTGGTGAAGCAGTCAAGCAGATAACCTTTCAAGACGCAATGTTAATTACCCGCCGATGGCGTTGGACGCGAGAGAGAAAGCAGCTTCTGGTTTGCGCCAGTTATTTTCTGGGTCATGTTATGGGTTTGGATCGAAGATGAAGGAAAGAACCTTCGGCCAGTGAGCCCTGTCTAGCTATATTTGGGCAAAGTCGAGCCCAAAAGAAATTGGCCGATAAAATATATTTGTTCTTTGAACGTGATCGTCAGATCGTGTACTAGAATCATTGGATTATTTTGCTAAAAGATTATCAATAACAGATGAGAAATAATTCTAGAACGTATTCATATTTTACTCAAATTAAAATTTAGCTAATTTCGTCATAATTCTAGTGAGCAATTTGCCAACAATTATTTCTCAAGCAACCAATTTGTTTCGAAATTAGCGTTGTGTTGACTTGGATGTTGAAGATTTTCAAAGTAATTTGAAACATTTACAATGTAATTTAACTAGTTTGTTTCACAAATGTTTGATGTATAATCGATACAGTGCGAAATTAGGCTTATAGAAACTATTTGTCCTTGAAAATGCATGTTCCGTCCTCCACAAGCACATAAATATCAAAGGCGGCTACATGATGTACGGTCAACCACCATCCAACGCAAGACCCGCACGTTGTCGGTTGAGTAGCTTGTGATTTACCCAAATGGTATTGGAACTAACATCTTAGGCTAGAGTAGAGGTCATCCAGAGCAACGTACAAGGGCTCTGCAGCCTTCGGCCTGCTTACAGTCCCGAGAAGTATGTCAGCAGTGGAGAGATAAGGATCGCCGTAGAACCGTAGGTTGGTATCCATTCTTGTTGCAACAATGTTCCCTTCCAATGACACACCAACAAATGCCCCTGCAAAATTTGCAACAAAATGGATAGTTGAATACACAAACTAGTCAGAAGAAGAGTACAAATACATTGCGAGATGGAATACCTTTGCTGCAACTGTACGTGTAACACATGCCGGTGCCTCTATCCCCTGCCCGAAGATCTGCTTCCACCACTCTCCCCACAGGTCCTGCTGCAGCACTGCAGCCAGCACCAAGAGAAAGATGCATTCGACTACAAAATGTGTTCACGGCTTTTATATCATGAAGAAGGATTATGAAATCCATGAGTTCACCCCCAATCTAAGAAATACACAAAAATAACATTTAGCTAAAAGATTATAGATATAAATACTTCGCAACATGGAAAGCAATTGATCCTTAGCCGACTAGAATGGTATAGTCAGCTTGAACGTATAATCCTCGGTCAAACGTTTACCTGAGCACCCCATCCTAAACCAGTAGAGAATATAGCTGATGGGGCAGACCATGTTCCATCGGACCTTCGAGCAATAACAAGACCAGTCCCAAGTTTGTATGCCAAAAGAACTCCAGCTTTAACAACTGTTAAAATAGCCAACCCTTTGGCTCCTCTCAGAACTGCCAGAGGTATAGATCTCTCTGGATTCAACCTAGCAACCTGTCCATTTGAACTACTGTTATTAGAAGCTTCTCACTGTACCAACTAATACTCTTTACGTAGATCCAATATACAAGAAATTAGTGTAACACAATGTTTTACACAATCAGTTTAACTCAATTCTTTACACTGAAGCACCGGCTAAAGAAAAATGTTGTGTTCTGGATGGGCAAGACAATTAAAATGAAAGGTTAATCTAGCAGGGACATATGATCTAGATGGAAAATGAAGCTATTGTCTTGTATGAATGATGAAAATTAGAATCAAACCTGGCAAAAACTTCTCAAGGTATTCGATGCTTTGTAGATCTCATGTTCCATGGACAAACCAACTGGCAAGTTCAACCAACCTCGAGTACACGTCCAATCCATGACGTCATGTTTCGCTACTTGTGCAGCATTGCTAATGGAGTTTATAAGAACACCCTGCAACGGATCAAGCCTATCATAGCAAGAATCACAGACCCTCTGGGGATTTCTATCCCTGAATTTAACAGGTAGCAAGCACCTTCCCTTAGAACATACTCTACAGAAAATCCCTCCACAAAACCGGCAATGATGTCTTCCACGTGTAATTGCAGTAAACGGAGCACTGCACTGCATGCAAACTGTGGTAGAACTATCTGGAAGCCATTCCGGAGGTTCAGCTTCCAGCACCTCTTTATATGCATTATAATTCATCCCACTTGGCTCCAAAATCGGTGGGGCACTCGGTATATAAACAGAGGACTGCAAACAGGTATCCCCATTGTTTCCAGACTCCAGAAATGAAACATTAGAACTTTGACACTGCTGATCCGTAGAAACATTTGGGGCACCTTTATTACTCCCGGTTACGATTGCAAGTAACCCACTCAACACATTCTTCAAGTTCACCTCTGGTTCCAAGTCATTTGGTATTGACTTGGATACATCATCACCCAAATCATATCCTCTGTCGATGAACTCATCGGAATCAGCAGAAAACTGATAAAGATCGTCTTTTTTTATCAACTTTGAGCCTGATGAGATTATATTTTTATCTTCTGGCACAGTCCAAACAGGATCAATATAATCATCATCAACAATTATAATATTATTATTATTATTATTATTATTATTATTATTATTATTATTATTATTATTATTATTATTATTATTATTATTATTATCCTTTTCTACTTCTGAAAGCGACAAATAGGAAACCCTACCCTCAAAGCTTGCCATCCAACCACACCACCAAGAACCTGATTCTCAAATCCAGCAAGTAATTTCACTGAAATTCAAAAATTAACACCCGTATTAGCCGCCCAAAAAAAACCCTAAACAACGAATAACTGCAATTTCCAGCAAATTAAATCACGAAACAAATAGTACTCCATGTTTAATAGAGAACCCAACAAAAAATTCGTTTTCCAATGCGTACTTCAAACGGAATTGTATAACGAAATAAAAATACAATGACTTTGTTTGAAATTTCAATGATCAAGATGAAGATTTTTCATCCTAATTTATTGTTTGAATGATGAAAATGAAAATAGAAATTGAGATTAAAAAAAAAAACATACCTTCTACGGACGCATATAAGAATTAGGATTACCGGATTGAAATCCTTAATTTCGAAAGGCCGCGAGAAGGAAAAAGCATGAAATGTAATCAAATGAAAAGAGATAACAGACTAACAATAAAGAGGGAAATATGACAAAAATAAAAAATTTCAGAAGCTGGCAATTGCGGATGACCTTTTGGATCTTAATTTCCATGGCGCGGAAACTAGGCATGGCTGGAAGAAAATTCCCCAAAAATAAATTAAATTAAACATAGAGAATCCAAATTAGAGCTTCTGGTTCCACTCCACAGATCCAATCTTAAAACTAAAAAGTTTTTCATCTCAGATTTATGGTTCGAGTGCAGAGATCGGATCTTCTTATTACTAAATTTAAGAATCAAAAGATATCGAAATAAAAAAAGTGTTCCTCGATTAAATAGTTATAAATTGAAACTTCCTACGTTCGCTGGTATCAGATTATAACAGATCTAAACTATAAGAGGTTCAAAACCCGACGTTGAAGGAAAACATTTATGTGATTGAAAAGCAAGAAAGAAAAATACCTGCTCCCAAGTAGAAGCAAAATTGTAGCCTTTGGAGATGGCTTCGGATTTAGGAAGTTTCGAAGGTGTCGCTGCTGGATTTGATGCCATTTTCACTATCTCTGAAGTCTGGTTCTGATCACCAGACAAACCTTAGCTAACTTGCTCGTTAAACGACGGTAGTAATTGCATCAACGTCGTATTCTAAAGGCGGTGTGGTGTGGTGTGGTGAAGCAGTCAAGCAGATAACCTTTCAAGACGCAATGTTAATTACCCGCCGATGGCGTTGGACGCGCGAGAGAGAAAACAGCTTATGGTTTGTGCTAGGGGTTCATTTTCGGATATCAGATAGGATTCAATCTGAATTTTTGGATCGGTCAAATAGGAATTTGTATTCTATTGATATATTCATATATTCGGTTATTCGAATTTGACGGTTATATTTATGAACCTTCTGATTTTTCAAATTTTTAAATATAATAAGTATTAAATTATTAAATGTAACCAGATTTATATTTATAAAATTTTGAATTTTTTGATATTTTGAATTTTTAAATAATTTGAAACTTGAAATATTTCAATCAGTATTTGATTTGAAAATAAAAATCGGGTAAAATATCTGATCCAAAAATTAAAATTAAATCAAATATTTAAATTGTCAAATTGAATAAATGAATAATAATCAATCTGATCGAATATTTTTAAACAACATTAGTTTGCGGCAGTTATTTTCTGGATCAAGTAATGGATTTGGATCGAATACGAAGGAAAGAACCAGCGGCCAGTGAGCCCTGTCTAGATACGTTTGGGCAAAGTCGAGCCCAAAAGAAATTGGCCGAGAAAATATATTTGTTCTTTGAACATGATCGTGTACTTGAATCTTTGTATTTTTTGCTAAAACATTATCCGTAATAGATGAGTTTAAGGATGCCAATTGGGCGGGAGGGTGCGAAAAGTACTCTTTTCACATTCATTTTCGTAAAAAAGTTTATTTTTATTTCTGTCTCACGACTCGTTGCGAATACAAAATATAACACCATCTTTGCTTCACAACCCTTAAGACTAAAATTATCTCCGCCCCATTACCTACGTGGGTCCTAAGACCCACCTAATCTCCTCTTTATCCGCTCCGTAACATTTTCATATAATATTTTTATAACTATTAGTAAAAAAATATAAATCAAATTTGTTATGAAAAAGTATAAAATACCCGGCATTCGGACTCCTATCACATAGTAAAATAATTCTAATTGTCACAGTTTTTTAAAAAATAATAATATACGAAAATAAAATTTTACAAAAAAAAGTTTAACTAAAAAGATACTAAAGTCTATTGTAAAGGATCGAAAATAGTACAAATAACATGTAAAATAATATTTCAATTGCTTATACAAAGAACTAAAAAATATGACAATTAAAAAACAACCTTAAAAAATAAAAGTAAATACCGATAGAATCTAAATAACATACAATATTAGGAAAATAAAATTAAAAAATAAAAGAATAAACCAATAAATATAATAAATGTTATATATATATATATATTCATAAATATTTCAAGATAAATCAATGTAAATTATTTTAAATTTGACTCTAATTCAAATTAATATATTAAAAATATTTATAAATTTGATATGATCCATTTCAAACTCAATTATATACATATATATATATATAATTTTTCATTAATATCCCAAGAAAAAGTCAATAAAAATCATCTTAAATTTGACTATGATCCAAACCGGTATTGTATTTTTAATAACATTTATAATAATATTTTATAAGATCTATTGGGGCAAGTGAGGACGATGCAAGGAGTGTGGGGATGAGACGAGTACAAAGACATATTCTAAGCCTTTCCCACCACCCACGACGAATCTAATTTTTATTTTCATCCCGTCCCACAACTCGAAAAATTTATAATCATCATTGCCTAATTGAATGCGAAGTGAGTCGAATCCCCACAAAACCCGCCCAATTGACATCCCTATAAATAATAAATAACTCTAGAACGTATTCATATTTTACTCAAATTAAATTTTAGCTGATTTTGTCATAATTTTAGTAAGCAATTTGCCAACAATTATTTCTAAAACATTCAATTTGTTTCGAAATTAGCGTTGTGTCAACTTAGATGTTGAAGATTTTCAAAGTAATTTGAAACATTTACAATGTAATTTAACTGGTTTGTTTCACAAATGTTTGATGTATAATCGATACAGTACGAAATTAAGCTTATAGAAACTATCTGTCCTTGAATATGCATATTCCTTCTTCAACATGCACATAAATATGAACGGAGGCTACATGATGTACAATCAACCACCATCCAAGGCAAGAACCGCTCGATGTCAGTCGAGTTGCTTGTGATGTACCCAAATGGTGCTGGAACTAACATCTTAGGCTAGAGTAGAGGTCATCCAGAGCAACATACAAGGGCTCTGCAGCCTTCGGCCTGCTTACGGTCCCGAGGAGTATGTCAGCAGTGGTGAGATAAGGATCGCCGTAGAACCGTAGGTTGGTATCCATTCTTGTTGCAACGATGTTCCCTTCCAATGACACACCGACAAATGCCCCTACAAAATTTGCAACAAAATGGATAGTTGAATACACAAACTAGTCAAAAGAAGAGTACAAATACATTGCGAGATGGAATACCTTTGCTGCAACTGTACGTGTAACACATGCCGGTGCCTCTATCCCCTGCCCGAAGATCTGCCTCCACCACTCTCCCCACAGGTCCTGCTGCAGCACTGCAGCCAGCGCCAAGAGAAAGATGCATTCGACTACAAAATGTCTTCACGGCTTTTATATCATGAAGAACGATTATGAAATCCATGAGCTCCCCCCCCAATCTAAGACATACATAAAAAATAACATATAGCTAAAATAGTATAGTCAGCTTGAACGTATAATTCCTCGGTCAAAAGTTTTACCTGAGCACCCCATCCTAAACCAGTAGAGAATATAGCTGATGGGGCAGACCATGTTCCATCGGACCTTCGAGCAATAACAAGACCAGTCCCAAGTTTGTATGCTAAAAGAACTCCAGCTTTAACAACTGTTAAAATAACCAACCCTTTGGCTCCTCTCAGAACTGCCATGGGTATAGATCTCTCTGGATTCAACCTAGAGACCTGTCCATTTGAACTACTGTTATTAGAAGCTTCTCATTGTACCAACAAATACTCTTTGCTAGCTCCGATATACAAGAAATTAGTTTAACTCAATGGTTTACACAATCAGATTAACTCAATTCTTTACACTGCAGTATCGGCTAAAGAAAAAGTTCTGGTTGAGCAAGACAATTAAAATGAAAGGTTTAATCTAGCAGGGACGAATGATCTAGAAGGACAAATGAAGCTATTGTCCTGTATGAATGATGAAAATTCGAATCAAACCTGGCAAAAACTTCTCAAGGTATTTGAGGCTTTGTAGATCTCATATTCCATGGACAAACCAACTGGCAAGTTCAACCAACCTCGAGTGCACGTCCAATCCATGACATCATGTTTCGCTACTTGTGCAGCATTGCTAATGGAATTTATAAGAACACCCTGCAACGGGTCAAGCCTATCATAGCAAGAATCACAGACCCTCTGGGGATTTCTATCCCTGAATTTAACAGGTAGCAAACACCTTCCCTTAGAACATACTCTACAGAAAATCCCTCCACAAAACCGGCAATGATGTCTTCCACGCATAATTGCAGTAAACGGAGCACTGCACTGCATGCAAACTGTGGTAAAACTATCTGGAAGCCATTCCGGAGGTTCAGCTTCCAGCACCTCTTTATATGCATTATAATTTATCCCACTTGGCTCCAAAAGCGGTGGGGCACTCGGTATATAAACAGAGGACTGCAAACAGGTATCCCCATCGTTTCCAGACTCCAGAAATGAAACATTAGAACTTTGACTCTGCTGATCCGTAGAAACATTCGGGGCACCTTTATTACTCCCGGTTACGATTGCAAGTAACCCACTCAACACATTCTTCAAGTTCACCTCTGGTTCCAAGTCATTTGAAATTGACTTGGATACATCATCACCTGAACTATATCCTCTGTCGATGAACTCATCGGAATCAGCAGGAAACTGATAAAGATCGTCTTTTTTTATCAACTTTGAGCCTGATGAGGTTATATTTTTATCTTCTGGCACAGTCCAAACATGATCAATATAATCATCATCAACAAAGTGATACGCATTATTATTATTATTATTATTATTATTATTATTATTATTATTATTATTATTATTATTATTATTATTATCCTTTTCTACTTCTGAAAGCGACAAATAGGAAACCCTACCCTCAAAGCTTGCCATCCAACCACACCACCAAGAACCTGATTCTCAAATACAGCAAGTGATTTCACTGAAATTCAAAATTAACGCCCATATTAGCTGCCCATTAAAAACCCTAAACAACGAATAACTGCAATTTCCAGCAAATCAAATCACGAAACAAATACTATGTTTAATAGAGAACCCAGCAAAAAATTTCGTTTTCCTATACATACATAATAACATAAAAATCCAATGACTTTGTTTGGAATTTCACGAATCACTATGACGATTTTTTATTCTAATTTATTGTTTGGAGGAAAATGAAAATAGAAATTGAGATAAAAAATCATACCTTCTACGGACGCATATAGGAATTAGGATTACCGGATTGAAATCCTTAATTTCGAAAGGCCGCGAGAAGGAAAAAGCATGAAATGTAATCAAATGAAAACAGATAACAACAAAGAGGGAATTATGACAAAAATAAAAACTTTAGAAGCTGACAATTGCAATGGCCGATGGGTGACTTCCATGGCGCGGAAACTAGGCTTAGCTATTGGCACTTTGGAAAGCCCAAATAGTTCCTTAGATCCTAATTGGGCTAAAAAACACCCTTTCCTTAACCGTGGGTGGAGTTGGAAAGGGAAAAGGCATTACATTTCCCTTGCGAAAACTGAAACTTTACGTCTCCTCGCAAATCCAAAAGAAAGGACCTTTGGTTCTCACGGATATTATTGTTGCTTTCTTTTAATAGAAGCAGCAAGTTTTATTAAACAAAAAATACTTAAAATTATAATAAAGTTTATAATTATTATAGTAAATTAAATTTATAATTTGAATTTTTTTAAATTAGACACTTTAGATCGTATAAAAATCATACATGAAAAAAAGTTAAAATCTATCTAAAAGACTCGAACGAAAAATAGATACGAACAAATTTGACTGTATCAGCAAACGAACTACAAAAAGAAATTAAGCTATTGAAAGACCATCGAAAATCACCAATCAGAGACGACCTTCGTAAGAAACCATTCACGAGCACAAACCGCATATTCAAATTAAATCAGAAGGTCCAAAGCAAAGAAAATCAACAGGATTACAAATAAGCGTCATCTTGATCAGTCGTAACGTCGTCAAATTTAATTTTTTAAAATAAAAAATAAAAAACGGCCAAACGATTAAAAAAAAACATACTAAAAGACAAAAAAAGTACCACAAAAATAATGTACCACAAAAATAAAGAAAACGTACCATAAAAACAATTATTTTATACTAAAAATAAAAAATAAATTTGGTCATCAACAACCAGCATAAAAGTTAATATTATCACCGGCTAAATAAAATAAAAAAATAAGGCGTGTGACGTTCGATGGATGAAAGGGCTGCAAAAATCTAAAAGGAAAAGAGAATCGGATATTATTATTCCTTTTGTAAACGTTGATTTATCTTAATGCATTTTGACACTTTTTTACTTCTCGTTGAAAGATTTTTAACGAGACTCGTTTTATTTTTTAAAAATTGTTGAGTATATTAAATATTTAAGTATAACTTATATTATGATGTGTCAGTGGAGTTATATTTAACTGGTAATAATTGTTGAGTATATTTTTTTTAATATGAACTTGCTTCGAATCAAATTGTATGTAGCATAAATTTATATTCGACGATTTTATTATATTTATAAATAATATTATGTAATCAAACCATACGTCTTAAAAAATGATATTCTAAATCTTTAAAATTAAATCTCTAAACTATAAATTACAAAACATAAAAACTTAAAATCTAAAATTTAATCAATTTATCGCAAAACCTTAAATCATAAACTAGAAAAATGATAAATTTGTTTGTGCATTTTTTTTCTATTTAAAAAAAATCAGATAGACATACACTTCGTTATCTACACGTTTTCATTTACGTGTCAGTAAGGCAAAGACGCATCCAGTCAATCGCGCATTTTAAAAGACATATTTAATAGAACGTGTCTTTGTTTTAGTGACATAAATCAGTGTTATTTTTAAGAATAATTGAAAAATATTCCTAACTCGTAAGTAAATAAAAAATTGTTTATGAGATATTAATAATTGAACTTTAGTGATTATTTTAAGGATGTTGATATAATTGAATAAGCGCGAGTGATAGTTTATTAATAATTGAATTTTAGCGATATGATTGTTAAGGTAAATTTTGATTTTAAATTAAGTGAATTAAATTATAATTTACCATTAAATTTGGTAATTTTGGTAAGCAATAAAATTTATTAATAATTTTCTGTTCAAATTTATTAATAATTGAAACCGGTAACTTTGGTAATTTGCTAATAATTGAAAGCTAATACATTTTTAGGTATCGAAAAAATGATATATATAAATAAATATTAATATAATATACATAATATATGAATTATATATATAATTTAAATGCAAATATAATAACTTATATTTATGAAATTTAAAAAAAAATTAATTACTAATACTGTATTAATGTTTAACATAAAAGTAAATAATTAGTATTATATGCGGATGTAGCGGTCAGCCAAGCAGTGGTTTTGGTTTGTTCCTTCTTTAGATCTGAAGAAGAAAGGAGAATTTATATTTTATTATTTTTAAATAATATTTTTTCGCAAATTTAAAAAATATTTTAAAACACGACATTATAATAATAATAAAAGCTAGAGGAAGCTGAAATACAATATTTGATAAGATTAGCTTAGCAGCTTACCTGTTCATCTTTAATTATATATATATATATATATGAGTAAAATACTTAAATCATAATTCAACTTTGCTCCATGATCTATTTTGGTCATTATATTTTTAAAACACTCAATTTACTCATTAAACTTTACTTCATGACCTATTTTGGTCACTTTGAATTATTTTATTAATATTTTAGTATGACATGATATATTTTATTATTATTAAATATAAAAATAATTTAAAATAAAAATAAATTATCAGTAAATTACAAAAATTCTCACTGAACTTTACTTTCTGACCTATTTTGGTCACTAAACTTTCAAAACGATCAATTTACTCATTGAATTTTATACATTGACCTATTTTGGTTACTCAACTGTTAAATGATTAATGTTGTTATGACCTGGCACACGGAACCAAAACGATGACGTTTTAAAAAAACCTAATTTGCATCAAAACGACGTCGTTTTATATCCCTATAAAAATATTTTATTTAATTTTCCCTATAAACCATTTATTTCTCCCAAATAAAATCCTAGCCGCCATTAGTCTTTTCAACGTCGTCGAAATCGTTTTAATATCCTTCTTCGTTCGTCGTCATCAAAAATTTGATAAAATAAAAAATTACATATTCCACTAACAGTAACAACAACAAGTTTTGGACGAAAACATGTCTAATTTGACATTTGTATCCGGCGAAGCAAGTACTTCTTCAAGGAACAGTGCCGGTGGCACTACCAACCAACCACCTCAGTCTCATCTGGTCAAAAGAAAGAGAAACCAACAGGCAATTCATGTTTCTGTCCAAACTTCAAAAACCATTATCTTAAAAAAACATTGTCCATTACGTTTTAGTTTTTGCTACTCTCTCTATCCCATAAAATTTATCCAGTATTAACTTTTAAAAAGTTAAAATTTTTAACTTTGGCTGCAATTAATTAAATTTTATAAAATATATATTTTTAAACTACTTGATATAAGATTTTTAAAATATTTTTTTTCATATTTTTACCAATAACAAATTTAAAGCAATAAATAGTCAAAGTTTAAAAAAAATTCCCCCAAAAAAGTCAATAATGAACATATTCAGTGGGATGAAAGTAGTACATCTTTTTTTTGTTTTGGTTTGGTTTGGTTGTTTCTTTGACCAAATCCAGATGCAGAAGTAATAGCTTTTTCACCCAAAACACTAATGGCAACCAACAGATTCGTTTGTGACATCTGCAACAAAGGGTTTTAAAGAGATCAGAACTTTCAGCTTCACCAGAATGACCATAACTTGCCATGAAAGTTGTTTTCGGTCTCAACTTGTCTTTTTCACGTGAAGAGCTTAGATTGATCCATCGATGTGAAGATGAATATGCAGTAAGCTGTTTAAGGAGACGGTAAAATTTTGGGGATGAGAGGGTGATGTCGGTGGGGTTTGGGTAGAATTTAGAAATTTTATTTTTTATATTTTAAACCCTACGTGTTAATCAAATATTAATAAAAAATCTATGTCACAACCAAATATTAATAAAATAAGTCACGTCATCAGGCTGTTAATGAAAAAACGGAGGAGTGACCAAAATAGATCAATGTATAAAGTTCAATGAGTAAATTAATCATTTTAAAAGTTATGTGACTAAAAATAGGTCATAGAGTAAAGTTTAACGATGATTTTTGTAATTTACTCAAATAATTTATTTTTATTTTAAATTATTTTTATATTTAATAATAATAAAATATGCAATATCGTATTAAAATATTAAAAAAATAATTCAGAGCGATCAAAATAGGTCATGAAATAAAGTTCAATGAGTAAATTGAGCGTTTTAAAAGTTTAATGACTAAAATAGGTCAGTAAAGTTGTGCGATGATTTAAATATTTTACCCATATGTGTTCGAATATGAGAATATATATTTTAATTTAATTTTCGTTTAATCTTTGTTGTTTCCAAAACTCGATATTATTTTCGTTGATTAGCCTTGTAAAAATAGATTAATTTATTTGTTTTGATTTATTCCATCTCCGTGATTTCAACAGTGATTGGAGAAGATCACAAAATTCAGGGGGGGGGGGAATACGTGTTTAGCATTTGTTTTGTTTGGTTGTGAATGGAAAGATAATCGGGGTGGAATAAGGAAAGGTGAAATTTCCATTTCGGTGAAAGAAGATGCTGTATTTGACGCTGCCAAGTTCAATAATTTGCAGGAGCGATTTTTGTACGGCAAGAATAAGGTAATTATGGAAATTTCTTTCAAAGGAAACAAAGAATAAAAAATTTCCTCGTTAGTGCATGCTATTTTGATAAATTCCCTGAGCCCGGTGCTTGGGGAGATCTGAAGCCAGAAATTGACAAGCGTAGAACTGAGAAGCTTACCATGGAAGCAGCCGCAGCAGGAAATAGTAACGATATTAATAATGAGAGCTCTTTCCAATTTCACACGTCTGCCTATATGCAGAAATTCAGACTCTACGAAACTCTATCGGTAATTTTTCATTTATTTATGCTTTTAATTTTATTGTATTCATTTATTTGCTTTGATCTCATTAATTATTCATCTCGGTAACTGATTTAGATGCAATTTTACTTAAAATAGCATTGTTTAATGTTGAATTATCAAATTAAGTTGCTGAATTTTGTTTTTGAAATTGCATTGTGATTTCTGTGTTCAGAACTTTTATATGATTGGGAGGAATAAGAGTAGAACTTATTGGAGAGTATTAAAAATTGACCGACTCGATCCTTCGGAGCTAAACATTCGTGAAGATTCTACCACTTACACCGAGAGTGAATGTTCTGAGTTGCTGAGGCGAATACATGAAGGAAATTTATCCACCGGTGGACTGAAATTCATTACCACTTGTTATGGAATCGTTGGTATGGATGTTGTAATTTTTGTTATTATTTTTCAGAGGACTGTTAATGTTGTGCAAATGCCTATCTAATTATGTTTTTTTTCCTATTTTAGGATTTATTAAATTTCTGGGACCTTACTATATGCTGCTCATTACGAAACGAAGACAGATTGGTGCAATTTGTGGTCACAATGTATATGCAGTTTCAAAGAGTGAGATGATTCCTCTTCCCAATTCAACTGTTAACTCGAGCATTAATGACAAGGATGAGATCAGGTCTTCTTCTATAATATGACCTATATTCTTTGCCTGCTGCTCAGAAGTCATGAATATTATGTTGAATGATGTTCTGTTCCCTAATGTGATATGTGGAAACCTATTGGCATGTTGTTTGTATATGCTGGCTGTTGAGTCCTTTGAAATGTTTCTCATCTTTCCTTTATATTCATCGTTTTAAGCTAAGAGTGTTTTTTTGTACGCATTTCATGATATATATATATATATATTATATTTAGTTTGTATTTATTGTTTTTTAGATACAAGAAGCTCCTGTGCAAGGTGGATCTTACAAAAGACTTCTTCTTCAGCTATTCATACCATGTTATTCGTAGTCTTCAAAAGAACTTGTGTAACAATAAACCAGATCAAGTTCTTTATGAGACCATGTTTGTTTGGAATGAGTTCCTGACTCGAGGGATCCGCAATCACCTCCAGAATACTCTATGGACGGTTGCATTGGTGTATGGTTTCTTTAAGCAGGTTAAGGATGGTGCTCATTTGAAGTTATAATTAGCTTATTCAGTTTCTGTTTTGCATCCCTAAATGGATGTTTAGTTTCATAGATTGACATTGAGCTATGTGAATGTAGGCCACACTTTCTGTATCTGGACGGGATTTGAAACTTATTCTCATTGCAAGGCGATCTCGACACTATGCAGGTACCAGGTAAGAAAGTTATCCATGCTAGTGTTGTATTCTGTAATATAGCTATGGAAGGCTAAGGGTTTAAATCTATTCTCTTCATGTGCAACTTATGTTGCATGTAGGTATTTGAAACGAGGAGTAAATGAAAATGGCAGAGTAGCTAATGATGTTGAGACAGAACAGATTGTCTTTGAGGATGTCTCTGATGGGCTTCCCACACCAATAACCTCCATCCTCCAGAATAGAGGCTCAATCCCACTCTTTTGGTCACAAGAAACGTCACGCTTGAATATTAAACCAGATATTATATGTATGCAGTTGTAATCTAAGAGCGTACTTAATGTGTTACTGCAGGCATGTTTCTTTTGTTCTGGAATAAATACTGATCCGTTTCTCTTTTTCCAGTGTCAAAGAAGGACCAAAATTATGAAGCAACCAGACTTCATTTTGAAAACCTTGTTGAGAGATATGGCAATCCTATAATTATTTTGAATTTGATCAAGGTAAGTTTTCATAATATAACCTTGTATCATTTTAGAGTCTTTCTGCAGCATGCCTTAGTTCCTTTTAGCATGAGACTGTTCCATCACCTTTTTTTTTTTTTTTATTATTTCATAAACTGCTAAATTTCATAAAGATATTGCACGTGGCAGAAAATCTTCAAATAGTACCATTTCTACAATGACAAAGGACACTTGGGTGTGGGAGTTTGTTGATGTAGCTATGATATGAGTAATGAATGATTTAGTGATAAGATTCTGCATATGCTTTTGTTTGAAGAGCAGACACAAGAAAAGAAGCCTAGAGAGTCAATTCTTCGTCAGGAGTTTGCACATGTGATTGATTTTATCAATAAAGATTTGTCGGAAGAGACTTGTTTGAGGTTCCTTCATTGGGATCTACACAAACATTTTCGGAGGTATATGTCCTAAGCCTTTTCTGTGAACTCACACGTATTTTTCCTTTTCTCATTTATACTTGGACTTTTCCCAACCAGAAGAAAAACTTATATTTTTGTTCCTTGCAGCCAATCGGCAAATGTTTTGCTACTTTTGGGCAAAGTGGCTGCATATGCATTAACACTAACAGGTTTCTTTTATTGTCGGGTGACATCAACATTGAGACCTGGCGAGTCTATGGGTTGGCCTTCCTCTAAGTAAGCCTTTTATTTTTGATAACTTCAGTTTTGTATAAGAAATGTTCGGAAATATGGTTGTAGTTAGCTTTTTAGTTAGGGTTCTTTTGGTGTGGGAAAATAACTCAAATCAATGAGTAAAGGGAATGTAGTCCAGATATCATATACAATCTCTCTCTCTCAGTTCAGTAGTTTACATTTTTTTAAACCCCCTCATCAGTTAGTATTTCAAATTTGTCAGGTCTTAGATTCTTATATTAGGTAAAGACATTGCTTATGAATTACTTTGGCTTTTTAATAATAAAAAATCTTAAAGTAATGCAATTATGGTGGGATTTTTTGATGATTTTTGTTTTGCTATTTTGCTGTGTTGATAATGGCATTTCTGTTGTCATAATATGAGCAGGGTTATTAATGATGGTGATGTGTCACCCCCAAAATATTGCAACAATTTTAATGAGGTTTCTTACAGATTGGAGGAGAATTATTCCGGTGATGGTAATGTGGCTAATGGAAATCATTCCGTCAAGCCTCCCACATTCCAAAGAGGTGTGCTGAGGACCAATTGTATAGACTGTCTGGATCGCACTAATGTTGCACAGTATGCGTATGGATTGGCTGCTCTTGGATATCAGCTTCATACTTTAGGGATTAGAGATACCCCAAAGATAGACATTGATGACCCTTTGGCAGATGAATTAATGTGTTTTTATGAGAGAATGGGTGACACACTTGCACACCAATATGGTGGTTCTGCAGCTCACAATAAGGTAATTCCAACTTGTGACTATATACGTTTTCCAGAATGGGATGGGTTTCTTTAGTTTGTGTATCTTCTTTTTGGATTTTTCTTTCTCTTTATTTTTGTTTGTTTGTTGAAGCTGGAAATGTCAAATATAATGTTTAAAATTTGATATTAATTAATGGTGAATTTGGAATTTACGTAATTGAAGTAGTTTTGTTGAAAAAAAATTAATAGAAATAAGATTTCCCCTTTTGCTAGTGTTCTAAGCTCCCAACTTTCAACCTGTTAATCCAATCTTAAATGCATTTTTTGATCCTTGCTTTTTATCTTTTTGATATGACAGTGCAAATAAGCACAATCAAACATCACTTAATTTGAAATTACAAAAAGTAAAAAAATAATACTAATCAAATAACCTCTGAGAATTTTATGTGGTTGTTATATTTGTACTTAAGCAGTGATGGCCAATGGATGATGGGAGGAGTATAGTACGTGCGTTGTTAGTTAAGACACTCATTCTGGTATCAAAGTTTAGTTCCAATACAATCCTCAGTCAGTTAACTTTCTATTCTTTTATATCCATGCAGATATTCTCTGAGAGACGGGGTCAATGGAGAGCAGCAACCCAGTCCCAGGAGTTCTTTAGAACTCTTCAACGATATTATAGCAATGCATATATGGATGCAGAGAAACAAGATGCGATTAATCTGTAAGTTACATTCTTCTGTTGTATTACTTCTTAGGTGAAAATTGATGGCTGCCTCAGTTAGCACAAAATGGTATTTGAGTACCATGTTCTAAAAATTGCAAGTGAATTAACACATCCTACTGCAATGAAATAAAAGGCTTCCATTCTTTTGTTTGAAATTTAGTCAAATTGACATTTCAATTGTAATTTTCTTATGCAGATTCCTCGGGAATTTTCAGCCCCAGCCTGGAATGCCTGCACTTTGGGAATTGGCTTCAAATCAGCAATATAGGTAAGAAATAGGGAAAGAATTGTGGATGAAGATGGAAGGCTGCTTTATAAAAAAAAACTTGAAATTTATTCACTGAGGCATAAAGTGTGCTGACAAACACCCATCACTTTTTTGTTCCTCGGGAACCCTTTCTCTGTCAATATGCATCTCACTGTTTCTAATTTTGAATGCTCAATTTTTTTCGTTATTTTGGAAATTATGGCAAAGGGGACTTGATTTGTGTTTTGACAATAAGCTGGTATTAGTAAAGCCCATCAGGACTTGTGAGAATGCAAATCCAAACAGTTATGTCATTGTGCTACCATCTGGTATAGATTTTGTCATAAACCTTGTTGTCTTGGGGAATGGAGATGGATTGAATTCCTTGGCTTTGTTTCTTTTCACTGGTTTTTACCACTTTGAAGTTAAATATATATTTTTCTTCATCCAAGTCTGTGTACGATCTTGGTGGAAGTGATCGGATAGACTTGCTGTTATACTATTCGGTGTTAAGTTTTGACAAAAGAGGTCTATGATTCTTGTTCACATTTTAACATGCTTGATATAACATAATGGAATAGTAGGTGATGTATGATGATGATTTATCAAAATGTTATTTGCATTTGATTTTTTTTTTTTATTTTGGTTTTTGACTTTGTATTTTGTCATATGATTATTTTGCCTGGCTCATTTCGCTTGGTAAGAGGTTCTCGTGATGCTTTTCTGTTCACTAACTAATCCTTAATGTCAGGTCAATTTTTCCAAGATCCCTTTCTGATGGAAGCATTCTTCGTCAAAGCGAGTCGCCTATGTCAGCCAGAAATGACAAGCAAGGGAAACTTAACGACTCAACTATGCCTAAACGATCACAAGGAGCAACCAACGGCCTTTCAGAGTCATCACCTGAGATTTCAACTTGTGAAAGAGATATATCATACTCAAGGTTCATTTATTTCTGTTCTTATTGTTGCACTTCCTTCTCTACTTGGAAGTGTCATTTGTTTCTGTTGAAGGGGGGTTTCCGACTCCTTCAGGAGAAGTTTGTTAAGTGTTGTCCTGTGTCCACCAAGCAGTTGGTTGGGGACCTCCAACAGGTCTGGTATTGCATTCTCAGGGTGTCTGTGTGTGGTTTTAGCCCCGTGAGTTTTGTCTCCCATACCCTGAAGTGGGTGTAAGGAGCTCCTTGTAGCCTCCCATACCTTGAAGAGGGTCCAAGGAGGGCCCACCAAGGGAAATTAAATATTTCGCTGTTGGCGGGACTTGAACCCATGACCTCAACCTTGAAGGTCATTTATGGGTAAGTGTGGTACCAGTTCCCCTTAACCCTCCCTTTTTAGGGTATGTCAGACAAAATCCTAGGGCCAAAACTGCATATAGACATCCTGAGAACACAATAACATACCTGTTGGGGGTCACTGACTGCCTGACGGACGACAATTTGTAGACTTCTCCCAAAGGAGTAGGAAACCTCCCCGAACAGTTTCTAATTGATGGCCATAAACTATTGGGAGATAAGATGGATTGTGCACTTTTATTTGTATGGATCTTTCAATCTTTAATCTGCATGTTTGGCTGAGCTACTGTTTTATATCAATGCTATCATTAATTTAAGTTTCGTTTAAAAGTTGCTGCATGATTCAGATTGGAGCCATCTTTTTCATGTAATTAAAGAATCTCATGTAGCATGTTATATTTATGGTCATTCCATTATTTTTTTTTTTGGTTTAGGTATACACCCTCAATGCCCCAAAGGCAGCTGTTTGGACATGTGCAAATGGACCGCTGTCTTGGATCTGATCACATTTTCTTCTCTGAACAAAGGGATCAATTCAGCTGTTCTAACTTTGTTGACCTAGACTGGCTTTCATCCTCTGGGAATTCGTGCGAGGATGAACAATTTGAGAGGTACTTTCATTTTCTATAATCTGTGGATTGTATAAATCTTGACCTTCACAGTAGCATGATATGTTAAAATAGAAAATGCATAAACTTTTAGCTCTGTCGTATTTTCTGTCGTACACTTTTGTCTGTCTTGTGCATTTTACTTATACCTTAGGTTATAAAGGAGCTACTAACATAAAAGCAAAGTGATATATGTTATTATTTGCAATCAGACTTGTTCCTTAATCACTGCATATTTTCCATTCAAGAATCAAGATAGAACTTAGCAAGTCTTTTGCCATACCAGTCTAGCACGAATATGTTCAATTTTTTTAATTAGTTTTACGGTTATTTGGATGGTCATTCCTCTCAAACTCATGTCTGAATAGGCATCGACCAAGGTAGTCGAAAGAAAAAGGATAAGAGTCAGAGCAATATAGACGATAAAACTATAATGAAAGGAAAATGTGGTTTTCATTGACATAGATATTTGCAGGTCACAAGTCCTTGCAGGCTCTCCAGCTGTTGGGTCTTCATCTGAAAATATTGCCAATGGAATATCGGGCGAAACAACCCCATCCGCTTGTGAATGTGGATTGATTATGAAGGTTTGTACTCGTAATACTGGTAGAAAGTTCTTAACATCTTACTAAACATGTTAAGTCTTGGAGTTTTCCAGATAACGGCTAACCCTTGTCATGAAATCATGTAGGGAACACAGCAGACGGGATCCGAGCAATTCTCTGATAGTTTCGTGCAGTGGGTAAATAACGGACAAACACTTTGCCATTAAAGTTCTATTTGTTTTCGGGGAGAAGTGAAACCAGCTGTTCGGGTACTCGTTATGTAAGATATCCTCCTCAAGCACTCGTTTTGGTCCCTCATGTATGCCTACGGCATTAATTCGCGTACCAAAAACAGAGTAAATAGTCATCAGTTAAAAAGAAATGTTTTCAGAAGATCATCCGTTCTTCTAATTCCTTCGTCGGTAAATGACATATTAGGGTTCTTCAGTCTTGTAAATATTTATCTTCTCTCTTCTTTCCAAGGAGATTCAATTCTAGGATTTCAGATCAAATTGATTCTTTTATCTCCTTTTTCAACTGTACCTCATTGAAACTAACATTGCAGTTAAAGTTATAGTTAGACCTCTTGTATTTTATCGTTATCGTAATCGTGTTCAAGAATGTTTATATTTATATAAATTTTTGATAGGTTAATAATTAGGAAAAACTTAATACACAGGCGGGTAAAGTTTACACGGTCCTTTTAATTTTAGAGGTTAAGATTGTAGTTCATGGTTTAAATGTTAGAGGATTAGGCTTTAAAATTTAGGGTTTAGGGTTAGGAATTTAGGATTTGTATTTTATAAGGTAAAAATACAGGCTTGTGTAAAATAAATTTTACACAGACTATGTATCAAAGTTTTACCCTAATAATTAATACTATTATATAAAATTTCAGAAATTCTTGTATTTTCATTATGTGTCTTTGTTTTGTGTGTAGGTAAACGTCATTTTATCTATAAGCTTTTGATTAAATTTGTGTCACGGATTAATTAGTACTAACTTGGTAAATGATTAAAAGTTTATTATAGGCTTTGTTTGATAAATAGCGGTTTGCGCTAAAATTAGAGGTTTGAACTAATTTTAGAGATTTGACCGTTTAAATCTATTAATTTAGATGTTTGGTGAAAAGCGGGTTAAGGTGAAACTTTTAATTTAAAAAAACGGCTAATATGAGCTTTTTAAAATTAAAGATTTTGATATGAGTTATAAAAATCCTTTTACTCTCAACTATATAAAAAATCTCTAAATAATTTAAATTTATTTTTTTTAATTATTCACTTTTACGTATTTATATAGTGACATTTGTAAATTAATAGTTTTTGTTTTTTTATTCACATTTATACTCGTATTTAAATTTAATATTTAATTAATTTGTATTAAAAATAATTATATAAATAATAAATTATTATATAGATCATTCAAATATACTTATTAATGTTATCTTAAAAAATATTTTTCATAATCTAATTAATATTAATAGATACAGCATATTGATAAATAATAAATTATTCAAACAACTATCAAATATAATCATATCCTTATACGTCATTTTATTTATTTAAATAATTAAACAACAATCAACTATACAATTTACTAGTCAAATCAACTAATGCAATCAGTTATTAGTTAATATGATCCATTATCAGCTATCCGCTAATTGTCAAACAGAGTCACAGTAATTAGTACTAACTTGACTATTATCATTTAAGTTATATTTTGATGTACAGTCTGTATAATTTTTTTGTACAATCTTTTTTTAAGACGTGTAAATTTTAAATCTTTAAACTTTTGATCTTAAGTTTTAAATTTTAAGTTATATTTTGATATTACTTGACTATTATAACTTTAAACTTAAAGCTTTAGATCTTAAATTTTAAATCTTATAAATTAAACCCCTAAATTTAACAAACTCGTGGAAACCTACGTGTATCAAACTTTTTCTCTTTTATCATTTTTAGCAAAACATTAATATACAAAGACTTCTTATCAATATAACAAAGAATCAACAGTTGTAAAGACCTGTTATGTTAATTTGTCTGCCGTTTTCCTACAAATGCAATAGATTTGAAATCAAGTTCCACCCCATCCATGACTTCTTATCAGAAGGGTTTACAAAGTTGAGTTCAAACATCTCTTTGCTGAGATGTTCACCAGACTCACAAAATCCAACAAGCTTGGCAACCAATTCGGCACTCTCCTGCACATGTTGCATGTTCAATGGATCGGTCCATAATTTGTTCACCAACTGCAGTCTCCTCTGCTTCCCCACGCCGGAACGTCCCATTTCAAATACAACAACTCCCTTTCTTCCACTGCCAGTTTCGAGCTCACCCTCTTGGCTAGATACTCTCGTTCTTGCTTTCAGTGCTTTGATACTGCAAATTCCAACACCACACAATAATACTGTTATCTCCAAAATTCGGGTGCAAGGGTTGGATGCGAGTATGCATCTAAACATGAGTATCGAACATGGATGAATAGGTTTTCATACAAGCAACGATCAGGGTGTACACAACAATATTGTTATATCCAAATTGGAGTGCAAGGGTCGGATATGAGTATGTGTCTAATCATGAGTGTCGAACATGGATGAATAGGTTTTCATATAAGCAACGATCAGGGTGTACACAACAATATTTGGGGTTGGGGGCAACGAACATGGATGCGAGTATGCATCTAAAGTCTAAACATGAGTGTCGAACATGGAAGAATAGGTTTTCATACAAGCAGTGATCAGGGTGTACACAACAATATTGTTATCTCCAAATTGGGGTGAAAGGGTTAGATATGAGTATGTGTCTAAGCATGAGTGTCGAACATGGATGAAAAGGTTTTCATACAAACAACAATCACGGTGTACACAACAATATTGTTATATCCAAATTGGAGTGCAAGGGTCGTATATGAGTATGTGTCTAATCATGAGTGTCGAACATGGATGAATAGGTTTTCATATAAGCAACGATCAGGGTGTACACAACAATATTGTTATCTCCAAATTGGGGTGAAAGGGTTAGATATGAGTATGTGTCTAATCATGAGTGTCGAACATAGATGAATAGGTTTTCATATAAGCAACGATCAGGGTGTACACAACAATATTTGGGGTTGGGGGCAACGAACATGGATGCGAGTATGCATCTAAAGTCTAAACATGAGTGTCGAACATGGAAGAATAGGTTTTCATACAAGCAGTGATCAGGGTGTACACAACAATATTGTTATCTCCAAATTGGGGTGAAAGGGTTAGATATGAGTATGTGTCTAGGCATGAGTGTCGAACATGGATGAAAAGGTTTTCATACAAACAACAATCACGGTGTACACAACAATATTGTTATATCCAAATTGGAGTGCAAGGGTCGGATATGAGTATGTGTCTAATCATGAGTGTCGAACATGGATGAATAGGTTTTCATATAAGCAACGATCAGGGTGTACACAACAATATTGTTATCTCCAAATTGGGGTGAAAGGGTTAGATATGAGTATGTGTCTAATCATGAGTGTCGAACATGGATGAATAGGTTTTCATATAAGCAACGATCAGGGTGTACACAACAATATTTGGGGTTGGGGGCAACATGATTTTTATCCTACACGGTCTGTGTAATTAATTTTACATGGATGGATAGTATGCATCTAAAGTCTAAACATGAGTGTCGAACATGGAAGAATAGGTTTTCATACAAGCAGTGATCAGGGTGTACACAACAATATTGTTATCTCCAAATTGGGGTGAAAGGGTTAGATATGAGTATGTGTCTAAGCATGAGTGTCGAACATGGATGAAAAGGTCTTCATACAAACAACAATCACGGTGTACACAACAATATTGTTATATCCAAATTGGAGTGCAAGGGTCGGATATTAGTATGTGTCTAATCATGAGTGTCGAACATGGATGAATAGGTTTTCATATAAGCAACGATCAGGGTGTACACAACAATATTGTTATCTCCAAATTGGAGTGCAAGGGTCGAAGGATTTTGGGGTTGGGGGCAAAACATAAATGTTTGAAAGTGGGGGTGGGACAAATTCATAAATAAACCAATTTTAAAGAAAATTATATAGGAGGACAGAGGTGAATTTTTTTTTTTGGGTGGCCCCTCCCCACCCCCATATTGCTCCATCCCTGTATGTGTCTAAGCATGAGTGTCGAGCATGGAGAATAGGTTTTCATTCAAGCAACAATCAGGATGTGTGTTATGAATCTGCTGGGTATTTTCTATACTATGTTACAAGGTTTTTTTTTGAAACTATGTTACAAGGATTAGAATGTGTCCAATGGGTATGTTTAATAAGATCCTTAGATGAAAATATCTCTATAACCATATCTGAATGTACTTCAGTTAACTGACCTGGATGCAACTAAACTTGCAGGTTCATCGCCTAAAAGAGCCGGGCTTGCATTGCCAAGGTCTGCAAACTGCTGCTCCAACCATGTCAACCTTCTAAGCTCTACTTCCATATATATCTGATCAGCTGGGTCTCCCCTGAACAACAAATAAAACTGTGTACGATGTATGATCGAAACATGGCAGAGGTGCCATAACATGATAATTTGCTTCCTTTGATCCTCAAACACTATGTCCCATGGCATTGGTGATTGAAGACAACTATCTGCCTCATTGTTTCCAGCCTCCTTTGCTTCTTCCAGCTCCAGCACCTAAGCAATGGCAGAGTTTCAGACAAGTTTTTTTGAACAAAATATCAATATCAAGACATAAAAAAGTGTTGGAGTTCTCACCTGGCAAACCAGAAGCTGCTTCTGATATTGTAGCTTAGCAACTCGTTCTTTCAGCTCAGTGACATAAGCTATGATGCTGCGTACGTTCTCCTCTGTAGCATCCTTGAACATCTTCTCCATTTTCTTCACATTAACTGAGTTAGTTTGTCTTGTGGATGGAGTTCCCTCTCTTGATGAGGCTTGTCCATCATCAGCCTTCCGAGGAGTTTTAAACAAACCGGGTGATCTATGGCTGCTAGAGGGGGCTATTTCATTATCCTCAGGTGGCTTGTTCTCGATATCTTGTTCCATTATCCTCCGAGAAGAGGACAATGGTGAGCATGGAGGCCGTATTAAATTTTGCATGTTCCTGTTCTTCAATGGGAAAGGAAGAATTTTCTTCTTCTTCACCTGGGTCTTAAATTCTGGCGTCTCTTCCCCAGTTGAAATTGACGAAACCAGCATGTCTATTGATTTCTGAACACTCTCGAGCTTCTTCTCTAATGACTCAATACTGCTGCCTTGAGAATTCAACCGAGTGATCTCTTCTTTCAAGTCAGTCCCATGCCCTATCATAATATCTTCAGAAATAGAACTAATCGCCTGCATATCCTTAATTTCAGACAGCATCTTTGCTATCGCTTCGGCAGCTTCTTTATTCCCCATTCTGTGGGAAGAAACCTCTTTATGCAGTACTTCAAGTGCTCGGTTTGCTTCCTCACCGAGCTGTCTCTGTCGTTGCTCCAGTTTCCGGATTTCATGCACAAGCATGGACGGATCTGTCATTGTAGCTGACTGCCCTAGTGCCAAATATCTTCCAGTTGTTTTCCTAGGCTGAGCATTTACAGAGCCTGGAACTGGCTCGTTATCAAAGAGAGACATCTGACTCCTTTGCCAGAAGGTCCACATTGGTTTGATCCCTGGAAACATAACAAGCTTGAGAGTTACAAGATGATGGCACTGGACACTAGTGTCAGACACGGGATGGATACTTAAAAAATGAATAGTCTAAATTACTTATGATACAATAGTTGGCTAATATTTACCTTTTGTACTTTGCGTGCTTTTCTTTCTTGTTCTAGCTGGGAATGAGCAATGTCTCTCTGGCGCTTCAACTCTTCCATTTCCCTCTCCATCTGCAAGTTAAGAGTGCTTTTTTATTTCATTTTTTTCATGCTTTCTTTATAAAACATTTATCTATATCCTATCTTACTCAAGTTTGGATATGGTTATTTGTCTGATATGAGTATACTCAATCTTTAAAAGTTTTTCCTTACATTTGAAGAATCATATTTTCTGACCCGTCTAAATGTGTCAGATAAGATATTGAACATGGATGCTTTAAAGAAATGAAGAGTGTGAGCAACGTAATTTATACCTCTTGGATTTTCAATTCCTTTTCCATCAATAAAGACTGTAGGTGTGAAGCAGAAGTAGACTCTGGAGTTTGTAGCTTAGCTTCAAGCCTTGCCACTTCTTTCTGCAAATGCTTTACCAACCTTTTGTCTGAAACAATCTGCAAAGGAAGCCGCAAAGAATAATAATGAAGTTAGTCAGAACACAATATGCATTAGCAATAAAGAGCAGAATTTGCTTTGCAGAATGCATTATACTTATTTATTTGGTACAGCAAGCAGACATGTATCTCTACCATTTTTGTTTATAAGCATGCTCTAAACATGTAACACTGGAATAGTTTCAAAAGTCAGGAAACCTACTGCAAAGTGCTAGCTGTTATTCTACAACATGGAGTGTGTCAATGCTAAAAAAGAGGACCGAGGTTCAAACTTGTATGACCTCCTATTACCAGTTCTCAGACCGAACAGACCTTTGATTACATTAAATTGGTCTAATCGGTTAGTTCGGTCCCATTTTTTCATCATTGGAGGAGATCTCTACTTATGGTTTCTTGTATTACAACTTTCTCTGGTCTAGTAGTAGAGATCTCCGTGCATGGAAGAAGTGCCAACAAAAGATTAACTTCAAAAACGGTTCACTATTACAACATAAAGAATTTGGAAAATACTGTATATACACACACGAACACTTATCTTACCATGTTTACATGGGCATTGTTGATAACTTCCTTCGCACTAGTTGCAAAAGAGAGAGTGTTCCTAGTTTGCTCCACATGACTTAAAGCTGGGTTTATGGTACATATGATAGCTGTTCGAGCATTCCCCCCGAGTGAGTTTTGCAGTATTCGTGTAAGTTTTGAATCCCTATATGGAATGTGACTTCTTTTTCCACCACTGCAGACAAAACAAACCAAGTATGTTCATTTTTTAAAAAGTTTTATAAAGATCATTTCCCATAACCTGCCTACCCTGTCTAAAAATGTGTAGGACACTGATACTAAAAAATTGAAAAGTAAGAGCAACACAGTAAAGCCGAGATGGATTTAGCTTACCTCAGCTTTCTGATCACTGTTGTGAGCGTCAACAAGCTTCTATTAATGTGGCTACCTTCCTTTAATCTTACACCAGCAGCATTTGTCTGAGAGACTCGTTCACTTCCTGCGAGGTCTACAAGATTCTGCAATATTTGTCTTTTGGTCAAACTAATAATTTATGATGAAGAATGTAAAACAACACAACAAAAGATTATTAAACATACCAAACTTGCTAAGAAAGACTTCACACATTCTGCATTTTCCCGAAGACTACTTTCGATTGTCTGCAAAGAGTGGTGATCCAAGAAGTGTAAGATTTCACTTTATTCATGGAATATAATACTCATGCACAAAACATGAACAAAAAGTGGACGATAGTCGGGACTTTGAAATAAAACTACCTGAAAATGTGCAAGTCTATAGGTGTGAGAGAGAAGCATTTTTGTTGATTAAACGACAATTTTAAGAGATAAACTTTGTATCTATATAACCAACTTCTAGTAGGGCTGAACAAAATAAATCAAGAAAACTGAAGATTGATTTTCGGTTTGGTTTTTAGTTCCTAAATTAAAAAAACTAGAATTATTCAAACCAAATCATTTTTTTTAAAATAAGTTTGAAATGAACAAGAAAAAAATAAACAGTTCTATCTTACCAGCCTTATAATCTGATGTGACCTTGAGCTTTTATCATTCAAAGCTGTTTCTCCCACCTGCCTTTGTGCTGCAGAATTAAGTATAAAATGTTCATGATTAGAAAAGTGTATGTCATCTTAACCAACAAGATAAATAATAAATTACATCTCATAATTGTGAAATTACCTTCACAAATGCCAATTAATTGTCTCAAATGTTGGCTGTCTTTGACCACTTCTTCAACCAGTTTTTCCACAATGGTACCTCTCTATATTTTGCAAAAATAAAGTATCAAAGAAGGAAAAGCTTTGAGATATAAAAAAAAAGATTCATTTAAATGTACCTCAGGATCATCCAGAAGTCTCAAGCAACCAGAATCACGATTCAAGAGGTCTACTACCGTCTCATTGTAAATCTCCATTGCAGAAAGTTTCAAGACAAAGTCTCTCTCCTGAGTCTGTAAGATTGAAATTATCAAAAGCATGTTGAGATTAAATCCAAATACAGCAATTTACTTATCTAATTGTAACTTACATTTTTTATATGTTCATAGATATCCTTCACTACATTTTCAGTTAGTCCTCGCATCGTAAATGTCTTCCCCTTGTCTGCCCATAAGCAAAAATTGTTGCTGTACAATAAAGAAATTTTGTTAAACTCCATTTTCAAGGCTGCTTGCTTCTAATGACAGGGAAAAATAATACAAAACTAAATCTAACCATTAATTCCTGTAAGAGCAGATAAGGCAACATCCTTAGCCCCATCTTTGTAAACATTTTGAGTAGAGCACAATGGATCAAAAACTCTATCTGCCACATCAAAGTTATTTTATCCAAAATTAGAAGGAAAAAAATAATGAAAGAACTAGGTTCCCTCTTTCTAAGCAGCCAATAAAATTTTGAAGTTTTTCCATGTATTTCGAGGTTCATTTCCTGTAATCTTATCCAAATATGCATAGAACAGGTTCTTTAAGAAAAATGAACAGTCCAGCAACAAATATCATTAATGAAATCAGGTTCTCTCTTTTAACAACCAATCACCCACCCACCCATCATTTGTTAATTCCTTCATAGATAATTCTTTAAGAAAGAGATCAGTGAATCTGTTAACCCATACCCATATTTGTTAATTCCAAAAATCATTAAAAATGCAGAGTTAAACAAAAAATAAAAATGAGAAATAAGATACCAAAGCTGTACTGATTAGCGGGGCGTTCGTGGTTGGGATTCTTGAAAACGATGGTATGGTCATCCACACAATCCCAAGCAATAAGATCATACATTGCTTGTTCTCTCTGATTCAACGGTCGCATCCGAACCGTCACCAGAATCTTCTCCTCCCGAACCTTAGCTCCTCCTCCGGGAGTCGTCGCCGGAGTCCGTTGTATCTTGCACAATGGCGTTGCTGGTGTTCCGACCATCATGGAAACTAATCTCACTGCTAAGAGAACATAAAAGAATGCTTTTGCAAAAATTGATCGGAATCAACTTAAAGAACTTCAAGATTCTATCCAAAATTCATCAACAACAAAAAAATAGATCAAACATTAATAATAGTGAAATCAAACTTCTATATAAGGTAAGAATTTCATTTGCTTTCCATTTTTTGCTATTTTCAACTTAAACCTAACATTCTCAAATCGATCCAACAAAAAGAAACTGAAAGATTTTCAAGAAATTTAAAAAAACGGAAACACTTACAGTGACTTTCTGATTTCTTTTTTTTTGCTGAAAGAAAGATTTTTTTTTTTTTTTGAA
Source organism: Hibiscus mutabilis (assembly GCA_019671005.1). Taxonomy (NCBI): domain Eukaryota; kingdom Viridiplantae; phylum Streptophyta; class Magnoliopsida; order Malvales; family Malvaceae; genus Hibiscus; species Hibiscus mutabilis. The sequence goes on from CM033715.1 coordinate 83,178,803, forward strand.
TATTTGTTGAAAGAAAGAAGAACGATGAAGTAACGGTGCTTTATTTATTTTGTTTTCAGTCTAATACTTATTTTTCCCGTTCTGTACGCGCACCTGAAGGGAGCAGTAAAAATTTGAAATTGTGGTGGGGTCCGTTTTCCATAACCGTTTGGGACAGCTGGTGGAGCCCACTTCAGATTGACCGATTGATAAAAATGGTGAGGCCCAATTTGTTAATTTAATTTGAGGCCTCGAGTCTCAATAATCCATTGGATCCTTTCACCATTTTCGGTCCAATCCCATATTCGACTAAAATGAAAAATAAAGAAATATAAATATATATATAATTATTTTGAAAGAAAACATATATTTATATAATCAATCAAATTATTAAGTCTAATTTTTAATTATGGTTTATAAAAGGATTTGAGTTTTATTTTTTGTTTAGATCTGATAATTAGGGTTTGTATTGTAGGTTTCTAATTTAATATTTTTGTTTAAAATTTAGAGTTTAATGTTTATAATTTTGGGTTTTTTTTTTTATTTTGACTATTTACATTTTGATTTATAATATAAATCCGTTAGTTTGTGTAAATTTTAAATATCTGACATTGCTTAATATTAAATTTAAACTTATTATAATAAATTTTATTGGATTTTTAATAATTTAACTGTGGCTTTCATAAATTTGATAATTATCTTATTTTTTTATAAAATTTTATTTTTATAATAAATATTTTAATCGGTTAAATAGTGATTAATTTTGATTTTAATTACTCTAACTAAAAAATGTAAACACATAAGAGTTGAATTCAAAGCATATGCCGATAAATACTTGTGGGTGTCTATTATCCAAATCCGCATTTACAAATATGTGGATTTGATATCTGAATTCGACTTCGAATTATAAAATACTTATGGGTGTCTATTATCCAAATCTGCATTTATTAATCTCATTTGATAAAAAATTCGAAGATAATTATAAAATAGAAAATATGCGTGCTTTTAAGCGATTTCGACTTGGCCATTTAAATTTTAATGGATTCGAAAATTCAACATATGATTTACAAATTCAAATTAGCAACATTTACATATTTGGATATATGAGAATAATATTATTTAATTCAAAATTTGATTCAAATAATAATACTAGGATAATTTATGAATAAAAACGGTTTCAAAATTTCAGATAAAATTATGAGATTGAATCTGAATAAAAAAATATAAATATCCAACCCGTTGTCACTCCTAATCGAACCGAGAATCGAGTGACTTCTCAACCTAGTTTTCACATATAACAAAAATAATTATAAAAGGTTTATTTTTAATTATTTATGTGGCAGTTGAGGGTAAAGGCCAGTTTCTTACCAGAAAATTGAAAGGTTGAGAGTAAAGTCAATATATAAAACAGGGGATTAAGAATCTTCTGAAAGAATAAGAAATTAAACAAAAGGATTCAACATTTTTCAAACTCTTTTCCCTCACTCCTGCACATGTCCCTCGTCATCATCTCACTATTTTTTCAATAAAAAATTAACATAAAAAAATTAACATAAGATGATTATACGATAAATTAATTTTAAAAATAACATAAAATATGATATGATTATACAAATATTCTAAAATATATAAGATGCAAAGTTATTAATTCATTAAAACTCAAGTATAAATGTCAACACAATTTAGAGTAGTTGATTAAGAATTCTTGTTGACATCCATTTCTTTCCTTTAAATTACGAGTTTTAGTATTAGTAAAAACAAATCTTTTTTTCTTTTCCTAAATAAAAATTGTTTAAAAAATTTGAAGTATAAATATATTAGAACAAAACTTAGATAAAAATCAGACAGAAACTTAGGGGGGAAAACTCAACTTTGATGTTGCTGCCTGAACGAGAAGATGATGTATGGTGATCACGAAGCCTTTGATTCTATACAATTTTTTTTTATTAAATACATATATATATTTAAAGTAAATGTTAAAAATACACAAAATACGATATAAATATGTAAATATTCTAAAATATAATAAGATACTACAAGTCAATAATTTTTTTTGGTTACCTAGAAAAAAATATATTATAACAAAACTTAGATAAAAAAACTAAGGGAATATAAAAACAAAGATGAGTAATTTGACCAACTTTTTTTAGATAATTTTAAGGTGATTACAATTTAGTATTTATTCATAAATATTTTAATCAAGTACAAAGATATATTTTTAAAATAAATGTCAAGATTTGAACTCATACAAGATGAGATAATAAGAATATTTTTGGTTATTCGATCAATTAAATAAATATTCATTTACTAAAAAAATACATTTTCAATATTCATTTAATTACATTATAATCATTTAATCCTTTACATTTTTACTGGTGGTTTCTTTCTTTCTTTCTTTCTTTCTTTCTATCTAATATTCATTTGGTAGTTGAATCATTTGTCTTAAAAGATGCACACAACAACCTTCTAGTTGGTAAGTAAATTTTGAAGTGCCAAATAATGACAAAAGGCTCACACTATTTCATACCTTCTTTCTCTTGAACATTTATTCCTCTTATGGATCTATGGTACTATCCCAATTATAACCATGATTAAATTTAGGTCGAAAACTTGAGTCAATTAAAAAATATTTTATTTTATTTGGCGTGTAAATTCGAATTAACTCGAAATTTTTTAAAATAAAATTTAAGTTATAAAATGATACTCAAATAACTCAAAATTTTTAATAATTAATTAATCGTTTTTTAAATTCGAGCTCCCTCAATCATGCTTTTATATATGAACATATAATATATATATATATATAATATAGGTCTATTGTTAAAAAAATTTAGGTAAACAGGGTCCTGAGCCAACACCTGGGAATTTACTTAACAGCTCAATAAAGCCCTTAATTGTGAACCAATCTCCTTTATAAACGAATCTTCTTCCTCTTTTCGTAGCTCACAAGCACCTTTCTTTCTCTTAAAATCTCCCGCCGAACAGAAGCAATGGCCAAAGGCAGCAACAAGCTAACGAAGCTCTTGTCAGTTTTAAAGAAGCTTAACTCATTCAACAACAAGCAAAGCCGCTCCCCGACGTCGACCGCCGCGGTGGAAGCTTCCGACACCGTCTACAACAACCAAGAATCATCCGCCAATCTCCACCCCGTCTACGTTGGGAAATCCCGGAGGCGGTACCTCGTTAGCTCCGACATTATCGACAACCCTCTGTTCCGAGAACTCGCCGAACGGTCGGCGTCGGGAGAAAACGACACCGCGGAGATCAATGTGTCGTGCGAGGTCGTCTTGTTCGAACACTTGCTTTGGATGCTCGAAAGTGCCGACCCTCAACCCGAGTCCTTGGAAGAGCTTGTCGAGTTTTACGCCTGTTGATTTGTTTCACGCAGTACGGATCGTAAGTTGTACATTGATCGTGTAATAATGATATGATCGTTAGGGCGACGCTAGAAAGAAACAGAGTTGGTGAGTTAGCTTCAAGGTAAGGATTTAACCGAGTTCCCGCCGGCAGCCGCCTCATCAGTCGGCCTGGTGGCGGGTTTAGATTTGTGTATCATTGTTCCTCATTGCCGTTTTCCTTATAATATATAAGAGATTAATGTTATTTTTTCTCTCTTCATCCATGGTTTTAATAATGGTATTTTTTGTTTAACTGGTTGATTAATTTAAATAAAAAACGAAGTTAAAATTAAACATTGAAAGAGGAAAAAGTATATTAAGTTTTTAAATTTAAAAATTAATTAGAGTAAAAAAATTTATTTTACTATTATTTAAATTAAAAAAGTCTTAATTATAATTATATTAAAAAAATCTAGGAAAGACAAGAGCTCAAGCTCTACCCAAACTCTACATGACACTGTCTTTGATCCAAATCATATTTTGTAAAAATACAATATAGAAGTGAACATTTTAGTTTAATTTTTTCTATTCAGGACATCAAAATTTAAATACTGATTTTATTTAAGAAATTTAATATTTTATCTTATTAAATTAATTGATTGATGAGATTTTTATTATATTTTTATTCGAAGAAACTTGAGAAAAACCATCGGTGATGTTGAAATCTTAGTCACTGGAAGTTTATCTTAATCCAAACATTAACTTAATAATGCTGGGAAAATGTGTAGTACAGCAGAGGTTGGGCTCCAGCAAGTTTCATGTATGTCTCCCGGATTTGACAATATCATCAAGTGAAGTACAGTTTGTCAAATGGGAAAAAAATTGGATTTTGGTATTTTCGAAATTTAGATGATTTCGAGTTAAGATATATCGGATTAAGATGAGAGAAAAAAGAAAATTTTACTCTTAATAAATATTGAATTTATAATTTAGAATAAATGAAAGAGTGTTAATTAAGAGTTTTAACTATTTATTTAAAAAGTTGTTGTCGGATCGAGATGTCATTTTAAATATAATGATTTATTAAATTTGGATTATTTTTTAGATTATTACATTTGTTTTTATTGTCTTTTATGTATCAAAATCAATGTTTGTAACGAATAAATAGTCGGTCGAACGAGGTGAGACGTTAGTCTTTTTATCTTGGCGTTATGAATGAAAACAATTGAGTTGAAAAGGTTGTTCCATATTGGCCTATGCAAAACCTGATCCATATTAGTCGGCTAATAAATCACCGGTGATTAAACAAAAAAAAATCAATGTTTTGTTGAATTGAATCGTAGTGAATTTAATGCTTCTCGAATAAAAACCTGACCCAAGCTCGACTCGAAAAACTCTGAATAATTATATATTATATATATGCTACATATGCACTAAAAGTAATATGTTTAGCAAAATAAAAACAATAAAATAAATTAGAGAATATCTACTAAAAGCAAGTTAACTAAAATAAACTATGCATTTTTCTTAGTTGGTTGTTGTTCGATTTTGTATTTTCTTTGATTATGTGTGCATTGTAAGAATATTGTTTTTGTTATTTGGATTAATCTAATTTTTGGGCACTTTTTTCCCCTTTCCCGACATTAAATTTCATTTCAGTGTTGGTTATGAAAGGGACTTTTAACAAGGCCCCATCTTTTATACAAAAAAACATAGCAAAATTGTCCATTTCGAGTCGAGCTGAGCCCGAGCCGAGCTCAATAGTATAGTTTTCGAGCCGAGCTCGAGCCTAAAATTTTGAGCTCGACGAGCCTCGAGCCTAAAATTTCGAGCTCGACGAGCCTCGAGCCCGAGCCTAGCCCAATAATACAGTTTTCGAGTTAAGCCTGGCCAGGCTCGGGCTCTGCTCAGCTTATTATCACCCCTAGTTTGGGCACTTACTTTGACAAAAAAATGATAGTTTAAACTCCTAAAAAGGGCAAAAAAACAATTTAGACACCAACAAATATATGCGTAAAATCATTTCATACACAATAATAAAAATATTGGCTTAATATGAAAATAAGTGCTCAAACTATCACTTTTTTCTTTTAGGTGTCTAATTTTTTTGTCCCTTTTAGGTGTCCAAACTATCATTTTTGTTCTTTTTAAGGTCAAACTGAGATACTTAATTTGATAAAGAAAAATGATAGTTTGGGCTAGGGGTGATAATGAGCCTGAGCGACTCTCAAGCTACTCGGCTTGAGTGAGCTCGACTCGAGACCTTAACAAGCTGAGCGGGCCCAAGCTCAGCTCGAAAAGCTCAGAATAATTATATATTATATATATATATGCTACATATGCACTAATAGTAATATGTTTAGCAAAAGAAAAGCAATAAAATAAATTAGAGAATATCTACTAAAAGCAAATTAACTAAAATAAACTGGACATTTTTCTTAGTTGGTTGTTGTTTGATTTTGTATTTTCTTTGATTATGTGTGCATTGTAAGAATATTTTTTTGGTTATTTGGATTAATCTAATTTTTGGGCACTTTTTTCCCCTTTCCCGACATTAAATTTTGTTTCAGTGTTAATTATAAAAGGGACTTTTAACAAGGCCCCATTTTTTTATAAAAAAACTATAGCAAAATTGTCCATTTCGAGCCGAGCTGAGCCCGAGCCGAGCTCCATAGTATAGTTTTCGAGCCGAGCTCGAGCCTAAAATTTTGAGTTCGACGAGCCTCAAGCAAAGGTCACCTGATTACGATTTAAGCATTATTATATTTTTTGAAAAAAAATGAAAATCGCCCAACGTGTTCACTGTAAGGGTCCTATGCAATGCATTTTACGATTCGGATCGTGCAAAGGTCAAAATAAGATTTAAAGATCCTATATTTGCCCTTACCTCAGCCTGTTATGGTTATCAAGATTTGACGGCATTAAACGGCAACGTTGTTCGGTTATGGAATGGATCATGCCGGCGAAGATGGTAATATACACCGTCTTAGAGACTTCCGGGGAAACTTGTACATACATTTTTGCCCGGACGGAGCAAATTCTTTCCCAAGATAAATTTTCTACACTTTTTTCTAGTCGGAGGTTTTGAGTTGTCCGATCATTCTTAATTACTCGTAAATAAAGCATGAATGATTTGCAGTTTGATATTCCTACCGACTATTTTCTAGAATTTTAATTCATCACTGTATTAAAATCAAGTAGCCTTTTATTTCCCTTTTCATTAAATTCCAGCTGCATAGTGACGATATAGCAATTTAGAAACTTAATTTCTGTCGTATTTGAAGTATTCATAATCATACTGACATAATTGGTTCAGGTGATAATCAACTTGGTATAATTTAAGTAGTTTTCGATTTTGAGGTTTTGTGTATACAAAAAATTTCTTGCTAGAAACTCACCCACCAAAATTAAGTGAGGGAGACAAGTCAGTCCAAATTAATTAGAGCAAAACCTTAAAAACCGAGAATGCAACCAAAGAAAATATTCATAATCCTTTGAATAAAATAAAAATTCTTATATTTGAATGTATTCAAACTAAACTTAATTAGAACTCAACTAGTGACATAGTAAAAAAAGCGGGTGATCTTCATCCTAAGAGACACGGGTTAAGAATATTTATGATCAGATATTACAAGACCATTAAAAATATTTGTCATCCAATAAATGCATAACATGCAATCAAATTCTTAATTTTTTAATTTAAAAATATCGATTGAATTTAACTCGATTAATATGTCGTTCATACAATACTCAAGAGGATGTAAAAAACATACGTATTTAAGTATTTATCATCCTCTAATTTTTTAACAATTTTAATTCAGCCTTAAAATAATAACAAAATAAAAAATTAAACACAAAAAATAAATACCTATATATATATAATTTTAACACCTAATTTTCAATTAAATCTTTTTTGAATTCCTATTAATTTTGAAATTAAAAAATAAACTCATTATGGGCAAATTCTCTTTAAATTATTTTATAAAAAACCCTTCAATTTTCGGTTTAAATATTATAGATTTTTTATTACTATTTATATTTAATCCCTTACTTAGATGGACATAAAAACACCTACCTGCAGGCATCTGCAATTACAAATTGGGTGGATCAGAAACAACTATTTTCATGTTACATGAACACAAATATTACGATATCATAACTACATTCACTAGTTCTTCAATGCCCTTAAAACCCTCCACTGTAGCCACAACACTCGGCCATTATTTTTTTCTATAGCTCCGTTACAGGCCACCGTACTTCGTAATACTACCGCCTTTCAAAGTTATGCTTTGTCTACATGAGATTTTCTGGTTGCCTATCAAATAGCTGATGGAAATTATACGGATCAGCAACATAATATGGATTTTTTAAAATGTTTTAGAACTGAGTGTGTACCTCCGGCAAAATCCATGAAAACACTGGAAGAGCAGTGATTGAACTATTTTACTCGTATGGGGCGAAAATGATCGATGAGTTATGCCCACCAAACCCAAAAGAATTTGACAATGCTGCCTTCACATTCAATCTTTCTTTCTTAGGCCCCACAAGTACACTTGTGTCCTGAATAGATGTGTAAGCAAAATTGAACCGTGTCATCCGAAAACAGAGGAAAAAATTGCTGCAAAGCACAAGCGATTGAAAAGGAAAAGGAAAAAGAGAGAAGAAGCAACATACCACTCCTTCATCCGGGTTTTCCAGGTTGATATTTGGATGAACCCAACCAGTTCGTATTGCCTACAATAAGTACACATTACCGTACCGATATTCAGGTTAGAAAAAATAGAAATAGAAAGGGAGAAAGAAGATAAGATGCATGATTTGTTCATCTGTAATAGGATCATATAACCACAAAACAGAAATACAGAGGAACATAAACAACAAACATTCAGCACCGCACAAATTCAGTCCATGAAGTACGTTTCCTTAATACAACACAACAACATAATCAAAACTCAAAATTGCAAACCTGTACTGTTGCAACAGCTTCCACAGCACCAGAAGCTCCCAGTAGGTGACCAATCATAGACTTTGTAGAGTTCACCCTTAACTGCAAATGACAGAGATCTTATCAACAAACACAACGCAGAAGATTGAGAAACAGATCATGCATAAACAATCCAAGTATCAGAGAAAAATATATGACATTACCTCGGGATTGTTGCCAAAACAATGGAGAAGAGCTTGGTATTCTTTAATGTCTCCAGCTGGTGTTGATGTAGCATGAGCATTAATATAGTTTATATCTCCTCTAGATACTCCAGCATGAGCCAAAGCCTTTTCGATGCAGAGAATGACACCAACACCTATTTTTAGATTGCACAAGAAAGATGTTAATTTAATGTTCCATACAGTAACATGCACTGCTACCGGAAAAATCATGTAAAATATCAGTAACATGCACTGCTATCGAACAACAAGACATGTACTCAACAATGCCATGAGCAAAAAAACTTTACCACTTAAATCATTGTCCGAGAGAAAGAAAAAAAACCGATTATGAGCAGCCAATTAAGAGAACAAATTAAGTTCCAGGATCAATGTTTATAAAATAAAATTGAAATTTCAGAACATAGAATTGTGGTAATAAAGGCATGGCTCATTACCATCAGGGTGAGGCTCAGTCATGTGATAAGCATCACAAGTGAAGCTTCCACCAAGGAATTCTGCATAGATAGTCGCACCTCTCCTCTGCACAAATCAGATATCAGAAATTGGTAATTTCCCTTCTACGAAGCAAACTAAGTGCAAACCTACAGCTTACAACATGGATTCATAGTGTCAAAGACACTGTACCTTAGCATGCTCCAATTCTTCTAAAAGCAGAACCCCGGCACCTTCCCCCACGACAAATCCATCACGACTCTGGAGATCAGTACCACTATCAAGGTAAATAGCGAATATAAAACAATCTAAGGAAATTTATGTGCCTTTTGAATAGAAAATGATCGATAAATATATAGAGTAACTTTGTCAAAAATACCACGTGCACATGCATATCTTAGTCATGCCAGAGTTGTGTCCCTAAAGTGTTGTTAAGACATGACAACAATTAAGGTAAATCCCACTATTAAAAGATAAACATGTTGCTTACTCATTGCAAATTATTCTACTAGTTACCATTAGTTTCCACCAAGTTTAATTCATTAACCCATTATCCGTTTCACTGCTTTTGTTCTAAAACTTGGAGAAAAAAGCAACAGCCAAATGGAAAATGATGGCCATGAAGCTTGAGAGTTATTGAAACATTACAGCATCCCAAGGGCGTGAAGCTTTGGTAGGATCACTGTTCCTCTGAGAAAGCGCTCTACAAGCCACAAATCCTCCCAAACCTAAATGGCAAGATGACAAATATAGTATTACCTGCTATACCAAGTGGAAAAATTATAAAACAATGTCAAACAAGAAAGCAAGAACAAGATACCAATGGGTATAATTGCTGCATCCGAGCCACCACAAAGCATCATATCCTGCAATTTTGTTTCAAATGCATCAGACAAAGTGCAATCAATAATACCATGAGAGATTGGATATTTTTTGTGCTCAACTTACAGCTTCGCCTCTAATTATGTGATTTGCTGCGTTTAGTATACAATAGTTGCTTGTAGCACATGCAGTGGAGATAGAATAATTAGGACCCATCCATCCCTGAAGAAATAATATGAGTATAAATTTAAAGCTCAGAGTCCAAATCCATCAAGCTCTATCTTAACATTGTAGAATCCAAATTTAAGCTAACCAAATCCATTGCAAGCATTGCAGAACCCATATTAGTTGTAGCAAATGGTACACAAAAAGGGTTCATCTTCCGGTATGAGATCCTCAAAGCTTCAATTGCATCATTGAAAACCTGTTCATTCCACAACAAACAACTTAAATGAATCAATAGCTAGACAAAGAAAACTATACTGCAAAACGGACTGTTTCCATATTTAAGATCACGAAGCCCCATGCTTCAGATTATATACCATGCCACTTTTTGTTTTCTAGCAAAATATTTTACATTACTTTGGCTTTTTCTTCTTTCAAAACTATAAGCAGAACTTACCTTCATGCCACCCATCGCTGAACCAATCAAAACTCCACATTTCGTTTTATCTAACTCTTCCATTACATCTTCAGTTACCCCACCATCTTTCAAGGCTTTCTTTCCCGCGGTAAGTGAGTAAAGCATGAATTTATCCATCCTCTTGGAAAGCTTTGGTGCGACCCATCCATCAGTTGAGAAAGATTTGATCTCTCCAGCAATTCTCTGGAGAGAAAACAGGAGCGCTAAGAATGAGCAATAGTACAAACAAGAGCAAGATGAGAGATCTCAAACACCACTTACAGTCGGAAACTCGGCACAGTCAAAGGTCTCAATTTCACTTATACCACTGACACCCTCTATCAAATTGTTATAAAAGACATCAGGCTCATGTCCAAGTGGAGTTACCACTCCCATCCCGGTCACAACGACTCGTCTTTGCTTCAGAGGAGGCTTCTTCTTTGTTGTAATTTCTCTTGTAGGTTGCACAGCTATAGCCATGGCTTCTCCTAAGTTTTTAAACAAATTAACCCAAAAAAGGAATGTAATTCAATACTATGAAATTATGGGATTGAAGAAATTTCATTTTCTCTATCACCACCGTTTTATTAGATAAGATACACACATAAAGAATCTCATACATAGAAAGAAAAAACTTCAGTATGCAAAACAAACATTTTCCTATTTTATATCGAATGAGACACCAAACCCATGAAAACATTATTATAGGATGTTCATCAAGACAAGACAATAAATACTACCAACCTACACCAACTTATTAAGAGATGAAAACTTAAGGCAGGGGAAGAGAGAGAGAAAAACAATGATATTTATAATCAAAATCTGCACATGTACTATCTGGTTTGTATTAAATTCAGATTATCTGAAAAAATAATGGATTTTCCATGATCATAGACTTAATATCAGCTTAAAATCAACTACATTTCTAACTCTTAATTTTGTTTCAAAACAAACAGTTCTTGGTGTATCTTTGTGTCTTCATCCCCAGACTTGCTTTGAACCAAGAAATTAAAGAAAAAAGGGCAAAAACACAGCTAGCTAAAAAGAGGAAAATTCAAGGAAAATAAAGATATTAAAGAAGGAAAAACAGTAAAAGAAAAGAACCCAATTCAAAAAGGCAGCAAAAAGTTTACCAGAACGAGCAGCTCCTCGATTGAGCCTTCTTTGTTTGCGATTATTATTGAAGGGAACATTTCTGGAGCCAAAGAAAGAAGAAAGGCTTCCATTTTGACCGAAAAAGCCACCATTTTTGGAGGAATAGTACTCATTACAAGGCTCGAAAGCCAAGCAAGAAGTCATCAAGCCTTGAATGCTGGATCCACGAAACGAAGAAATCAAGCCCGCGTCTTTGTTAGTGGCTGAACCGCCGCCGCACCGCCGCAGCATTTAGAAAGAAGAGCCTTCCTCCTGTTACGAGCCCAACGGCCGAGTCTACTATTCGAAGAAGCCGAGCCTGATGAGTTGAAAAACGGAGACCGTGACTGGTCTTTCCCGTACGTTACCGACACACAAGCCGCCACCAACCAAGTACATAGCGGGCTTGCTAGAGACGAAGATGCCATCGCCCCCAAATGCAAATAAAACTGGAAAATTGTATGTAAAGAAGGGGAAAAAAGATTATAAAGATTTGGGTTTGGATAAAGATGGATTATTTATGTGAGGATAGTAAAAATATAGCAGCCCATCAATGGAAAAACCAAAAAAAAAAAAATTTAAAGAAGAAGATGTGAGCTACAGCATTCGATATTTGGGGAAAAAGCTTTGAATCTGGGTACAATCAGTCGTTTCTTTTAAGTCTATGACTGCAGTGCCAAATTCTGTTTTTTTTTTTTTCTTTTCTCTCTCAGTTTTTTCTAATATTTATTATTGAGATAATAGCACATTTGCCCCTTGTACTTTCACAAATTTATCAATGTAAGGTCTATACTTTCAAAATTTCAATCAGCCCCCTATATTTTTCTTCTGTCGTACAAAGTATCCCCGCCATAACGCAGTTATGTGCTGACGTGGCATGAGACCCTACATTGGCAAATTTTTGAAAGTACATGGGGTAAATGTGTCATTATCCCTAAAGAAAAGTAAAATTTTGCATATTTTATTGATGGATCAAGTACATATATATAACACATTTACACTGATATACATTATTCTTAACTATAACTAACTAACTTCAATTTTGAGTTTGAATGGAAGCTTGAAAAACAATTTTTGAAGAGGTATGGAACCCAGCAGGAAATTACGTTTTTCAAGCTCCCATTCAAACTCGAAATTGAATTTGAAAGAAATGGAATGCTTATGCGGCGTTGAAGCTCATGTTTGTGTTTCAAAAACGGAGAAGGATCTCGGACCATTGTTCTATGGGTGCAAAAAATTTGAAGATGTAAGAGACTCAGTTTTTTAGGGTAATGGTTTTTTTGCAAAAAAAAACTTCAAAGAGATGTTTAATGGGTTATAGGTTATGGTAATGTGTTTTGTAAGGGAAAATGTTCTTTTTCGAATGGCTTGAATCGTCTGATTGTTCTGAAATTCAGTCTGAAAAATGGCTTTGAAGAACTAATGAGGGATAACCAAAATTTACTAGCTGAGATGAGAGAATTAATGACTGAAAAATAGCTTTAAAAATGGCTTTGAAAAACTAACGATGGAGAACTAAAATTTACTAGCTGAGATAAGAGAATTAAGGACCGAAATTTAGTCTGAAAAATGGCTTTGAAATCACATGGTTGAAAAAAAGTAGAAGTGTTGAAGCGATGAACAACCTGTTGAAGGAGGTTAACAAATTGAAAGCTCGAAAAATTGTACAATAAAGTTTTGAACCAAAAAAATGGATAATCACATTATACCAATATGGTTTAAGTTCGATTTTTATTGTGTTGGTGACTATAATATTTATGCCTTATGGTGAAAGTGAATTTGTGTTGTTTATTGCAAATTATTAGTTAATTAGTTAGTTAGTTAGCTAGCTAGCTAGCTAGCTAGCTAGTTAATTGAATCAAAGAATAATTTATACCGGTTAAACCGATAGAATTTATATCGGTGTAAGTTAGCCATAGTTAGCTAGTTAGTTGTAGTTCAGTAGAACTTATACCGGTGTAAGTTGGTCATAGTTAAGTTAGTTAGCTGTAGTTCAATAGAACTTATACCGGAGTAAGTTAGTTAGTTATAGTTAAGAATACTTTATACCAGTGTAAATGTATTATATATATGTACTTAATCCATCAATAAGATTTGTGAAGTTTTACTTTTATTAAGGGATAATGGCACATTTGCCCATGTACTTTCAAAATTTTGCCAATATAGGGTATGTACTTTGAAAACATTCAATCAGCCCCTATACTTTTAAAATTTTGCCAATGTGGGGTCTCATGCCACATCAGCCCATAACGGTGTTATGGCGGGGTACTTTGTATGACGGAAGGAAAGTACATGGGGCTAATTGAACGTTTTCAAAGTATATACACCATATTGATAAAATTGTGAAAGTAGAGGGGAAAAATGTGCCATTACCCCCTTTATTATTTTACTTTCTCCTATTGGTGTTAGAGATTTGAGTTTCCGAATGAGAAATAGAAACCAAAGCAATGTAAAAAAATGGCATTTTTATGAAAAAAAACTCATTAATATTTATTTAGAAAAATGACCACCAGCTAAAGTTATTTAGAAAAATGAACCCTAAACGTAAGGTGACCTTGCGCTCCACGAAACGCAAGTACTGGCCTCGCTCTCTGTGTACAGCGAGTTCCGTCTTACGTGAATACACTTTTCAAATAACCCAATTTAAAATAACATAATAAAACCTCGCGTTTTGAAAAAAGGAAGGTCCAAGAGAAATTGAAGGGGCAGATGAATTTATCATAGGATTTAATGCAGCGACATCGCATCCTGCGCATAGCGAGGTCCTTGTAATCCAAGCAGAAAAACAAGTGTGTATACACATGTTCGAGGCGTTTTATCGTGTCATTAGTCCGAATTTTTTCAAAAAAATTTAGCTTAGAGGCGTAGTATTAGAAACTATCTTTCATTCGAGACTGATATTGACACATATAAGACATTGCAGACTGTTAAAAGCACGTTGAAAATGGGTCAAATGTTATTTTGTGCAAGAATAACAAGTTGAAAGGCTTGGTATGCATGTTGGAGTTGTTTTTCCGGGTTATTAATAGGAAAATCTTCGTAATACTTAAGGTTAGAGGTTTAGTATTGGTACTTATCTTTCATTTGAGATTGATATTGGCATAGATGAGACATTGTAAACGATATAAAAATCGCCATGAAAATGGTTATAAACCTTGCTTTTGTGCATGAATAACAAGATTAAATGTCTTGTGAGTCATGTTGAATGGGAATTGTTTTAAAGATACAAAAATCAATATATATTTTATATATTATTTGGGACTCCGATAACATCATCGTCATCAGAAAACATTGCATACAGCTCAAGCTCAAGGCCCCCTTAAAGAATACTGTATGTGGGATTCCACCATCAATTCCACGTCAATGTTGTCCATAACGTCGTATAATGAGTACGTTAATGGTTCTAAGGACATCGGTAGTTGATACTTTAATGGTTCCAGTTTTTTCCCACGACCATGTGGAACATTTTTCTTCACTTTCTTCATCGACTTGTTATACGATAAGTTCCTCGGCAGCGAATACAATACAACAGTTGAGGACTGAAGTATGACATCGAGAGATGCATCAGCGACTATCTGCTCATCGTAGTATACCAAAGCTGTAATAGTTTCTCGTCTCGACGTATTTTGAAAATATCCACTATCATCCACAAAAATTACCGTCATTGTAATGACTTCACGTTATATAGACAAAATTAGTGACCTCGCTTTCTACAAATAACGAGATCGTCAGAGATTCCTGACATGTCAGCAAAACTCGCTTTCTGTAGAACGCGATGTTGCATTTAAATGTTTATTTTATGTGTTTATTACATTTAAATTTCGACATTTATAAAAAATATTTATATTTCATTAATAACATTTAAATTATTAACTTTTTCCATACGTAAGACACAATCAGCACATAAAATAAGATAAAATATAATTGTTTTTTTGGCTTAAAGGATAAAATAAAGTTTGTGTACATAATTAAAACTAATTACATATTAATCCTAATGATGCCTATGTCCACTTGTAACATACTATGGTGGACGATGATCCTGATGCGGATTTCTTCGAACAACACGTGCTCCATTGTCATCATCAACAACAACAACTGCATCTTAAGTACCACCGCTGGCACTGGGATCGTTGTGGAATAAGCTCTACGGCAGCGGTGGCTCTACAATACTGAAGTCGAATTGTGTTGACAGTGGAACAACTTCTTACACTAGAAGAACAAATGCATGAGGTAGTGTTGAATAATTTACTGGAGGACCCGTCATAAAATGATGCAATGCGTCCGTGAAAAAACCTTCAAACGGACTCCCCATGGGCTGAAATGACGAATAAGTCGAGTGAGTGAGTGTGTGTGATGGCACCGATGTATGAGGTTGTAGCGCTGACTGGCCAGGTGCATGTGCTGTTCCGAATGACGAGGCTCCTAGAGCGTGTGTTCTTTTTCTCTGGCTTTATTCCCCTCATAGTACCACATTACCTTGGCGAAGGTTGCATTGGCGTACGTTGCGTCAGCGGACAGTTTGGGGGAGGAACAACTATTTATCGTTCGCGCTCTTCTGGGGTGAATATATGTTGCTTCCATTTTGTTCGTACCATTGCATATAATTATATGTAACAATGTGAAATACAATGGATTCACAATTGGGAGACCGCCTACCAAATCTTGTCATCCACTTAGCCATTCACACCGCATGATGATGCCCCCAATGGACCTTCGTCTTCCCTAACCACATTAAGCGATGCAAATCGTCCATATTTGGTGGTGAGTCTGGAATCCCCTAGACACAACTAAATTGTCGCAGCACGTGGTTGGTAGGTTGCCACTCTACTATTTCATAGTGTATGAGCGGAACCCTCAATGTCCAAAAATCCACAGTCCGTATTATTTTCGGTGGAATACATGCGATAATATCAGGTTAACGTACGGCTTTCACATGAACTACACAAAAATTTTGTAAACTAAGTTAGATAAACTTGATTTTAAAAATAAATTTTTTAAATTCAAAAAAATAAATCGATTAAAGGTATTACCCTTTCTCGTTTGTCGATCACAATCTATAATCTCGCTGCGTTGTTGGTAGTCCCACGTGAGTTAATAGAATACACCACATATCATTCATACAACAAAAAAAAATATTATTAACATGTAAAAAAGGAAAAAATAAAAATTTAGATTATTTCCATTAACTCTGAAGTAATGGAAACACGAATGGGGTTGGATTTCTAGGAGTCTGGCTTAGAAACGGAATTTAAAACCAAGCCCAATACTGGAGCAACAAAACACACTCTCCGATGACACGTCTGTCCGGGTCGATGGTTTTGTGTAGCTCCCTAAAAAGAAATGCCAAGATTACCGATCCCCAACTTTTTTTTGGATTCCATAATACTGCTTAGATGAAGCAAAAATACATATGTCAAATTACTTTCAATAAAAATAATATCAAAATAAATCATCATAAATAATTAAATTAATTTATATTACCATCTTTGTTTCTTCATCAGCATTCGGAGAAAGCTCTTCAAAAGTATTTTCCAAAAAGTTAATGAAATTTTACCGTTGTCGAACTTGTCTGGCACAACTCCGAGCAAATTACCACACACGGCTTTCCAGTTTGCTTCAGCAACACCAGTTATAACTTCTCCATCAACTAGCATACCAAGATGCAATGCAACATCTTGCAACGTAATTGTAGCCTCACCATACGGTAAATGAAATGTGTGTGTCTCCGGCCTCTACCTTTTCAACAACGCGTTTACCAACGGCCGATTAATCTTCGACGTACATGGCCAAAACTGGCTTATTCAAAAAATGGAACAAGATCCACATGTGGTTCAGCCGTGATACAGTTCAAGTAGATTGTCAGTGCATATTCATAATGCTTCAAATTAAAATTTAAAATTAATAAATAACTAAATAAAAATAGTAAATAATTAAAAGTAATTAACTAATTAAAAATATATTTCAGCTCGTTAGTTGTCCGCAAAAAGTCGAACATGTGTCTGTAATCCATCCTCAGTAACCCCACCATAAAATCGAATATCGATCGAACTCTTTAAAGGTAATATTGAATAGTAGAGTAAGAAGAAGAATGAATGAATGAGTGATGATAAGTTGTGAGAATATTCAGAGACCATGTGCCATATTTATAGGAGACCTCGCATCCTTTCCAAAGCGATATCAATGGACCTCGTTATTTGTAAAATGTGAGATTCGTTGAAAAGACACAACTTTTCAATTCGAATCAATTCCATCCTGTCAGAGGGGACCTTACGTTCTCTCGTTAGCGAGGTCCTGGGGTTTTCAAATTTTAAATTTTTAAATAGCAAATTTTTAGATTATTCTTAATTAGTAATTTTTAGATTATTTTTAAATAGCAAAATTTCAGTTCGAATCAATTCCACCCTTTCAGTTCAAATATTTTTTAAATTATTCTTAATTTGGCATAATAATCAAAATTATTAAGATATTAAGGATAGATATTAATTAAAACGTTCAAAAGAACCTCGTTTTCTACAGATAGCGAGGTCCATGAATTAAATAAATATGCCCGTTCAAAAGGACCTCGATTATGGTTTCCAAATTACTAGACTAATTAATTTTTTATATTTCATTATAAATATTTATTACATACCAATAAAATATAAAATTTTAACAATTTTTTAGTTATGGTCATTAATTAGTAATACAACTTATATATTAATAGAATTTAAATACAATCTTTTTCCTAAATATGCTTTTTTTTACACAATATCATTGTCCTAATAAATATGAAATTCTTTTACATTATGACTATTTGATTTCAAATATTCTACAATAATTAGGATTTAATTTAAGAAAAATAAGGATTTGAAATTAAAAATTTGTACTAAAGATTCTTATTTAAGAAAAAATATGTCAAATTAGAATAATTAGGATCTTCTTAAATAATTAGGGTTTTTAATATCCTTACAACCTTTTTAAAAATAATTACATAAAATAATTATGTCATATTATATTATATATTCGAATAATTATAATTTATTAAATTACATATTAAAATATAGGTCAAATAAATTATATTTACATTAGAGGGTATTTAAGGGTATAAGGATCTCTCATTTGTAGGGAACAATTTCTAAATAGTCAAATGACCTCGCTATGCGCAGGACGCGAGGTCGCTACATTAAACCTCACGATAAATTCATCCGCTCTACAATTTCTCGTGGATCTCACGTTTTTCAAAACGTGATGTTTTATTCCGTTATTTTAAATTGGGTTATTGAAAAGTGCGTCCACTTAGGATGGAACTCGCTATACGCAGAGAACGAGGTTAGTACTCGTGTTTTGTGGAGTGCGGGGTCGCCTTACATGGACAATTTGGAGGTCATCTTTTTAAATAACTTTGGTTAGGGGTCATTTTTCTAAACGACTATTAAAAATGAGTTTCATAAAAATGCCTAAAAGGATAAAAAAAAGTTATATCACAAATAAGTATTAAAGTATATTAATTTTTCCATTTAAATATTTAAAGTAATTTTTTTATCAAAATAGTACTTAAAAGTATATTTTTTTTCTTCAAAATATGTATTTAAAACACTACTTTTTACCAAAACAGATACTTAAAGTATATGTATATATTGAGAGAGATACAATATGTAAAACTTAAGAATTTTACACTTTTTTGATAAGTTGGATGAAGGTAAATAGATGTACGAGATTACTAGTAGAAAATATAAAGATTATCACTTAAAAAAGGAATGAACCTTAGCCACTTATTACCATCATCCAACGGTCTAAAATAGTGTAAAAATAATTGAGTTTTACACAATACAAGTGGATCATAACTCATATATATATTTCATATAAGTTCCTAAAAGTTGTCATGAGAAATTGATTAAAAAATATATTAAGTACCTATTGACAAAAGAATATACTTTATATACCTATTTTAACTAAAAAATATACTTTACATATTCAATTTAATAAAAATATAATTTAAATACTTATTTTGACTAAAAATATTTTTAGTGCTTGCATGAAAAGGTTGGTATATTTTAAATATATAAGCCATATATAAAGGGGGAAAGGACGAGGATCTATGAATAGATTTTTTTTTAATTTCTCAGATGTAATTTATTTATTTTTAATGACAAAGAAAAGTTGTGTCTAATAAATACTAAATTAATTATATAATTTAATTCTTAATGATTAATTCTAGTATATACCGGAAGAGATGAGATTTTTTTTTCTGTTTTTTAATATTTTCCGTTAAATTTAATAGATTAAAAACCAAGTTACAATTCATTTTTTAATGATACGTATGTTTTTTTTTATTTTATGTCTCAACTTTAATTTTAATTATAGTATAACCGGCGCATAATTTTATTTTAGAAGGTGCAGACTTTTATATTTAGATAAACTATATAAAAATTTAAAATTTTTAAAAATGTAAAATTAAATCATCAATAAAAATAAAATACATAAAAAATTTAATTTTTTAGAGGGCGTGTTTGCTTGCCCATCTAGAACCCATCAGTACATCTTTGTATCGGTTTTTAAAATTGAAAAAGATAAATTACATGTGTAGTAGTATTTAATTTATTCAAGTTAATAAGAAATTTGCTCCAACTTTTTTTTTATTTTGATAAATATTTTTATTAAATAGTTTAAGTTAATAAAATTAAGATATTATATAATATAAAGTATTATATTATTTAAAAATAAAAAAATGCAAAGCACAATGTTCGGCGTTGCAACGGCAAGATATTAAAATACTAACGTTCGAGTGACTTAAAATAACAACATTTGAAAAACAATGATTAAATTAATTTTTATATAATTATATGATTAAAATTGAAATTTACTGAAATTGTAAAGATAATTTACCCAATTTTAAATGAGTTTGACATGTAAGATTCACGTGTTAACTAAATTTTCGTGGCCGAAAAATAAAATAATTTATTTATTTGGTTTAGGGTATGGATTTGTGGTATGAATATTTTATTTTTACAAGCGTTTTAATTTTAAGGGTTAGAGATTTAATTTAGAATTAATAGTTTAAGAGTTTAAGTTTATATGCTTATAATTTATAGATTGTGGTTTAAATTTAAAATTTAGGGTTAGAATTTAAGGGTCATAAGTAAAAATCTAAATCTTTACCATATTACCTAAAACCTAAACTCCAACTTCTAAACCTTATATCCTAACACTAAACCCTAAACTCTAACAAAAAACTCTAAATTTTAAACCTATAAGCTTCAACTCCTAAACTATAAACTCGAAATTAAATCCTTAATTCTTAAAATTAAAGAAATTGTAATTTCATCATATATTTCCCCTTTGGTTTATGGGTATTATGGTGCATGGAACGTAGCCAGGTCACGTCATGTCCACTTATTTTAAAATTAATTAATTTATATTTGTTCAAATCCTTAATTTTCATTTTTATTATAATGTTTTTTAACAATATTATAATGTTGATTTGCTGCTCCACTAGAAGTCCAAATCAAATTTTTGATTTGATTATCATCGGCAGTAATAGTATATCAATATAATAATGGTAACAATTGGTTGAGTTTCTACAATAAATTAATAATATATTTGGGTGTACTGTTAATGTATAAATAACATTATAAATGTTGATGAGTTCTGGACCATTGAAATATATGTGCTTTTAAAAAAAATAATAAAGTAGTTATAAGTTAGAATTTCAAAATTTATCTTGAGAATGTAACTAAGAGAGCTTAAAAAACATTAAACTTTTTTCTTGAATATGTTGTACTGGAAATGCAACAATCATGAAAATGATTTTACCTCTTTTGATTCTAACTAGACGCTATATTGATCTGTTAATAGAAATCGAAAAAAATTAATCTTGTAAATTTATCTACTAACAGTTATGATTGTATCGCAAACTATCACTAAAAATAATATAATCATATTAGACAGTCGTTACTTTTCAAATAAGTTTTTAGTAGAATTTTAAATAGTCGCTCTAGTTATCGAAAGCTATAAACCAATCAACGATTTTTACTTTTTAGACAATATGATAACATAACACTTAATATTTTTACAAAGTTAGTTCTTAATGCCGGTACATTATTTTAAATTGATCATAATTTTAAAAATTCAACTCTCGTCATTTAAATATAATATCAATTTAATCACTTTGCTAACCCATTTCCGAATATTATCCCTAGGAAACATTTTTTTACAACTAAACTTAATTTATGGATTTTGGAGGAGTAAATTTGTAAATATTCTATTTCTACTAATTGTTACATTAAACTTTTTCGTTTTAAAAGTAATGATTAGTGATTAATTTATAATTTTTTATAATTAAGAGTAATCAATTTAAGATATTTAAAGTTAAATGACCGAACTAAAAACGTGGAGAAAGTGCTTTCCACTTCAGCGAATTGAAGTCGTAAGCTCTCACCTAACCCTCGGCGATATTTCCGATGCTTAAAGATGATTAACTTACATATGAACAATGCAATGGCTGAGATTAATCCATATATCAAAATTCAATATGAATATAATATAACTAGTAGTTTTTAATAACCATATTTATTATATTATTTTTTATGCCTTAAAATATGATAATTTAAGAGTTCAACGAGTGGCTCTCGTAGAAAAAAATAATGTTTATTTTAAAAGATTTAAATTTAAACACCAGTATATGTTGTCAATAGAATTAAAAAAATATAAACAGATACTATCATATAATCAATACTGATATATTAGAAAATTATTTGATAATAAAATAAATCACTGGAAATGATGGCGAGATAGCCATGCAGTGATGCCGTTTTAGTGAAAACATAAGAAGAAAAAGTCTAACATACAATATTTAAGGGTGCAGAAAATGGAAAATTTATACCACTTACCTGTTACCTTTCCTGTTTTAGACCCGCACCAGTTATTTTAGGGCTGGTATTTTCTTTTAATCACTGAGACTTGAAAATATTTGTTTGAATTTTATGAAATATAAATTATGAATTTAATTTGTGCAATTTTATATGGTACTTTTGATATATCTATTTTTTATATTTTAAAATTTTGTCATTAATGAAGATAGTAGCTATGAAATATGTTAAATTTAATTATATCATTAGTTCCTATATTAGGTAATAGTTGCAGACTTAGTTTATGTTTTAATTTAAATTTAATTTATATAATATAATTGTATCATCTATTTATTATTTGAAATATAATCAAAATTTTAAAAATAGTTAGATTAAAATCGACAGAATTAAAATACACGCACTAAATCTACAATTTATATAAAGTATAAGTACTAACTATGGAATTTGACCAAGACTTTTTCAAAATCTTAACTAGAAACCGAATTTCATTTATTTATGTACATCAAAATCTTAACCAATAAGTGAAATTGAATATATACGGATTATGATAGAAACTCAAGTTACCAGTTTCTATACGATTCGTGACAAATATATTTTTGTTTATATGTTACTCAAATATAACTAAATTAAGATTCGATTAAACTGGTAGATTAATTTTTAATTTGGTTGACATAATTACTATTACATGGTATAGATTACATTAGAGTTATTCAAAGTTCAGTTAGGTTTAACTATGGTTTTTGTACCGTTAAGAAAAAATTACTGTTTTAATATAATATCTAGATTATTTAAACTACGTTATAATTTTGTAAATCATAATATATTTTACGTTCGATTGTTTTATAGCGCGAAAATCGAGTATGAATGTGTTGTTGCTTGTTGCCCAGTGTCATAGCTGGCTAACCACAAGTAATAGGGGTTTTTAAATTTGAGTACTCGGTTTTTCGGGTACTATAGTCTTTAGTAGTAATTTGGTTGGCTCGTATTGGTTAAGTACTCGTTAGGCGGGTGCTCATTTGTTGCGGGTACACGTAAAATCGAGTAATTGAGTATCTAAATTTAAAAAAATATTTTTATTAAATATAAAATTATTTTATTAGTTTAATAAAAATATGTATTTATTAAATATAAAAATATTTTAATTTTAAATACATCCGAATATTAGGGTATACGGAAATTTAGAATTTTACTACTCGTACCCGACACAAAAAATGGTGGGCCGGATACCCAACCCAAGAGGTGAAATAAATATATAAACTTATCTTGATCTTTTTGATCGAGTTAGCAGATCAACAAACCGAATTATCTGAGTCAGGTACTTTTAAATATCCCTAACAAGCAACGTTGTTGATGTAACGAAGAAGAACCAAAAGCAAAAATGATCCCCCTGGATGAGGATAGTTTAAGCTTGTAATTTTAAAAGCCTTGTCAAACTTAGGCCCAACCAATTAGAGAAACTCCGGGCAGGCCTGAGCGGCTGGCGAGTGAATCTAGGACGGATGTAAATTATAGGGAAAGTACATATTTAATATCTTAATTATGCATACGTTACTATTTTGGTACCTTAACTATTATTTTTGGTAAAATAGTATCTAACATTACGTTTTTGTTCTGTTTTAGTATCTTTGCCGTTAAAAACTAACAAAAATGATGGCGTGACTTGATATAATCATAGTTTTAGTCCAAAACACTTATATATATTAGAGATTTAGTCCAAAATTCATCAATTTAAAACATAATCTTACTTTTAATAGAATTTTGTCTCACCCCTTTCTCACCCCTAGTATTCTTGTCGGTATCCCGATCGTAGAATTTGAGTCCTCCAATGGACCCCGCATTAGCCCTCCTTTGATCCACAAATCTTAAAGTTTTGATTGTTCACAGTGTGTGCTTTAAACTCCAAAAACCCAAAAAAGTATTCAACTAGAAGAAGAAAATTGAGGAATTTATAATTTTAATCCAAAAATTAACATAACGTTTAAATTGATAAAATTTTAGACTAAATTGATAGATTGCATAAGTTTTTAGACTAAAATTGTTATTAACCCAAAACATGTCGTCATTTCCGTTAATTTTAAAGGGTAGAGGTATCAAAACGGAACAAAAACATAATGTTAGGTGTCATCTTGCCAAAAATAATAGTTAAGAGCATAATTAAAGTACTAAATATGTAGTTTTCCTTAAATTGTAATTGGGATGGGCTCTTGTCTCCGGCGCAATAATTTATTTTTATCTTTTAAATATATATATATTAAAAATTAAATAAATTATAAATTTACCCTCGTTACATTCAAATATTTATGAATCGTTTCGACTCTCAATCTTAACTCATTTCCGAGTGAATTCCTTCAACAACAAAAACTTGTTAGGAAGACGCTTCCATTCCCGTCGTCAACTATGATGACAATCAAGCTTTCTCGATGCCACTTCAACGAGAACTACGGAGTATTGAGTCCTTGAAATCGACATGAACGGAGCTTTCCAATTTGGTCTTCTTATATTGTATTTCCCTCACTAAGGGCAACCTTTCATCTCTCATTTTCACTTATAAGAATGAACGGAGAGATGGTGAGAAAGACAATCATACCCTTCAAATTTTTTTTTTTTAAAAAAATATATTTTATATTCACGATTTAATCTTATACTCTTAAAATTTCATATCACAAACATACAAATTATGCATCCGTCTTGTTTACTAACTCCAATCAAATGACTTAATTGAAGCATCTGCACGAACCATACGATTGTGATCACAACACGTACGCGAAAAGCACTACACAAACATTGATATGAATCTATGAACTAAACATCATGGCAAATATAAACAGAGGCGGATGGTAGTGATAGCAAGAGGGGTCTCTCAAAATTTTGAATATTTTATATTTTATCCTTCAAGTTTTTGAAAATTTTGAATTTGACCCCTTAAATTTTTTTAAAATTCTTATTAAGTTATTATTGCTTTAAATATTTTTAATTAGGTCCTCTACTAAATTTTGAAAATTTCTTATCAAGTCTCAATTTTTTTTAAAATTTTAGTTTAGTCTTTTAAAATTTTTAAATTAGATCTTTCAGTTTGTTGTACCAAGATCCGCACTTAATCAAAACAAATGTAGTTGAAAAATTAAAACGAAAAAAGCCTATGTGGAGAAACCCTTGCCACGTGGCAACATAACAGAGGTCATTGAGAAGCTAAAAAGCCCACGTGGCAACATAACAAAACACGTGTTCGCCGTATTTTTCCCTCCAAATCACACGTGCTCTTTTCGTTGACTGTTACTCTCGCTCCCTCTACTCCCCAACACAAGTGCAACTATAATAACAGAGTGGGAAAGTCCCCAACACACTCACCGCCGAGTAAAAAAAACATTTTAAACAACCATTAAACTGATAATAATTAATAAAACACTCTAAAAAATATTAAAATAAAATAAAAATATATCAATTTAAAAATTCCTTTAAGAGATCGAATATGACAAAACATATATTTTTTAATCGAAGAGTGCAAGGAACATAAATTTTGAGGTTCTAATAAAAATTTAACACATTTGTGTCGTACAATCATAGAATAAACCAAAAAAAAAAACAATTACGATGAAAACTGATCATTACAATGCATAAATAGAAACTAATAGAATAAACATTTCGTATTCGCCTTTTTTTCCGACACATTTTCAATCACTATCAATAATCATCACAAATAATGAAAATCAACGTCAACTGAAGTGGATGTAATTGAAATATTTGGAAAATTGCGAGACTAAATCGTCCAGAAGATCTGCAACATCCAAACCATAGATTTGACAGGCTTTACGAGTTAAAAGACAAGTTCAGAGCGTAACATCAAAATTGCCACTTTGGAAAATTTAGAGAAATAAAAATAAAAAATTCTTTATTCATTACTGTTCATAAGGCTGCTTCAACACGCCCATTTTGTCATGTTTTTCAATCAACCACCACCAAAGTTTCGAGAATCTAATAATATTATATACTATGAGATTTGAATTTAAACATTTAGATTACAATAATTTAATTTTATTAACACACTCGATATTTCATTTGGAGCACGAGATACCTCTATACATATAAATCAAACGGAAAATATGATACATATTATATATATGCGGGGAAAATACTTTGATAGATAAATTTGTGTAAACTTTAAGGTTAGGGTTTAGTGTGTATAATAAAATTTAAGGTTTATGGCTAAAATTTAGAGTTTAAGTTTTAGGGTGCAAGGGTTTGAGATGTAGGTTTTAAATATTATAGAAGGATTGTGTAAATTTTTTTACACAGCTTGTGTATTAAAATAAAACCATATATATATATATATATATATATATATATATATATATATTTCTTGAACTCAAGTTTTAAACTTATTTTTCAGTAAATAAGCAAATTCTTTGATATATTTAGGCTTGTAAACGATTGTTTAATTTTAACCGAACAACTAAACTAACATAATTTCTTATTTATGTTTGTTTGTTAAAATAATAAATAAACACAAACGAACATTGAGTATTATTTAATTTTTTTCTTAAAAGATTTGAAGTCTCGTACATTGAGTATTTGTTTAATTATTTTTTTATTTCATTTTTAATATATGTTTTTAAAATTTTTAAATATAATACTTTTTGTTATGAAAAATAATAAATATAAATGGACATATGTGAATAAATTTAAACGAATGTAAACGAACGGATTATCGAACATTCACGAACATAAATGAACGAACAAGCCTCTTGTGCGTGTTCATTCATTTAACTAAACGAATAGAAAATCTTGTTCATGTTCGTTCATTTAATAAATAAACGAACATAAATAAATTTTCTACCGAACAGTCCACGAACAATTTATTGAACATTTAGTTCGTTTACTGCCTATATGGGCGAAACTAAAGGTTTGGCCGTAAATTGAAATCGTCTTTGATACGGTCAACCAAAGACTTTTTCACATTTCGTTTTCGTCTTCCTTTTTCAATCACTGTTGACAATTATATGCAGGGATGGACATGGGACCGTGCCTAATTGAACCGATCAGATCGAGTTGAGTTTTTATTAAAATTTGAGTTAAATTGATTTAGAAATAATTGTTATAATACTTATATATTTGTATATTTTTTCAATTATATTCTTATTTTTATCAAATAAAAAGGAGAAAAATATAGATACGGGTTTTAATGATAAAATTCATGTTGAGTGAAAAATCACCGCATGTTTGGTCGGGTTTGGGTTGGCAAAAACTCAACGCTAATTACATATAATGAAACCAACCTAAAATAATACTCTATATGCGTGTGTTTCTTCGTATTTTAATATATATATATATATAACTTTTACGATTAAACTCATTGAATGGTTTTAGTAAAAAAGAAACGTTATTATTTTTAGGTAATTCGAGTTCAAATAATTTATATGTACAATGTATGTTATTAAAGGATGGAAATCGTCTGCCTCCTATTCATGCTTCCTCTGTTGCCTCTACTTTAAAATAGTGAGTTTAAGGTTTATGGCTTATGGTTAGTGTTTATGGTTTATAGTTAGGATTTAAGGAATTAGGAGCAAGGTGTATTTTTAGGGGTACGATTTAGGGTTTAAGATGTGAAAATCGGTGTTAGGCTTCAAAATTTAATTTTTAAGTATTTTTTAGTGCGAGGCATAGAAGAGTCATGGTTAGGGGACAGAGAATTTTTATTTATTATTAAAAATCTATGTTTAATGAACATATACTTTCTTATAATCACAATAACTTTTTTTATCGGTTTAAACCATAAATAACTTCAATGAAAATAGACGTGACTTATTTTCCTCCAAAATTTTGTCTTCTTCCCTCTTTTTACCAATTGTCTTTTTCTTTTTCTGCCGATTGTTTTAGTTTAATTCAATTGAGCCCAAAATTATATTAATTTAATTGAAATTTCACATTTAATTTTAGAATTCTTTTAATGATGTTCGTAATTTATGCTTCTAGATTTTAGTTTAGCTCAATTAGATCTTAAGTTTAATAAGTTAATTCAATTCAGACATTATTATTATTATTACATATAATAAACTTTGATTAAATATAATCATACACAAAATTTTGATATGGATGTAAACATGTAATTATAACATGATAACATCAACATGAAAGTTAAAACTTTAATTTAGTTAAAACTTGGTAGTTCAAACTTGACAAATAATTTATATTGAATTAGTTACTAAACATATTGAATTATTATTGAGCATTAAATTATTTAACAAAATTTTAAATTTAATAGTGTCAAATGAATATCTAAATCCAATCTTTCCTTTTCTTTGATATTTTTAATTGATTATATACGCATATATAACAAAAAATCATTTAACATTTTAAATTGATTCAAAAAATTAATATTTTACATTTACCAACACTTAATAGTTTACATTTATCAACACTTTAAATTCATCAAATCGTAGGCTTACTCAATTACATGTCAGGTAAATCAAGCTAAGTCAATATTAGTTCAGGTCAACAACATGTCGGATAAAATCGGATTTCATGTCGATTCAGTCGGGTAATATTAGTTATCTGTCAGGTTAGTCTCGGGTTCGAGTTCGTTTCAGTCAAGTGCAGGTCGAGTTTCGGGTCTACAGTAACAGGTTCAATTCGAGTTCGGATCGTTCTCGGTTAGATGCAGGTCGGGTTCGATTACTAGAATAACATGTCTAACTCGGATTCGAGCCAACAACAACCGATTACAAATCGATTTTAAATCATCGCATCATCATGTCAAGCTAAATTTTAACTCAAGCAAATTTCAATTAAATTTTCAGGCCGAGCTAGCTTATTACATCCCTTCACGCGTAGGAACCCTTCTCATGTAGCAACATAACAATTGTCATATATATATAAAAAGCCGACAAGTGTTTGCTGTGTTTTTCTTCTTTGCGGCTGCTCCAAATCACACGTGCTTTTATTTCCTCGACTGTCGCTCTCACTCCGACGCACGCTCTACTCCCCAGCAACAAAACTGCGAGTATAATAACGGATTCGCAAAGTTCTGTGTCAGCATCGTTAGCAAAACAATGGTGAAACTCGTAAACGGAAAACCAACGACTGAGAGAATCGACACGCGGTTCAAGGGTGTTCGGAAACGGAAATGGGGGAAATGGGTGTCCGAAATCAGACTACCCAACAGCCGTGAAAGGATTTGGTTGGGATCCTACGACACAGCAGAGAAAGCGGCCCGTGCTTTCGACGCAGCTACTTTTTGCTTGCGTGGTCCCTTTGCTAAGTTCAACTTCCCCGATAATCCGCCGGAGATTGCTTGCGGTAAGTCTTTAACACCGTCCGAAATCCAAGTTGCCGCTGCCCGGTTTGCGAATTCGGAGCCTCCGACGATCCATTCGGAACAATCCAACCCCGCCTCTGGAACGGATTCGTCATTGTCGTTAGTGTCGGATAGGACAAAACAGTTGGAATGTGAGTTGCCTATGTTCGGATCGTTTAAGGATTCGAACAATTACAATTCGGATTACGAGATATTCCCTGGATTTGATGATCTTATTGGTGATGTTATCGGATCATCGGTGCCCGATATCGGTGGTGAAGAGGATGATGTTGATGGGATTTTAGTTTCAGAATCTTTGCTTTGGAATTTCTAAACATGTAACCCTAGTGCTGAGCATTTCAATATCAGAGTTTTGGGGACGTATACTGTAGTATAATTTGTATATTCCGTATATTGTAGTATGTATATCTTAGCAAGTTTATATATTCAATAAAGTTAAGAAATGTAGAACCAAATAAAGGACTTATTACTTCAAGAACAAAAATAAAGGACTTGTTCATCTTTGTAAATCAAATAAAATAGATGTTTAATAAGATTCTTTATGATCATATTTTATTTTTAATCTTCTCATTATTCTGTCGTTTTTGTATTCTAATCTAAATTTTTGAAAGATTAGTTTATTACCAATCAAAGAGCAAGAACTTTTGTTTCATTTTATATTACACAATAAGCTAATTAGTCGTTATTGTACAATTCAGTAAGTTTGGTTTTAATATAAAATGGAACACAACCATTATAGATTATTATTCAGTACACTAATGATAAATATTTTTGAACTTTAGAATTATAGATTAAGGACATGCGATGCTTTTTAATTTCATTTTATATAATTAAAGTCTCCTTCAAAAGACAACTAAATTTATTGTCTAATGATTAGCTAAGTCTGTGATGTACTCGAAGGAATATTGTTTTAGTCTGAGTTTTTGGGTACAGCAGGTCTAAAATTAATGTTTGTTTATTTTTAATGAAATCTATTATAATGTAATTAATTATATTTTTAAAAATAAACACTATTATTTTATATTGTTTAATGTAATTAAATCTTAAACCCTAAAAATCATAAATTTTTAAACCTTAAACCATTAAACCACAAACTTTAAGCCTTAAACCATAAGGTATAAAAATATAACCATAAACCCTAAATTTTATACCCTAAATCATACCATAAACCCTAAACACTAAACTTTAAACCTTAAGCCCTAAAATTATAAACCCTAAACCCTAAACACATGAACCATTTTTCATGATTATTAATTACATTAAACCTTAAATAGGGATGGCAACGGGGCAGGGCGGGTTTTTGGCCACCGAACCCGCCCCGATATATTAATCCCAAAATCCGACCCCGCCTCGCCCCGGAAATAAAATAATAATTTACCCTCCCCCGATTTATAAACCCTAAACCCGACCCCAACCCGACTCGAAAATGTAAAAAATATATATTAAATGTCGTCGACGATAAATGTTAGATTCAATCGAACGACCATTATATTTACAAAATATAGATTTCACAGACTTTAAACTATAAAAAAAATAAAATAAAACCAATTAAATTACTCATATGAAGAAAAAAAATACATATTTAAAAAAATAAACTCGACCATTGACTTTTAGAATTAGATATGTTAAAATTCGAACAATATCTAACAAAAATTTACGATAAACACAAACTAAAAAAATAGCTTGGAACTCCTAAAAGTAAATAAAAAATAATAAAAAAATATCGGGGCGGGGCGGGGAATTTTCATATCATACCCGAACCCGCCCCGACTTTACATTTTTAAATACCCGCCCCGATTCTCGAAAATCATAAGAAAAAACCCGATCGGATCAGGTCGGGGCACACCGGGTCGGATCAGGGACGGATAATTTTGCCATCCCTAACCCTAAATCAATGATGTTTAATTTTTTAAGAATGTAATTAGTTACATTCTAATAGATTTCATTAAAAATTAAAATAAGCATTAATAATAGAAATCTAGTAGTCTTTAGACACATTCCTTAGGGTTGTGTATAGCAAAACCCTTAACAAATGATAAGTATCGAAACTCTTCAATAACCTAAAATGTTAGACTATTTTGATAACATTTTAGGTTGTGTTTTTTTCGTAATATTTGACAAATTTTAAAAGTTATTTTTTTTCTAAAACATTTTAGATTTATGTTTTTTAGACAATTCTCAAAACTTATCGTAAAAAACTAACATAAAATATTCTCCTATAATAGTATTTTTTTTAAGAAACGAACAAATACCTTTCGAGGGTAGAAAACAAACAAATATATAAAGATTTGGTGTTAAATTGAAATCGTCTTTGATACGGTCAACCAAAGAATTTATCACACATTTCGTTTTCTCATTTCTTTTTCCGCTCATTTTCAATCAGCATAAATAAATCATTACAAATAATGAAACTAACAAACAAACAAAAAAATCCGGCGCTGTAATAATGTGTCTAAGTTCTTTTGTATTTTGAGGTGTATGTATATATATACTATTTTCAAGAATTTATAAAAGTAAACTCGATGATTAATCATTTGCATTATGTTGACTCACGTAAAAGAAAATAACGATTATAAGTATTAAATTTAGGCTAATTATATTATGCACTAGCGGTAAAAATATTTTATTTTTACAAGCGCTTTAATTTTAGGGATTAAGGATTTAGTTTAAGGTTTATAGTTTAGGAGTTCAGGTTTATGTGCTTAGAATTTAAAGATTGTAGTTTGAATTTAGAGTTTAGGGTTAAAATTTAAGAGTTATAGGTAAAAACATAAATCTCTATCATATTACTCTAAACCCTAAATCTTAATCTCTAAACCCTAAACTCTAATACTAAACCCTAAATTTAAATTGCACACTCTAAATTCTAAACCACTAAATCTAAACCCCTAAACTGGGTCCCTAATCCTTAAAATTAAGGTGATTGTGAAAACAAAATATTTTTACCGCCAACGCATTATATATTTTCCTTTAAATTTATTTTATACCTAAAATAATTATTAAATCTCCGACCACTAATTAAGGTAAAGAAAAAAATTATTATCTAATCTAAACTTCAGAATTTGCCAACCATAAAATTTTGAAGGATTAAATCGTCAAATATATCTAAAAAGAACCTATCTATAGATGTGACAGTTTGATGAGTTAAAAGACAAGTTTAGAGTCTAACATCAAGTGTCACAACTGTGGAAAATTAGACCAATAATAAAGTCTTATCCACTACTGTTTCTAAGGCTGCTCGTTGCTTCCACACCGGATTTTTGTCATGTTTTTCAATCTACAACGACCAGAATTTGGCCAGATTTAGACCAAAATTTTGGAGAAAAAAAATCAATTCCATTTGATTTTATTTGAATAAATTCGAAATATTCAGTTTTATTCAAATTAAACCCTTAGTTGACCGAAATCCGCTAATCGACCGAACGGTCAATAATATTCATGTTGCCTTATTTTGTATGAGTTCAAATTTCAACAACATAAAACCAAAAAACGATCGCAGAGTCGGTCATCGCGTAAGTCGATCTCAACACTAGGACTTCATGTTATACTAACAGTTCACTGCTTCTAACGTCCATGGAAAGTGGAAGCTGCATTGTACAAACAGCTCCTGGACGATGTTGTATGAGCTATAGATACATGCAAACCCGATTCAAAAAACGACCGAGATGAGTCGGACAATATACAACAAACTAATTCAACCTGTCGGAATGTGTTTATTGATCGTCTTGACTAGGACAACATAGTTCCGAGCAACAATCAAGGCAGCCGATGCATGCCAGGGCAGTGCATAGCTGTGTTAACGTAGGGGCACATTGAGTATTCATCTTCGAACAATAATGGATGCAGCACATGCAACAGCACCGTTTCCATATCTGAGAGGTTGACTTGATAAAAATCTCGGCAACTTCAGGCAATTTTGGTTCTTGAGATCCAGGACGGATGTTTTCGGCAGTTGCAATCAGGTCACCGAAGCCAACTGAAAGGCTTTGAAGCAATATCATTTCAGGCGGTTCAGAAACCACTATTTTGTGCGGATCGCCTTTCTTCTGTTATGTCAAAACATTAACTGGAAATGAGAAGGCAGCTTCAGAATTGTCTCAAGTGAAAAGATTTAAGTGCACTCTCAGCTAGCGTATATGATATATAACACAAATTGAAACAAAAGAAGAAACTCCAGCATGACTTAGTTGGACCTAGTTACTACAGTAGACAGCGTAGTGATATATACCCATACCATATACGGGGAATTGGAAACATTATACCTTTGAAGTTCCAGAATGTTTTGCGGCTTGGACGATTTTAATTTTCTCAAGTAGGACCATTCGAGTATACTCAGAGATGTTGCAAGTCAGCATGCTCCACTTTGCAACCTGCCAATAACAAATCAATAGCATCGGCAACAACAATTTTCACTACAAATAAATGTGGTGATAGCCAAACAAGTGAAACAAATCGAATCCGTTCATAATCATGCAGTTCAGCTTAAGAGGCCACCAAGCAATTCATAAAGGATATATTCATCGAAACATTTCAAATGGCAGGTAAATGATATGGCATAGACGATTCTCTTTTCATGAACAAGGAGAATCAGTGCACCAACAAAGCCCTTTCTGGTATAGCCGGGCTATAGCATAATTATTACTAGTGCTTGAATCGAAGTATTTATTGTGATCCTACCATGTTGTCCCACTGATTTTGGAGGAAAAATGTTAGAAAATTTTTAAACAACCTTCTCCTCAAGCTGTTTATTTTCTGAAAACCAAGTCTGAGCCGTGAGTAGATCAATCTGTTGTCTGGCAAACACCTGTTAGAGAAAACGGGAAATTACGAAATACTTCATGTGCAAATCGTTGAGGTATACAGGTATATATATATATATATGAAAAGTGGCAACTAGCATTGCAATGAGCAATAATAATGTCAACTCCTAGCAATACAAACAACTGGGGTGGAAGAGATAACATTAAAAGGTCATTAACACACGATGCACCCACACAAGAAGCTAGAACTGATGAAGACATGGAAATACGAATATATATATATACACTGCATCATGGGCTGGTAACATACTGTTTATGATTTTGGCCATATGGAAGTTCGAACAATGAATATAATTACATTGGCCTAATTCTGGATATGAATCTGTGGACTAGTATGTGTCTTACTCTGTCAAGAGGCACATCCTCAGCCCTTTGTATCTTCAAGTCCATTATAAAGCTACTCAAATAGCCTAAGATGCCTTTAACTTTTATGCTGTTGGGAAAACTGCCTTGGTACCTCCCGCATATTGTCAACGGGCTTTCAGGTGAAAGGTCAGGAATCCGTGAATAGTATATCTATTGAGGACATTGTAGAAGAAACCCAAATCAAGTCAGACAAAAGAGCACCGAATTGCAATGGTTAGAGCAGAATGATTGCTGCCCAGGTGGGAAAAGGTGAATGAATGCAAACACAAAAACAAGGTAAGCATGAAAAGGACCGATGGAGCCTATGTTACTTGGACTTGAGTGTTAGTGTTGATACGAATATGTGTCCAACAGAGCATGTATAATTTTTTAAAAAAGTTTTTCCATGTATTTGGAGAGTCATAACGTGTATCCCCATACTCCTGTCCAGATGTGTGTAGGACACGGGTATTTCAAGAAAAATGAAACGTGGAGCAATAGAGGCTGGGACGATGACACTCATGATTCAGGCAAAACCAGACTGATGCTATACAATACTAAATAGGATGATATCATAATTAATCTAGAATATGCAATCATAAGTTGTGATGCCCTAAAACCTCACGAGAATATATAGACAAGTAGAACAATTGTCAAATAAAATATAGAAAGGTAGATACGAGGAAAATAGGTTGTAGTGGATGAATGAAACTGATACAGGCGTTCAGACAAACACACCTCTATTTCTTCATGATCATCAAATGCATCAATGGTAATGTTTGCAAGCACGGTAGATAAACCTTTGCTAAATAATTTTTTCATCTGATCTTCAATTGAATCTGGCAAGAAATGGGAAAAATAGTAAGATTAAATATAACACAGGTTAAAGTACTAGGAAACAATAATGCATAATAAGATCTATTAAAAGATCATGGAAGGAACCCGAAAAAAATTTCTTCAAAGAAAAGAAAGAAAACTTAAAATAATTCTAGCAACCTATGCATAAAAATTCCATTGTATAACAATTATTTGACTTGAAGTTCAAATGTAAATTCAAAGGACATATGGACCTAGATCACAAGCTGCAACATATTCCCCCCGGCCAATCATGGCAAGCATGTGCAGGAAATAATGATTGCATAATGAACCTGAAACATTCCAACGTGACAAGTTAACAAACAATTATGGTGCAAAGAACGTATCTGATTTCAGCATTTTGGTTTTATGGGATTTTAAGTTCCTAACATGAAAGTTACCTATGCCAAAAGTATGTATAGATGGACATAATGAACCTTTATTTGTCAAACGCTTTTTCACCCAATGACAAATGTTTCTCTCGTCTTCAACAGACCCATCAGTAACAAGAAAAATCATAGGAATTGAACCACGAGTGTTAGATAGCATCTCAGCTGCCTGAAAAAAGTAAACTACAGTCAGTAATGAGCAGCATATCATGAGAAAGGAGTACTAACTTAAAACGTCTTGTTTGGAACTACAACGAGAGTGAAAGCAGGTTGCTAACCAGATTCTAGTCTCTTGAACCATTTCCGAAAACACAAGAGGTACAGCCAAAAACAAAGGAATTATAGCTTACCTTTTCTAGAGGAATAAACAAATTTGTACCACCCCCCACAGTTGATTTCATGCTAATCCATTCAGTGGCCCTTTCAATTTCTTCCTTGGAAGCCAACTCC
The DNA here is from genome assembly GCA_019671005.1 of Hibiscus mutabilis. Classification (NCBI taxonomy): domain Eukaryota; kingdom Viridiplantae; phylum Streptophyta; class Magnoliopsida; order Malvales; family Malvaceae; genus Hibiscus; species Hibiscus mutabilis. The sequence goes on from CM033715.1 coordinate 83,215,317, forward strand.
ATGGATGTTGAAAACTGAAAGGTCTCACTACTAAAAGTTATAATATTAAATGTGTCTTTTGGACTGAGCTTAGAAAGGGCTGCAGATATTGCATTTTTGGTACTCTCAAGTGGGCTTCCTTGCATGCTCTCACTTATATCAACAACAAATACGACTTCCTTTCTGAAAGCCTATCAAATCCGAAAAAAGATGAGGATAATATATACCAAAAAGAAGAACTATCAGGTCGAACAAATGCTACAAGCCTACACCAACCTTCCAACTCAGCTGACTTCCAGGGAAAAGATAAAAACAGAACAAATCCCTTTGGTCGTAATCATATAAAGATGGAGATTGCAAAAGTATGCCTCCAAATATGTTCTCTGAAGAAACCTAAAAGAAAAAGATTTAGACAAGATACAATTATCAGTATCCTGATCATATAAATTGAGGTATTTCTCATGAAAATATCAACAAATCACTAGTTTAAGCAAAACTTTAAAAGATAATCACATCAAGTAAATATGATTCTTACACTATATGAGAAGCTGAAGTCGGTATTTGACCATTTAAGAATTTCTGCTTCATTTAAGAAATAGAACTTCCCTTCATGCCTTCCTATTTCCTGCAAAATTTGGGGGTAAAAACTAAAAAGAACAACAAATGGTATCAACTATCAAATAATATCATTCATTAGAAGCCAAAACATAAAAAAAAACGAGCACAACGATCCTTAAACAAAATTTGCACCTTCAAAGGATGGCTAGTTGCCTTGCACAAGATTCCCATTGCAATAGTAGAGTTCACATTCAATTGTATCCTTTCTTTTTTCGAAATTTTCTTTATAGCAGGGGTAACATATTCCAGAAAATGAAAGGGTACAGTCAACGAAAACTGGCCCTCATTATATGACAACTTTTGGGACCAACGAAGCTTAATTGAAATATTAGTACCACCATCAATCTGTGAATGTAAAACAAAAACATTCATTAGAAACAAAAAGTTTGTAACAAAGTACATCCATTTAATTGGTTATAACTAAGCAACATCGTATTACCTGTGGTATTGTTAAAGTAAATATGTGAGGTTTCAAAAACCCTCCACCTTCTGGTCTGGCTATCTTTCCAAGACCCTTACTTTCTTTTTCTCCAATCAGTATAGTCGAATACGATTTCGTAGGTGTATCAACCTCAACACCTAGAATTGAACCCTGTTAGCCAAATATTATATTATTTCTTGAGATTACATTGATAAAAACAATTCAAACACCAAATCAAGTCAACCAAAGAGTGAACTTAATGATATTTTTCTCTTGCGGAAAGAACACATAGAACCCATAATTCATAGTTAAGCTTTTACAGCGTCATACAGGTCAAAGTCAAAAGAAAATCAAACCCCATGAAAATTTCATTTATCAAATGATAAAACAAACAAACAAACAACACTTTCAGAATCAAATAGCAAATAGAAACTACTGGAGCTGAAAATAAACAAATTTTCAGAATCAAATAGCAAATAGAAACTACTGGAGCTGAAAAGAAACAATTTTTTCAAAATCAAATAGCAATAGAAACCCCTTGAGCTAAAAACCAGAACTTTGAGCTAAAATAAACACTAAAAGAATACAAAAAAAAGTTCCCACTTTTCACCTACAAGTAAACATGTGGGGAGCTAACCTGGTCGCCCATAGGGACAGCAATACGACAATCACAGGAACGGCTACCCATAACGCAATGAACCTCCACGTCCCAGAAACTAGAATAACAGCGGTATCAACATAACAATCGGCTTCGAGATTGATCCCCATCATCTGGAGAGGAATCAGAGCCGGTGGGTCATACATTCCATGCACGTAAGGCTGGTAACTCGGAATATCCGGGTTGTCGACCATCCTCGGGTCGGATATAACCGCGTAAACCATCGGCGCCGACGGTAAGTACCAACTCGGTTACCTCTCCATCAGATGAGATGGCTTAGATGGAGCCACCTCTCTCCTTTCTTTCCCCAAGTATACCCGCTTCACTAGCTTTAGACCGTCCTCCACCGCCTTTGCAAAATCCTGCTCCGCCATGAAAAAGTTTTTTAATGAAACAAAAATCCTTTCTTTTTTGTTTCTTCTTTAATGGGATTACTTCGATAGTCGGACTCTTGCAGTGTCGTGGGCACCGAATTTGTTTCCCGTTTATTATTTTCGAGTATTTTTTACAAAAACAATTAATTAGGAAAGAACCATTTTAAAATAGTATAGGAATACTTGACCTATTTATTATTTTCGAGTTTTTTAATGATACATGCGATTGCTATAGCGAGTCAGCGACTGTGACTGTGAGATTGCGGTGCGATAAAATGTTTGGTTGCGTTGGGATGAAGATGTTTGAGGAGGAATCGGTGCGTGGCCAGATGCGGTTGGCCAGGGGAATGATTTACGATGGTTACGCGAAGCACAGGATAGATAAATCTCGAGTCGGGATGTGGGTGGGCCAGTAAAAACCTTCTGAGTCATTCGATGTGGCATATAAAGTAAATAAATCAAAAGTCGGTAGATTTCAGTCGAATGAATATATAAAGTCAAATTAAAAGACATATCCAGAACTAATTATACGTTAAATAAAAGCATTATTGTACAGAACTGTTTCAAATACAATAGTATTTAAATATATAAACAAACTAATAGGACAAATTAAGGAAATATTGCCCATTGGAATTAAACTTAAAGAAAATTAGGTTTTTAAGTTTTATTTTGAAAATTACGTCAAAAGTGACCAGTGGAGGTAGAAGACGCTACATGCAGGTGACATCTTGAGTTTGTTTAATATTTTTATAACATAAAGTGTTCAGTGCATAGCAGCTTTGGGGAAAAATAATTAAAAAATACTTGATCACCGTTTGTAGGTGGCATCTTGGACCTGCACTGTAGAATTTGACATAAACTCTTAAATATTAAAAATGTCCCCAATTTCCCTAAATTTAATCTATAAATACCCAACGAAGCCAAACTAATAATCTAACTACACATAAATCTATTAATTGATCAAATAATAAAATTACTTATATTATTTTATCTTGTATGAATTTAAATCACAATAATTATATCTTTACATAATAAAAAATAATAATATTAAGATGAAACAATTTAAAAGTTCTATAACCAAAACAGTCCCTAACAACACTGTTTTGAATCATGTTCATAATTCCAGATTTTCCAGCAACTATACATGTATCTCATACCAATTTGGTTACTAGGAATTACAATTTCAAATTCAATTTGAGTCTTGCATGCTCCCAACATGTATAATATCCATCCAATTCACCAAAACAACAAGAATATCATTCAAACAACCATTTAAACATGAAATTACAAGAAAAACAAGTGGTTACCTTACTCACTATGCTATCTAGACTTAATTAGGAGCTAAATCAAGGTTGCATGGCCATGGATTTCAAGCTTTCTCTCAAATTTTCCTCTTTCTCTTTTTTTATCTCTTCCAAACGGCAATAAGGGAAAATGAAGAAGATGATAACACTTAATCCATGTTATTAGATTTATGAAATGTCCAATATATCCTTTAATTTATCCTTATTATTAACTTAATCAAGGGCATTAAGGGAAACAAGGAATTTAGCATGCAATCATCATCTTTCTCATTTAATTCAATCTAGTCATGTTAAATTGGTCACTTATTTCATTCATTCTTTCAATTAAGGCCCCAGATAATTTAATTAGCTTATATTTAAGCTTAATTGAGCTATCAAATTAGATAATTGGTTTCAATAATTCTAAGCTAGGATTTAGGGTGTTACACAATGGCCCCGGGTTAACGTCTGTATATGATACCGTTCTGGGGAAAAGTATCATGAAGTTTGGTTGGAGGGTAGTTAAGTTAACGAAACTTGCATGCGTATGAACATGTCTTACTGAAATGTTTTACTATGCTATTGATATAAATGTTTTTACTTGCACTGTTGGAACACACTGAGCTCTCTAGCTCATACCCCATATTTCTTCCTTTTCAGATATTTTGGATAGGCTACCCTGTACCTGACACTTGGAGGATCGACACATTCCGTATTCTATATAGATTGTAATGTTTTCATCCACCATTTTGTTATTTTCAGGGTGACATGTGCCTATATTTTGAGATATATGACGTTTTGTTACGATCTTTTTGAGACATTACTTGATGTTGTCTATTTTGTAATCATTATATGTCAGGTTTATAAAGATGTCTTTATCAGTTTACGTAGATATATATATATATACTTAAATATTTGACAGATTTTTAATTTAGATATTTAAGTTGAGATGTGCCCATTTGACTCGGTCCTTCCGCATAGGCCGATCTAGGGGGTTACATTTGATTGGTATCAGAGCTTTTGGTTTTAAAACCTCAGACCGTTGGTGAGTCCATTTAAAATATTACTTTGAAAAGTTTTACAAAGTTTTTATGAATTGGGCCATGTCACCAAGTTTTATGTTTAATCGTGTTCGATTCTCCAGTGTCATAAACTGATCTTAGGTTTTATTTCTTGTAGAGATCCTCTGATATGAGCACCAGAAGGAGCTGATGACCCGCCCGTGGGCGAGGTCGAATAGCTAGATTTGCAGACCCTATTGAGGATTCAGTGATCGATCCAGCTGCCCCTGTAGACACTTTAGCCCCCGTTGATCCTTCAACTTTCGTAGAGCCTCCCACCCTTCGTGGTCCCTCAGTTTCGACGGTTCCACCATCTGCTCCTGGTATTGATATGACTACTCCGGTCAGATGAGCGACAGTTTTTGGGCCCGAGCTTATGATTGGAGTTACTGATGAGAGTTTGAGCAGACAGTTTTTTTAGCTAATTCAGGGTGTAGTCAGAGCATCGGGTGTCGCTCCAGAAGTCCCTATCTCCGAGACCTTGTTTGCTAATGGGATCAGGACCTTCTCGGGATCTCTTAGTGGAGCACCGACCGAAGTTGAAGAATGTTTGTATGACACCGAGCGACAAATAGATGATATGGGTTTTGAGCCATCCAAGAAATACTTGGGTGTTGTATCTATGCTAAATGGGAATGCCCACACCTGGTGGGAGTCCAATATGAGTAGTGTTCCTTCTGATCGATTGACATGGGATTTCTTTAAGGAACGATTTAGGAACCGTTACCTGGGCGAGCGGCTCTTGAGGGAGAGACGTCAGGCATTCAAGGACCTGGTGCAGGGCTCTATGACAGTAGCTGAGTATGAGATACAGTTTTTAGAGTTGCAAAAATACGGTGCTGGTTTAGTTTCTACCGAGAATGACAGATGTGACAAATTCTTAAAGGGCATTCGCATTGAGATACGTGATCGAGTGGCTACACACCATGATGAGGTGTTTGAGGATTTGGTGAACCGGGCCAAGACTGCAGAACAGATGGAGATTTTAGCAGCTAGTCAGAGTAGTAGAGATGGAGAGTGGGATAGAGGCAGGGATCGAGGGCGAGACCGAGATCGATTTTGGAGACCATCTAACAAGGGAGAGTCTCGCGCGCGCCCTGATAAGAGGGCTCGCACTGCAGCATATCAGAGGGGTGGTTCGAGTTATAGGCCCTCGGCACCACATGGCCCAGCTGTTAGTCGAGGTGATTCATCTGGGTTCACTTATATACCTTTGTGTGAGTATTATGGTAATTTACACCGAGGAGAGTGTAGGAAAATTTTTGGTGCTTGCTTTCGTTGTGGATCCACTGAGCACTTCAAGAAAGAATATCTACACCCATCTTCTGTAGACCGATCGTCGTTTTAGACCCCTACCTGTTCCCAGACTCCAGCCCGTTCGCAGACATCTGTTCAGACACCAGGTTCAGGGTGTTACCAGAGTAGAGCTCCTGGGTCTACTGCTAGAACTAATAGTAGAGGCCGATCACATCAGAGTGGGGGATGGATCATGACTGAGGCCAGACAGCCTGTACTTGTTTATGCTACTAGACATCGTGTCGACAGAGATGAGCCAGATGTCATTGCAGGTACATTTATTATATTTTTTGTCTCATACTTTGCATTGCTTGACAACGGTTCCACCCATTCCTACATTTCAAAATATGTATCCCGAGACCTCTAGATTCTAGTTGAGATCATAGAGAGTACAGTTATAGTTATGAGTTCGGTGAGCTAATCAGTGGTTGTGGATAGGGTTTTCCGGCGATGTCCCCTCGAAGTTCAAGGGGAAATCTTCCCAGCCGACCTTATGAAGCTACCATTAGAAGAGTTTGATCTGATTCTGGGCATGGATTGGTTGACTGAACACCAGGTTAACTTAGATTGTGATTCCAAGAGAGCAGTTCTGAAGACTTCTGATGATCGGACAGTGGTTCTTGTTGGTGAACGCCGAGGGTATATGTCTAATGTCATATTTGACTTTGCTGTCGACAGGATAATCCGAAAGGGGCATCAGACCTTCATTGCTTGTTTCTTGAATACCAAAGGTTATTTGTCTAAGATTGAGGAGATTGGCACTGTTAGCGAGTTTCCTAATGTTTTCCCCAAGGAGTTACCTGGATTACCTCCAGATATGGATGTTGAGTTCGAGATTGAGACCTATCTGGGATCTATGCCAGTTTCTATGAACCCCTACCATATGGCTCCTAAGAAGCTTAAGGAGCTGAAGATTCAGTTGCAAGAGCTCCTAGACTGAGGATTCATCCGACCTAGTTCTTCACCTTGGGGAGCCCTTATCCTTTTTATGAAAAAAAAGATAATTCTCTCAGGCTGTGCATTGACTACCAAAAGTTGAATAAGCTGACAGTCAAGAATAAGTACCCGCTACCCAGGATCGATGACTTGTTCGATCAGTTTCGAGGAGCCACAGTTTTCTCGAAGATTAATCTCTATTCTGGGTATTATCAGTTGAAGATAAATGGGTATGATGTAGCGAAGACGGTCATTCGCACCAGATATGGGCATTACGAGTTTCTAGTAATGCCGTTTGGTCTGACTAATGCTCCTTCCCCTTTTATGGATCTGATGAACCGGGTATTCCAGCCCTACTTGGGCCAGTTTATAGTGGTGTTCATTGATGACATTCTGGTCTACTCCCGGACTGAGGCGGAACATGCCAGGCATTTGAGGATTATTCTGCAGACCCTTTAGAGAACACAAATTGTATGCCAAGTTGAGCAAGTGTGAGTTCTGGCTTAGCGATATGACCTTTCTTGGGTATGTGGTATCGGCTCGAGGTATCCAGGTTGATCCAAGCAAGATCGAGGCCATTATAAGTTGGAAACAGCCCAGGAATGTTTCTGAGATCCCTAGTTTCTTTGGTTTAGCTGGGTATTACAGACGTTTCGTCGAGGGTTTCTCCATCATTGCTACCCTTCTAACGAAGCTGTTAAGGAAGAATGTTCCATTTATTTGGACTGATACTCAGCAGGATAACTTCGAGAAGTTGAAGACAGCTTTTACGCAAGCTCTAGTGTTGACCCATCCTGAGTCTGAAAAGGATTTCACAGTTTATAGTGATGTATCACACTCCGGACTTGGTTATGTTTTGATGTAGGATGGCAGAGTGATCGCTTATGCGTCTCGTCAGTTGAGGCCACTTGAGTGTAACTATCCTACTCATGATCTGGAGATGGCCGCTGTAGTCTTTGCCTTGAATATTTGGAGACACTATCTCTACAGAGAGAAATGTTACATCTATACAGATCATAAGAGCCTGAAGTACATTCTCACACAGAAAGAGCTTAATATGAGACAATGTCGTTGGCTTGAGCTTCTTAAAGATTATGATTGTGTGATTGAGTATCACCCGGGGAAAGCCAATGTTGTTGCTGATGCTTTGAGCCGTAAGGCTATTTCAGACTTAAGATCTCTGTTTTCCAGGATGAGTATCTATGATGATGGCAGTCTATTAGCAGAGTTACAGGTTAAACCGACATTGGTCGAGGAGATTAAGGTCAAGCAGCTCCATGATAGTTCCTTACTTCATGTCATACAGCAGATTAAGTAGGGATCTACCTCTGTTTATGCTTTGGACCAAGATAGGGTCTTGTGTTTTAAGGGCCGATATTGTGTTCCAGATGATGCCGGGTTGAAACGGGCTATCCTCAGCGAGGCTCATAGCAGCCCTTATGATATGCACCCCGGAGGGGACAAGATGTACCAGAAATTGAGGCAGAGATATCGTTGGGTTGGTATGAAGAATGACATTTCCGATTATGTGTCACGGTGTTTGACTTGCCAGCAGGTTAAGGTAGAACACTAGCATCTTTCTGGTCTGTTGCAACCCATCAAGATTTACGAGTGGAAGTAGGAGCATATCACAATGGATTTTTTTACAGGTCTACCTTTGACTCATTCTAAAAAAGATTCTGTTTGGGTGATTTTCGGCCGACTCACTAAGTCAGTTCATTTTATTCTTGTTCGAGTTGTTTATTCTTTGGATAAGCTGGCTAAACTGTATATCTCTGAGATCGTCAGACTGCATGGTGTACCCTTATCCATAATCTCTGATCGTGATCCGAGGTTCACTTCTCGATTCTATGTGGCTTTGCACAGTGCTTTGGGTACTCGACTTTAGTACATAATCTTTGATCGTGATCGTCATCCACAGACAGATGGTCAGTCCAAAAGGGTGATTTTGAGGATATGGTTCTAGGTTGTGTGATCGGCTTTCACGACAGTTGGGAGGATTTCTTACCCTTGGCCGAGTTTGCTTACAACAACAGATATCAGGCTAGCATCCGTATGGTACCATATGAGGCTCTATATGTTGTAGATGTCGTACTCCTATCTGTTGGACAAAGTTGTATGACATGAAGACCTTAGGCCCAGAGTTGGTTCGAGAGACTAAAGAGACTGTCAGGTTGATTCGTGACCGACTAAAAGAGGCTTTTGACAGACAAAAGTCATATGCTGATCGTAGGAGAAAAGACATTAAGTTCGAGGTCGGTGATCAGGTTTTTCTGAAGTTATCTCCGTAGAAGAAAGTTATGAGATTCGGGCGTAGAGGAAAGTTGAGCCCCAGATTTATAGGACCGTACCGCATTCTAAAAAAAGTTAGACCTATTGCTTATTAGCTTGATTTGCATCTCCAGCTTAGACGTATTTATGATGTATTTCGTGTATCTATGTTGAGGCAGTACCACTTGGATCTGAGCCATGTTATTCAGGTACATGATGTGGAGTTGAGGCTAGATTTGTCTTATGAGGAGGAGCTTGTTCAGATCTTGGATCAAGACGAGAGAGTTCTGAAGAATCGATGTATTCCTATGGTTAAAGTTCAGTAGAGTAATCTTGGTCTAGAAGAAGCTACTTGGGAGACCCTTGAGTCAATGGAAGAGCAGTTCCCACATCTGTTTAACTCAGGTAAATTTTGAGGCCGAAATTTCTTTTTAGGGGGGAGAGTTGTAACACCCCAGAAGGTTAAAAAATGAATGAAAATAAAATGAAAATGAATTAAAGGAAAAAAAGAAAAGAATGAAAAAGTTGCTAGTTGTGGGAATCGAACCCACAACCTTAAGATACCATGGTTAGTGACCCAGCCAACTGAGCTAAATAGCTCTAGATGTTTTAGTCCCCCAATTTTTATTTGAATCTTACCAGTCCTCTTATCAAGGATAATTATTATCCCAACCTACTTTTCCACCTAATGAAATTAATACCCTTATATCTAAAATCTCTAAACCTCATCAATTTCCTCTTACCAACCCTCAACCCCGACCACCATCGCTATCTACGCCACCACCGCGCCGTGGGTTGCACCGCCCCTGCGGTTCAAACCACCATCCTGTCCCAGTTCCGTCCTTGGCCATCATTCGCGGTGAAATGACGCCGTTGACCGTGAACGCAGGCTTGAAGGTTCGGCTTGAGGCAACCTTCGCCTTGGCTCCCTGCTATTTTCGGCCACTCTTGGTGTCCAATCGAGTCGCGGCCATCAAATCTGGGCTCGGCTCGTCAGCCCGATCAAAACCCAAGTGGCCGATCTTCAATCTGCCGCCGTTAAGGCCCTCGTCGGAGTTACGTGGCTTCCCGGCCATTTTAAATTTATAGGGTAAATTCCAGCCATATTTCCAGCTTGTTTCAGTATATTATAGGTTCCATATGATTCTGGGTCTAACAATCTTTCATTTTCTGGCAGAAACGACTAAAAAATGCATCTCTAGCGACTTTTCCGGTGACCGTCTGATGATTCGATATCAAGGTAAGTAAACCGGTCCAACTCGGTTAAACCGGTCTGGCCCGAACTGGTCTGGACAAATGAACCAAGTCAACTCGCCGAGTCAACTCAGTGAGTCAACCCGTCCGAGTCAACTCAGTTGACCAGCTGGCTGATGACATCAGCAGTCAATGTTGATGTCAACGTTGACCGTTAACCAAAAACCCTTATTTTATGTTTTTTGACATCTTGAGTTCGTTTTTGAAGTCTGTTTCGCGAAATTCTAACCTGGAAGTCTCCAAATCCGACCTTAAACCCGAACATGCCTATTTAATAAGTTGTTATTTTATAATGGTTATTTTAATTAAGGGACTAATGTGAATATTATCTGTTTAAAGGTACTCGTGGATCTCCCGACCGTGCCTTCGCCCAGCCCAGCTCGTCCCGATCAGTGTTACCCCGTGATCCCATCATCATTCGTACGGTTCTATAACTTAGTATTTTATTTTGACCAAGATATGAATATGTTAGTAACTGTAATCATTGCCGATCTAGGTTCCAGTACCGTAATGGAGTTAAATCTCGGTGCCCAGTAGATTCGGACCTGCCTGACTTTTGAGGTGTGTTCCTTATGTGTCATATGACTGATTTCTAATTGTTATACATGTTTTATATGTTCTATCAAACCGATTATGTGCACATGATTATTTACTTGATTTCACACGAACATAACATGTTTTCTGAAGTAAGCATGATTATACTATATGATTGATATATGCCCCAGTACCTGATATGACAAGCATGTTCTATGATTACCGTTTATCAGTATAGAATTGTGTTCATCGAGTGTTTTTCTTACTGTTTACTACTGTATACTATGATGTTGCCTGGATTGATTAATAGGGGTACTTGGGTTATGATATGAAGTATCGTAAGATTCAGCGCTGATACGGCTGGTAATTTAGCCCGTATGAGGTTTCTATGCTTCGGCTAAGGTAATTTCGCCCGTATTCAGTTCCAGACTTTAGCTAGGGTAATTCCGTCCGGACCTAAGATATTCCCTTAGGATGGTACCCATGCCCAATGGGCCCGGGTTAACGCATGTATATGATACCGTTCTGGGTAACCGTATCATGGAGTTTGGTTGGAGGGTAGTTAAGTTATGAAAACTTGCATACGTATGAACATGTCTTACTGAAATGTTTTACTATGCTATTGATATAAATGTTTTTACTTGCACTGTTGGAACACACTGAGCTCTCTAGCTCATACCCCCTCTTTCTCTCTTTTCAGATATTTTGGATAGGCTACCTTGTACCTGACACTCGGAGGATCGACACATTTTGTATTCTATATAGATTGTAATGTTTCCATCCACCATTTTGTTATTTCATGGTAACATGTGCCTATATTTTGAGATATATGACATTTTGTTACGATCTTTTTGAGACATTATTTGATGTTGCCTATTTTGTATTCATTATATGTCAGGTTTATAAGGACGACTTTATCAGTTTACGTATATATATATATATATATATTCAAATTATATACTTAAATATTTGACAGATTTTTAATTTAGATATTTAAGTTGAGATGTGCCCCTTTGACTCGGTTCTTCCGTATAGGCCGGTCTAGGGGGTTACACCCTTAATGCAATTAACTATGTAATAATGAAATACAATATTATAACATTTATCTTGTAAATTTTCATATTTTGATATCATTTACTCATCCAATTAGGTTGTACAATAGTCAGTGACCATTCTGTAAACCCTTTTAAAACTGTGTTCAATGCATTTTAACAGAATTAACTACCTTTGTATCGATACCCCTTGGGTCTGTATCGATACGAATATGCGCAGATTCAATTTTGACTTCAAGTGATTAAGGCCATGTATCGATACCACTAAGACCGTATCGATACGGGTTGACTCGTTCTTGTACAGCCTAAGAGCGTATCGATACATTTAAATGCCCAAACCTTACTGTCACAATCCGTATCGATACACATCAAACCTGTATCGACATGCTAAGGTTAACTTATGCTTTTTCAGACCAATTATGCAAGGCTGTATCAATACGGCTTGACCTGTATCGATACGCCCTGCACTGTAATGTCATTTTTTTATCTAGTTTTAAGTCCATTTGACCTAGCAATCAATGTCCAAATGCAACAAAACTTTACCAACATTATTTAAATACTGAAATCTACTCTCATGCCAAATTTTAGGGTTATTCAAATCCATTTACTAGGTTTTCACCTTTTAGTGGTATTTAAGCATATTTGGTGCTTTTAACCAAAATATTACATGGCCAAAATGAGCATTTCAACCCTTTTTAACATAGTGGTCCATATATACATGCAAAATGGGATTGTGACTTGCTCTAAAAACGTTACATGAAAAGACCCTACACCACCATTTTGGGAGTTCAAGGACTAGATTAACATTACATGAAGGATTGTGACTTTCTCTAAAAACGTTCCTTGCTCTGATCCTTGATCCAACTATGCTTTTAACCTAAAAATACATGAAAATGAGATACATTAGGCTTACTTAGCCTAGTGAGGTAGTCATAAACAATAGTATGAACATCAATGAAAGCCATGACATAAATATAATAATGAGAATGCATCTCAAGACATATCAGGACAATACTTGCAATACTTGTTCACATATTTTCCTTGGATCGACATGTAATATGGATATGCGAATTCTCAACCAGCATCACCAACAATGAATGGTCAATATCTGCCAACATCGCCAATAAGGCCAACTCAACCATATCCTACCAACATCGCCAATAAGAGCCTTAGCTCAAGAACCATAGCCCACTCCTTACCAATGAGCTCACGAATTCTATGGCATGCCAATTGTATCCCATGTCCATTCGTATCCAAGGATTCAATACTTATCAGTGTCAATAGAAATAACAATAGCAATAATGATAACAATAACAATACGATAACAATGACAATAATCACATAACATGCTCGATTTACCCTTTTTCAATGCTTAATAATATCAAAGATCGTATAAATATTCGACAATCAACTTGACAATATACTGAGCTTACCCAAGTTTACCGGTGGTACCTCCTACGAGGTTTCAATGCAAGCATACATTGGTCAATTATGATGATGCAATAATTCAATATCAACAAATTCGGGAAAGGCACCTAGCCAATCCCTTGACTCCGACTACACTCACCGAGTATTCCGAGGCTTTTAAGGCTCTCGGATGGTAACTCCCTTGCTCTTGGGCTTAGTGGAATTGGAAGGATTTGGGGATTCGTCACCTTGAATCTCTTGTGCTATAATGAAACAAGGATTTCAATACCGATAATAGATTCATAGCAACTCAATAGCAATGAAAAACAATAACAATTAAGCTATGATATCTTTAAAGAATTTCTAGGGTTCAATGATCATTAGACATTGAAATTAAAAATGGTTTAACCATGAAATCGATAATCGAATTGAAGGGTAACACTTACCCCAATCGATAACTACAACTTAGAATGGATAAACTTAAGGAAAATAAAGCTTGACCTATCATTCAATGGAGGTGCTTGCTTGTTCAAACTAAAAGAGGAAGATGATGAAGATGGTGACTTTCCAAATTGACTAGGTAAGTTTCCCTTTTCTTTTTTTTATTCATTCCTTTATTCCTTATTAATTAATAGCTTTCCTTTGAATGAAGAAAGCTATGTTAATCATCCCACGTAAGTGGTGATGAGGCTTATGGAGGGGCTAATCGCAAGATTAGTCCCTCAACTCCTGACTTTTTATGTTTTTGACTCCAAACTTAAGGAAAATAAAGCTTGACCTATCCTTCAATGAAGATGCTTGCTTGTTCAAACTAAAAGAGGAAGATGATGAAGATGGTGACTTTCCAAATTGACTAGGTAAGTTTCCATTTTCTTTTTTTTATTCATTCCTTTATTCCTTATTAATTAATAGCTTTCCTTTGAATAAAGAAAGCTATGTTAATCATCCCACGTAAGTGGTGATGAGGCTTATAGAGGGGCTAATCGTAAGATTAGTCCCTCAACTCCTGACCTTTTATGCTTTTGACTCCAAACTTAAGGAAAATAAAGCTTGACCTATCCTTCAATGGAGGTGCTTGCTTGTTCAAACTAAAAGAGGAAAATGGTGACTTTCCAAATTGACTAGGTAAGTTTCCCTTTTCTTTTTTTATTCATTCCTTTATTCCTTATTAATTAATAGCTTTCCTTTGAATGAAGAAAGCTATGTTAATCATCCCACGTAAGTGGTGATGAGGCTTATGGAGGGGCTAATCGTAAGATTAGTCCCTCAACTCCCGACATTTTATGTTTTTGACTCCAAACTCTTAATTTCTATAATTTGGGCACTAAAGCGTGTTTCAAACCTTGCAATAAGGTCTTTAACAATATCAATGCTTAATTAGGGTTCAATGACTAATAATTGGTCACTTTGTCAAAAGTCGACCTTACAATTTTGACTCTCCGTTGGGAAATTTCCGGTCACCGAAATCAAATTCCGACTAGGCTCGATTTTAGGATGTTGCAAGAGCTTTGGGATCAAAAATATTATTGTACATAATTATTTCAAATAATATATTATATGATTTTACTGAGACACGATCAATTATTTATTATAAATAATATTATTTAATTATTTTATTTTTAAATTACAATAAATACATTGATGAAATAAATTACCATTTGTGCCTAAATAAATGAATTTAAAATTGGAATACATTAAAATCTAAAACGACATAAATCAATCATTATAAAATATAAACAAACAAACTAATAATCCAACTACATAGAAATCCAATAACTGGCGGAATGATAAAAATACACATATTAGATTATTACGATTTTTATCTTGAGAATATAATTATCTTTCAACTTAATAAAAAATAATAATATTAAGATAAAACAATTAAAAAGTCTAAACCCTATAAAATTAAATTGGACCAACTACATCTTTTTTGTCATCTCTAAGAAAATATAGGTCAACATTGTTTAAAACGTGTCGACTTTGTCTTCATAAACAAGTTATTGTTTAAGCAAATGTCCGTAATAAGTTTTTTTGAAAGAAGTTTAAAACTGGTTGACTTTGTCATAAGAGATTTAAATTTGTGTCTTTTAAGATAAAAATTATTTATTTATTTTTCGTTAGGATCACTTGTTGGATTTAATATTTATAATAAGTTGCCTAAGATTTTTTTTTTGAAAATTTAAAAGACAAAAAAAACTTTTAAGAAGGGATTGTCCCCCATTAATTATAAAGAATAACGCAAATCAAACTCATAAAATTTTAAAAAATTGCCAAAAAACTACTAAAATTTTCCAATGAAATGCAAGTACATCAATGCGTAAGAATTATATTAAATTTTGTACCCAAACTCTTGTTTATATACGAGTTTTCTGAAAAATATACTAATTTTTTTTCCTTTTTATCAGAAAAAGTTGAAATCAGATCAATCGAAATTATCATTTTTAGGTTTCAAATGTAAATTGAGTTTTAAAATACTTAAAACGCTACATTTATGATTATTTTTGGATTCCGTGAATTTGTTTTATGTAATAGTGATTTTAAATTTTTAATATGCATTTGTATTCGATAAATCCATTATTTTTATTTTTTCAACTATATTTTATATTAAATCTTAACTATTCAAATCCAAATTCCGAAGGAATGTTCAAGGTAAAATCCTTTTTGATGAATGCCGCGAGTATTGGGGAATAATACTTTTTTGAAGAAATAGATGGGCTGACCAACAAGAATGTGAAATCGAAAGCGAAAGATTTTCAATCACGTGGCCGTGAAACGGAGCAGCAGCCAAGAAAGAGAATCACAGCTGCAGTAAAAAGCTCAAAAAGCAGCCCATTCTGGTCATTTAATAAATCCCTGAATTCGTTGATTTGTCGAGATTTTCAATCAATGGCGCCTGATTCTAAGTCGACGGGCGGAGTCGCAGTTGACAACACTCTCCGGGCTATCTGCTACAAACGTGGCTCCCTTCAGTTGCTAGACCAGGTCTAGTTTTCCATTCAATTTTCCGTATACAAATAAGCTAAAAGATCTTTGAAGCTTGATTGTTTCGAATATAATCTGGGTTTTCTTTTAAATTAACTGTTATTGGTTGCTGAACTTGAACAGAGAAAACTTCCTCTGGAAACCGTGTACTTAGATATTCAAGGTTCAATAGATGGATGGTAATGGAGTAGTTCAGTTCTTCCTATGATTTGTGTTGTCCTTTTTGAATTTCATTGGAATTAAAGAACTCAACTTGAATAAACTATTTTGATGGTTTTTAGGAACGCAATCCGAGATATGGTGGTTCGAGGGGCGCCTGCTATTGCCATAGCGGCGGCCCTTTCGCTGGCGGTTGAAGTTGCCGACTTAAAGGACTTTAATGGGACATCTAGGGATGCTGCTTCTTTCCTCGAATCGAAATTAGAATATCTTGTCTCAAGGTTTATATGTTTACCTTTAATATCTCTGGTCATGGTTAGATTTCAAGTTATTTCCTATATGCACAAGTGCAGACCACTGTATGTTGAATACCAGCACATGTTCGATACGGATATGTTCACTTTTGGAGTATATGTTGGATATGAGCTCATTTGAGATGTGTATATGTTCACTTTTTAAAAAAGTTCTTTCATGTATTTGACACTTGGAGTATCATATCTTCGGAATTATGTTCAAAATAATGTGGAGGAGCAATGTATTTTGCAGGTTGTTTTAGACTGAAATTAATTGCTTCCTTTCGTATTCAAAGTATAGCTGATACATTTTTTTGTGTCTTTTTATTCTTTTTTCAGCCGACCGACGGCGGTGAATCTTTCAGATGCTGCTATAAAGCTTAAAGAAATTATATCAAAGGCTGCTTCTACTGCTACAGTAGCTGACAGTGTTTTTCAGGTGAGTTTTCATGGTTATGCTTTGATTAATCAAGCTATTTGCTGTTGAATTGTATCAGTTCAGATTTGTTTCATTATATTCAAGCATGTCTTGTTTTGTTCTTGCTGTATATTTATCTTTTTCTCAATCCTTATAGGCTTTATATGAAGCTGCTGAAATTATGCTTGATGATGATGTTGCTACAAACAAGGCAATTGGGTCTCACGGTGCTAGTTTTCTCCAGCAGCAACAGAATAATTCAAAGAAATTTTCGGTTTTGACCCACTGCAACACTGGAAGGTTAGTGTTCTCCCTCTGTTCCTTTTATTGTACTGATGTCTAACGTTAATGTTGGCAAGAAGCCATTGGAGTTCTTACATGGACACCAAATTGCCATATGATGGTTTTCTAACAGTGATTTACTGTATCTTGCAGTCTTGCCACAGCTGGATATGGTACTGCACTTGGTGTAATCCGCGCCCTTCATTCTGAAGGAGTGTTAGAAAGGGCATATTGTACCGAAACCCGGCCCTTCAACCAGGTAACCTTTTGGTAAAGTTGTTTGCATATAGTGAGCGGGATGATTGGGGTGTGCTTTAAATGCAGCGACTCGTTATTGAGCTGTCTTATTGGAATGTAATTAAACTTCCTCAAATATGGTTGTATTAACCGGCATAAGGACATGTGGTGCTGCAATTGTTTGAACTAGTGTGAAAAATGGCTTGAGTGTTAAGTTACATGATGAATTACATTTTCTTATTTTTCATATGATATATGGATTTGTGATTAAGCTCTTGCTTTTGTTAAACCTGAATAGGCCATTGAGCTTCCTGATAATACTTTTCAGTCCATCTACTTCAAGCTGTTTATTCACAATCTATGTTTTCTCTTGTATATTCGACTCGGACTGCAGGGTTCCAGACTCACGGCTTTCGAGCAGGTGCATGAAAAAATACCTGCTACTCTAATAGCAGATTCTGCTGCAGCTGCTTTAATGAAAGAAGGCTGTGTTAGTGCTGTTATCGTCGGAGCGGATCGTGTGGCTGCAAATGGTACTCCATGGCTGTCAATGATGCATTTGATTTCTGTGACAAAGTAAATATAACTGAACACATTGAATTGAATTGCAGGTGACACTGCTAACAAGATTGGAACTTATAGCCTTGCCTTATGTGCAATGTATCATCGTATTCCATTTTACGTTGCTGCACCCATTACTTCCATTGATTTATCACTTTCTTCTGGGAAGGAAATTGTTATCGAGGAAAGATCGGCCAAGGAGTTATTGCACTCACAGGGAGGACTGGGTGAGCAAGTGGCTGCTTCCGGGATTGCAGTCTGGAACCCAGCTTTTGATGTCACCCCGGCCAATCTAATAGCCGGTATCATAACAGAAAAGGTCTCACCTTCTCTCCCTCTCTGTTTTTCATGTGCATGTAGACATAAACATCAACCATGTGTGTATGCTAGTCGAATTTGGATGAACTTCAAATATCAACATGTACCAATACCATTTTCATGTATTTGAAAGATCTTTTAAGGATCGTATTCTTACAATCATTTCTTAATTACATTCTGATGATTAATTGTTAATTAAGCAGGGTGTCATTACAAAGAATGACATGCAGGATGCTTTTGACATCAAGGATTTCATAGAGAAGGCGACGGGCAAATCTACGGTGTGAAGTTTGCATCTCTAGCCGCAATTTTTAATAACTCATATTATATAAGTTCCGAGACATTCATGTAATCCTATCGTGTTGGTGTTAGTTTTTGTATCGTATTTTATGTTGTGGTTTAATCAATTTTCTGTGTTGTATCCGCATCTTACATGAGATTGTGGGGTTTAAATTTACACCCTTAAATCGATAATGTAAGCTGAAATATCAGCTGGATATGCCTTGCAGGAAAAGTATCTTCAGCGAATAAGAGCAAGAAGATGGAAAATAAATTTGGTCTATTTTTTTTTCTTTTTGTTTTTTTTATGAAATGGAGTCCCTGATT
This sequence comes from Hibiscus mutabilis, assembly GCA_019671005.1. Taxonomy (NCBI): domain Eukaryota; kingdom Viridiplantae; phylum Streptophyta; class Magnoliopsida; order Malvales; family Malvaceae; genus Hibiscus; species Hibiscus mutabilis. The sequence continues at coordinate 83,234,317 of CM033715.1, forward strand.
TGAAAATGGCGATTTCTCTTTTAATTGACCTTGTTTATCAAAAAGATTAAATAGCTTTATTAAATGACAAAATTATTTTTTTATTTTAAAAAATAAATGAAACTTTTAATTATGAAAAAGTTACTAATATGAATATTTTCAAAATATGTTTTGATATCGAGTTTAAATTACCATTTCAAAGTAAATTATGAGTATTCATAAAAAGTTTTTTTCTTTTTTTTTAATTTATATTTTTTAAATGTTAATTAAATATTAAAAATAAATTTAATTTTTAATTTAGAAAAAATAGCAATTTAATTAAAAAATATAATTAAATGATTTTGATAAATTGATAATTAAACTATTTAAACAAGAATATATCATCCCATCACATGTGTTTAAATAATTTTTGCACATATATATTTTTTAAATTCAAAAATGTTTTTGTTGTCAAAATTAAGATCTAATCTAAGATTTAAATTTTGTTATTAATCTAAACAAAAGCTATAAATAAATTTCTTTACATGATTTTATAAAATAAATATTATTAAAAATCAAATCGATTATTATAAATGAATCGATTTGAGCCGGATACCACTTTTTGGGTCGACTTGATTCATATCTTTTAAGATTTTAAAATGTGTTGTTGAGAAAATTATATTTTAAAATATCTTTTTTGCATTAATTTAAAAATAAAAATGTTGTTTACAAATTAAATAAAAGATAAAATTTACATACTCATTTATTTTATTTTGATTTTGATTTAGTTATTAGGTATTAATATATAATTTTTTGACTTTGATTCGAATTTTATTTGATAGAGTATTTAATTAATGAGAATAATTGATATTAGTTCACCAAAATCTCATGCAAAACCCAAAAGTACAAAAAAAAAACTAAAAGTTTATCTTATTTTTCATTGTTTTTCCAAAAATATTTAATTTTTATTCTATGGTTTAAGAATTTGGGATTTTATCTTTTTTACCATTAAACAAATTCTTTATCTTTTTCCAAACAATTATTCATGCCAAAAAAACGAAACAACAAAAAATTTGTTTATAAAGATTAAAAAACAAAAACGATTACATTAAAATTATAAAAATATAAACAATAAATCCGATAAACCTTAACTAATATAAATTTGGACCACGGTTAAAAAATAAAAGAAAGACTAGGAATGGTAATAAGAAAAAATTAAGTTAAAAAACTTAAGAGTGGCAATTAATAAGAATTTAAAGTGTTATTTAATTTCATAGAACTTCTTAATACTAATAATTATTGTCTGCACGAAAAAATTCAAATAAATTTTTTCAAATTTCTTGATTTTTCTTTATCTACGCTGAAAATAAAATGAAAAAAAAAAAAAAAAAAAAAGAAGGGCATTTTGGGAAGTAGGCAAGTTTTCTTCTTCGGCGAGTTAACTCAAAAAAGTCATAAATATCTTGGAGAAAAAGCTTTCCATTTCAAATCTCTGCATTCGAAAAAACACACACACAAAAAAGAGAAAAAATGAGCCGAGGAAGTGGAGGCGGCTACGATCGCCATATCACAATCTTCTCTCCGGAAGGTCGTCTTTTCCAAGTCGGTATGTACATTCACTCTCCCACCGCTGCTTTTCTCAAAAAACTCCATTTTTATTTGTTTCAAAAAATTTGATTTTGGAATAAATTGAGCAGAGTATGCGTTCAAGGCAGTGAAAGCAGCTGGAATCACATCCATTGGTGTTCGAGGAAAAGACTCCGTCTGCGTTGTTACTCAAAAGAAAGTTCCCGTCCGTTCTCTCCTTTGTATTCCCTTTATTTATTTTTGGGATTAAGTGATTTTAAGGGTTTTCTTCGATTTGGGTATTTAATTTTGAATAACGCTATGCAGGACAAGCTGTTGGATCAGACCAGTGTCACTCATCTTTTCCCTATTACCAAGTTCCTTGGTTTGTTAGCTACTGGAATGACAGGTTTATCATTGCTAAATACCATTCATTTGTTAAATATTTTTCTTAGATATTATTTGTTTGAATTGGGAAGATTTTATTTTGTTGAATAGTGAACTAGGGTTTTGTGGATGTTAGGATTCTGGGCTATAATAATGTACCTCTTTTCACGCTCATGATAATTTGCATTTTCACTTTTTAGCTGATGCAAGGACCTTGGTCCAACAAGCAAGGAACGAAGCAGCCGAGTTTTGGTTCAGATATGGATATGAGATGCCTGTGGATGTATTGTCCAAATGGTATGGTTTCTATTATTTTATTTTGTGGAACTTAACCATGTTTAGTTGTTTTTCAATTTTTGGCTGTTGTATTCTATCTGTACATCTCATCTCGATATTTGCTTAGTGACTTCAAGAGGTTAGTCATTTGGATATACACTGGATATAAAAATATTAAGACTACTCTTTTTAACATCAAGATTGGAAGCATTGTCGTCCACCTTATTTGCTGGTTCACGGATATAATCTTGGTTCTAGAAATTAATACATACAACCGATATTTATTTTTACTTTTATTTTGGATTGATTGAACATTGATCTTTCTTTAATATTTTATGGTTCTTGTGCATTTTGAAATTTGATGGTTTATACAACATGATTTATATGAGACCTCTTGGAGTTTGGAAATCTACGATTTCAACATCCTACATCTATAATTTTGTTTTTAATTTTTCAACATATTTTACGGTAGAGACCTTTTGAGTTGTTAACACATGTAAATCTCATGTATGTTCAACATCCTACAACTATCCCTTAATTATTTTGTTTTTTTATTTTTTTACCTGTATTTGGGCATTGATGGTATCTACAAATTCCAGCAGGATTTTTGAGTTGTTAAGTGTGCCTGTTAATTTTGCGAGCAGATATAAAACAAATTTATGTTTTAAAACCAGTTTTTAAATTTTGTATTGAATCTTATTTCTTAGAAGCTTAAATATTCATTATTTTCATCAATTTTTTTACATTTTTTATATGTTATATTGAATATTTGGTTTTGGGTATGAATAAATGAAGAAAAAGGAATTTCTTCTGAATCAATTTCGTTCTTGTTATTTTCTTCTCAAATGTGATCCAGCAGGACATTTTTATGGTCACAAGGTAGTTTTAATTTTATTATTGTTCACCAAGTTTGGGTCTTGGATTTGGTTCTAAATGTCTGGTTCGGTAGATATATTATTACCATGGTTATAATTCATAACTGTGTTCTCTACTAGTTCTCTTTGACTATATCATTTACAACTGTTTTCTCTACTAGTTCTTTGTCTATATTGTCGTGAGTGTAGTACAAGAGGGAACCACAATAATTAGCTTAAATTTCAGTCGGTTCAGGGTATGCATTTTGCATCTAGAATGAATTTTTGACTGATATGCTGCAGGCAACCAGTGCTGGATCGAAAGAACAAGAGGCAATTAATTTCTTGGAAAAGAAGATGAAGAATGACCCTGCTTTTACTTATAATGAAACAGTGCAGGTATGTTATTTTTATCCTTTATGTATGGTAAAGGAAGTTGTTAAAGACCACATGTTTAACTAAAATTATCGTATTTGTCTAATTTTTCCAATTTCTACTATAATATAGACTGCTATTTCTGCTCTGCAATCTGTTCTTCAAGAGGATTTCAAGGCTACTGAGATAGAGGTATGACGAGTCAGCCAATCATCTTAGTTGTTAGCGATTTTATTGCAATGTCAGTCTGCAACTATCTAAATGTTTGAATGGATTAGATATCTTGGGTTCATTCTCTAATATAATTACATTCATATAATTTCTCCTCGTTACGGAAGAAACTGAAATTATTCTTGTTTACCCTCTTTTTGATTTACGGCAGGTGGGAGTGGTGAAAGCTGATAATCCAGTTTTCCAAGTGTTGTCAACCGAGGAAATCGACGAACATTTGACAGCAATCAGTGAGCGTGACTAGCGAGGATGGACCAACAACATGCTCTAGTTGATCATTATGTTTGAGAGAGAATAGAAAAGGGTTCATAGTTTCAAATTTTATGTCGTCTCCCATTACTGCTTGAATTGAAAATGTTATTTCTGAATTGAGTTTAATGTTAATTTGATCACTCATCAGGAACAAAAAGAAATTTGAGTGTGAATAATTCTTTTAGGGATTTTATTAGCAATCTGCATCTATATCTAAAGATAATCTAAAACACAAGGATTGTTCCATATATGTTTCTCCCTACATAGCATCCCACTGTGAAATTCATTTGAGTGGCAATTTTCCTACAAAGTTGGTGTTGAGACTGCCCAAGTAAAGATGGTTCTCGAACTCCACAGCGGATGTCACAAATGATATGACTGTTCTGGTAGGATCATCAAACCTCTTGAGTCTGCTGCCGTCTGCAGCCACATTGATGACCGTTGCCTTCTTTATTCCACGGAAAACAAGTTCCATCGCTTTAGGGAAATTTGATATAATCAGTTTCAATGCCCTGGAGGTGTGCACAAACTCTGTTCCCTCAGAAACCACCTGCAACCAAAGGTCCGAATCATAAGCTTTTTACTTTGTTCATCAATGGTGGTGTGACTGTCTTTCATTGTTGAACTTTTAGATATAAACGTTTTCAGTACCTGGAGTAGGGCGATCCAGAAGGAACCGTCCGGAGCTAGATTGATGTTATTGGGGGCACCCGGAAGGTTTTTGATGAAAACCTCCGTTTTCCTTTGCTCTCACCTTTCAACCAATGTTTCAGGCACCTGAATCTGTAGATGTGTCGAAAATGAAGATCAGATATGGAAATCGTGGCACCGGCAACGATGAGGTTGCATGTCTTACCTCCATGATTCACAAACAAGAAGAAAATCTTCATCTTTGGAGAGTGCAACACCGTTGGCAAAGTAGAGGCCGTCTAACAGAATCGAGGTCTCTTCCGTTGACGGATCGTATTTAAGAAGCTGGCCGTAAGGCTTGGCCTCCAGCACGTCGAGATTCCAGTTATGGAGTTGAAATTTGGTGCTCGCCACACTGAAATATACACTGCCGTCCGATGCTTCGATCACATCATCTGCAAACTTGATTTCAGATCCATGGACATTTGAGGCAAGAACTGTTACACCATCGTCTGTAAACTTAAGCAAACCCTGAAAAATCAAGAACACGACAGAGTTCATGTTGTAAAACCATGCATGGTTTCAAACCCAGTTTTTTTTTTTAACATTCTTTTTAATTCACCTTTTCGCAATCACAAACAATCAGACCACCTCGTTTAGTTGTTGCGATTCCAAGCAAAGTACTGCTTTCCAGTTTCATCCAATCCTCCCAGGAACCGTTTCGATGCAATCTTCGAACCCAACCGTCTCTGGTTGCCGTGTACAGCGTACCTTTTTCATCCACCGCAACATCCTCCGGGCCTGGCAAGAACCCTTCTCCGAGTTTAATCACTTCCTACAATGGACAAACAAACGTCGTTTAAAACAGGGATAGACCTAGATCCGGCAAAGCCCATTGACCCGGAAGGTAATAGAAAAATCGAACTAAAAATTTTAAATTTACATATTTTTAAAAATTTTCCCGATAATTTGATCTTTCGAATTTGATTTAAAATAAATTTTAAACTGAACGGAAAATAGATTCAAATAAAATTTTGAATCTAACCGAATGGACCAAAAATGATTTTCATTGAGAATTTGAGATTGTTTGAAAATGAAGTCAATTTTAAAATAAATTTAAAATATATTTAAATAAATAAATAAATTGACTTGATTGAAAAATTAACAACTTTTACTGTGAAAATTCAAATAAGTTCAAAATATTAAAGTCATAATATATGGTGGAAAAAGTTTAAATATAATCTAAAAAAATTTTAAAATTTAAAATCTTATTTAATTATTAAACCTTTTTTGACCCAAACCGCAATCAACCAATCAAACCTTAAACCCCAAAATCTGTTATGATTCCAAACAAACTAATCATCTTTCCGGTTTAATCTAAACCACCCCAAAAAACAAGTTTATAAAATTAACAAGTTTGGATAAATAAACAACTTGTATAACAACGTTTTTTTTCATCCTGGATAGACTAAAGGAGATGCAAGGGCAGTTCGAATTTAAATATTTCAATGTTTTTTTTCTATACCTTTATAGAAAATTTTCTATATATTATATATTGATAATATAATCTCGCACGCCTAAAACTAGTATTTCAAATCTTTATATAATTTTACTGAGTATAAAAGCTTACACTCTTAATATAAAATTATGTGTAAAAAGTAACAATATTCTTACCTGTAACTGGTTGTTTGATGGAGGAACTGAAACCGAAGAAGATGGCGGTGGCAGTTCGAGTATGTCCGGCGATATCGGCGAGAAGAATATGATTTGAAGTGCAAAGGCTGTTACAAGAACTAAAAGAAGGAGCCAAGCATGTTTGATGAGAGCCATGAGAACTGGAAATGACTGCAGCTTCAGTTCAGACAGAGAGTTTTTTTTTTTTTTTTTGTGTGGTGAAAACTTGAGAGAAACCTGAGCGTAGAGATAATGTACGTAAACTGCAAATTATTCGTCTGGTTGGATAAGTCTATACTGAAATGGATCGAGTCTCTTTGATAATGAGATTTTGGCAATTTCAACTTATTGGGATTTTTTACCTGGACTAAATCTAAACTAACAAGTAAAATTCAGGCACTCACTTCCAAAAAGAATCATTTCGTTTTTTGTTTTAATTATCTAACTTTTAATATGATCCTATAGGATGCACGTACATACTTAACGTACATACTTAGGGGTGTTTAAATTCAGATAAAATTAAATATTAAAATTTTCAGATTGAATGTTCAATTATTCGATCCAATCCGAACATATTATTTTATATTGCAGAAATTTCATGCACGTATCAATTTCACAGGCAACCTGCTTATAATAAATTATGGCAAAATGAAGATTCACGACATAATAAAACTCAATTTTATATCTAAACAAATTAACTATTTTTTTATTACTCCTAACACCACAAGGAAGAAGACAAATCCTTCAAATAAATATATTTTAGATCTACAGAATCCATAAACAACTATAATAGTTTCAAAAATATAAAGTCAATAAGAGTGAAATTGAAACAACTTGTTTAAAAATAAATGCAAAATAAACCTCCTAATTCACGTCAATATTCAAGAGTTTTAAAATAAACATACAAGTTTATAAGAGTTTTAACCACACAGTAAAACCAACACAATAAAATATTCCAGTACTTGAGTCCAGTATTCAAGAGGTTCAAAATAAACGTACTATAAGTCTATAAGCGGTTCAAAATAAACATCACAAGTCTAGAAGGGGATAAAAAATCGAAAGAATACGTAAACATTGAAGATTAAGGGCTTATTTTTTGTTGTGTTTGACTTTTCAAACTAGCTTTTCCTCTCAAAAAATTCTAAAAGCAACAAGAAACACTCAATTTTTTAGTGTTAAAACCTTGATTTGCCCCCCAAACTAGCTTCTTAAACCTTGGTTTTCCAAAAGCTATTTTTTTTAGCTTTTGCAAAACTTTAGTTTGGCTCAAACTTTAGTTTCCCACCACAACAAAAAACAAATCCTAAATCTCATTATATCTATTACAAAAATCATGTCGTAATTCTGGTTAACAGGGCGGATTACAGGCAAGACTAGAGGGGGCCATGACCCCCAAGATTTTGAAGTATTGTTAATAGACCCTTAAATTTTAATTTGTTTTAATTGCCCCCCTCAAAATGTTTGAAAGTTTATTATTTTCTTTAATATTGGTTGGAACTTATTTAGGTATTTGGGATTGTTTCTACAATGATTTCTCGATGAAAAGGTAAAGTCATTGTACATTCTCGGTGATTTTGCTCTGTTTTTTATATTTTAGGACTAAATTAAAAAAAGCTAAAATTACAGGGACTGGAATACAAGATTTTAAAAATAAGAAAACAGTGCTTTGAATGCATTGTTGCTGCCCAATTTCTTAATTTAGTCCTTAAACTTTTCTAATTTTTCACTCCAATCTTCTAAAGTTGCCTTCCATTCAACTTCGTCCCAAAATTGAAAAAAAAATAAAATGGAAGTTGCCAAGAAAAGATAACGACTTTAATATGCTTTTAATAAAAATAAAGTAAAGCTTGAAAGGTCGTCGGGATAATTTGATCACTTTTACGATGTCTTCGGGGAGGTATGACAAGTACGAGTTTCACACGGTCATTGTAGAATCAATCTCAAATCCTTAAATATTCTGGATCAATCACATTTTTTTTTTAAAAATAGTATTCCCCTTTATATATAATTTTTTTAAAAAAAAATAGTTGCCCCCAAAGTCAAGTGTCAAGATCCGCCACTGCTGGTATTTGGCTTGAATCCGAACAATGGGGTTACAGGTCGGTTAAGTCAGATCATATTAGGGTTAAGTCAATGGTTCAACTCGAGCCGGGTCGCCTCTAATCCAGGTCACCGTCATGGTAAAAAGCTTGAATCCGAACACAAAACTTGAGCAAAAACATTCGAGAGTTGCGTATTATGATTAAAATTTTAAAATTACAGGTTTTGGCTTTGTTGTTGTGAGTGTGTCTTTCCAGCCGAGAGTTGTTTCCCAGTTCTCTCTAGCTGAATTTTCTTCTCCAGTTTTAATCTCAAATATATGAAGAAAAATGGGAAAAAGAACAGAGGAAACAATCGAACTCTGTTTCAGTATCAGACAGTTACGTAGACAAGATAACAACTATAAAATGAAATAAAGATTTGGTAGGAAAGAATCTAACAAACTCGTATTGTTTTTTTTTGGTGTCGAATTTTAGCTGGAAAAACGGGTTACCTATATGAAAGGGTACATATCAAAGAAAATGTTGACAGAGAAATTCACTAATTGATATAATAGTATGAAAATATAATATCTTTATTTAATTAAAAAAATAACGACAGAAAAATAACCTACAAAGAAAATTCCTTTTTTCCTTTTTTTTCTATTTTCTAAATTTTTGTTTGAATGTTAGAGTTGTAAATAAATAACTAAATTAAAAGAATCTTTGATGATGAATCTTTACATTATCTGATATTAGTATGATAAACCGGAGAAAAAACCTCTAAAATGTCGCCGACCGTTGTCGCGGTGTCACATTGTTGCTGTCAAAACTTTAGCTTCTTGGAGTTCACCGTGTTGGCTATATGGCTTGTTGCTTTGATTACTTGTGTTGTTCCTTGGAAAAGCTTTCGAGTTTATTGAAAATGTCGCCGACTGTCGCGGGTGTCACCTTGTTGCCACTAGGGAACGGTGCTCCTGATCTTTTTGCGAGCATTGCTGCGTTTTCGGGTAAGAATTCGGGTGAAGTGGGGATTAATATTGAATAGTGTGTTGGGAGGAGCTGTGTTTGTGACTTGTGTTGTTGTTGGGATAATTTCTCTTTGTATAGCTCAGAAAAGGGTTCAGATCGATAGGAATTCCTTTGTTAGGGACATAAGTTTCTTTTTGTTTTGTTTGATTTGGCTGTTCCTGTTTTTAGCTGTCGGAGAAGTGACTGTTGGGACAGCATTGCTGCTTGTTTTACTTTATGTGATTTATGTGCTTGCTGTTGCTCTCAATGAGGTTGCTAGGATAAACATTAGGGTGTTTAAGTTGGGGTATGTCAAACCAATGTTGTCTAGTGGAGATGAAGAGGGGGATCCTACCTACGCCTCGCTGCTTGAATCCGGATCGAAAAGTGACATACCGTATCTCGAAAATAGGTTACCTCAATGGATGTGGGCATCTCAGGTGGCGATCTTTTCCGATGAGCTTGTAGAGGATCCGAAATTGACGTTGGGTTGGAACGATGAGGAAACGTTGAAGGACCAGTCTCCGTTCTCGCGTTGTAAGTTTCTTTCATTGTTGGAGTTGCCATTGACGCTTCCGAGGCGGTTAACGATTCCTATGGTGGAAGAGAGATGGTTGAAGGTGTATGAAGTGGCTAGTGCTACATTGTCACCGACACTTCTTGCTTGCTTGTGGAACACTCAACGATGCAACTCCGTTAAACCAGGAAATTGTGTACTTCATTGGTGTAACCCTTGGTGGTCTACTCGGAGTTCCAACATATCTATTCACTACATCCGATCATCCGCCTCATCGGTTTCTGTTTCCATGGGTTTTGAGAGGATTTATTATGAGCATAGTCCGGTTTTACATGATTGCAAGTGAGCTCGTTGCCTTGTTGGTGGCATTAGGTGTGATCTTCCGTGTCAAACCTTTGATCCTTGGTCTAACCGTATTGGCATGGGGAAACTCGATGCGCGATTTGATGTCAGGCATTGCACTAGCAATGAACGGCGCGGATAGCATAAAGATTGCCACGTCGGGATACTGTGCCGGACCGATGTTCAACACACTTGCCGGTCTGGGCATCTCTTTGGTTCTTGGTGCTTGGAATAAAACACCCGATCCATACATAGTTCCCGAAGATAGCAGCTTGTTTTGAACGATAGGGTTCTTGGCTTTAGGTCCGGTTTGGTCTTCCACCGTGTTGCCCCGTAACAATATGCAGCCGATCAAAACACTCGGGATTGGCCTTATAACGATCTATTCGACATTCGTCTGTGTTCAAGTGGGTGCGTCCCTTGGTGTTTTAACCATGGGCTAAAATGTATTTTACTCTCAAAGTCTACTCCTCATAAGAATATAATTTGTGCCCCCAACCAGATCAAAACCATTTTATAAGGTTATAGACCAAGCAAGATGCATGCTGCCCGAATCGTTGAGCTTAGCGAATATATAAGCAAAAACCCCAAAATCGAAAACTTTATTTTCTTTAGTATTCTAATTCAATTACAATGTATTATCTTAATGATTTTAAATTTAAATAAATCCATATACATTCACAAATTATACTGTTTGAATCCAGTTCATCTAAATAAAAATCATTTTTTACTATTAAAATTACTCAGTAAATTTGAAAACTTTACTTTTTAAAATTACAATCCAATAGTTGAATTAATCTTAGTATAAAAACAATAATAAAAATTTAATTTGAAGGAGAGTGATGGGAGGACAATGATTGTTCATTGGAGTTGGAAAGTCATTGTCTGTTCATTTATAGAACACAAGCAATCCATCGCACGCTGGCATCAGCCCCACGTTAATTTGAATTTTTTGAGAGATGTTTTGTCCATGTTATCTAATAATATAAGGTATGATTTTAGAATTTAGTTTAAAATTATAATAGTGTTTTTTGTTTTTTGTTTTAATTTTTAGGTCTTTATTTTAATTAATCTGGATCGACATGTGTCGCACAATCGATTTGGGTGATAAGTCTCTCAACGAGAATATTCTACATACACAATGTCTCGAACTTGAAATTCATTTAAATGATACTAAATTGTTTACCGCTTGAATCAATTTCGCTGATTAAAAATAGACTAAAGGGATACTTCTGTCCCTGAGTTCGACCCAGAAAATCAATTTCACCCCTTGCCGAAAAAAATGCATCTAATGTGGCCATCCAATCTGCAAAATTAATCAAATTGACCATTTGACCGACGTTGACCGTTAGAGTGCTAACGTGATAGTTAACAGTGTTGACATGGCGATCCACGATGCTGACGTGGCAGTACACGTGAGATGATGATGTGGCATAAGGGGGTTGAATTGATTATTTTAATCAAATTCGAGGGTATAATTGTTTTTTATCGAATTAAGGGGCATTAATGATTTTACTTAAAAGTTTGATAATTTATGTAATATTTAAGTTAAAAAATAAGAATTTAGAAAATTACTAAACTTTTAAAAATATTAAAACTGTATAAATAATTTGTTTAAATTTCAAGTTAATTTAATCGATTTACTTAGTTTTTAAATAAAAATGGATAAATAATTTATTTTTTTCGACTTGAACTTTTACAAATGAAATGTATATAAAAAATTTAACAAATTAGCGTAAATATCATTTAGTCCTTGATAATTTTAAAAATAAACAAAGTGAGGAACAAAAAATTAAAATATTTTTTAATTTTTTATAAAAATTCATAAAGTTGATAAAAATAAATAAAGTATTTTAAAAATGATTGAAAATAAAAATTATATGAAAATTTAAAATATATTATAAATTATAAAATGATGAAATTTAAATATAAATAATTAAAAAATATTTATAAAATATTAAGAATTTGAAAATTTCCTTGAAAAAGTCTTCGACTTCGTCAGTCTGAATATTACTATTAGTTAAATAAATTTCTAGTGGAATCAACCTTGTATTACAGTAATAATAAAACTCAAGTTTTCTTTCGCTTTCCTACATCAAATTGATGTTTATTAATATTTGATGTAAAAAAATGAAAGAGAATTTTGGTTTTATTACTACTCTAATATAAGTATGTTTAAATTGAAAATATTTTCAAGGAACATTGGTACGCATAGCATAAAGAGAAATAGTTGAAATTTTTTTCGATGGTTTATAAATATTTGTAAATTTTATTTCCTTTTTTGTATTTATAATTTTTTTTATATTTTCAATTTTACTGTTTCTACTTAATTTTGTTAATTCATTGTGGTGTTTTTTATTTTTTAATATTTTATAAATATTTAAATATTATTTAAATATTAATATTTTTTAATTTAAAGATTAAATAAGTGATCGAACTTTTAATTAAAATCATTTATGTTTCTAAATTCGGTAAAAACTCAATTATGTCATCGAATTTGGTCAAAATAATCAATTTAGCTCTTTTACGTCACATCATCATTTTCATCTGCGTTGTCACGTCAGCATCATAGACTATTACGTCAATATCATGGACCATCACGTCATCATTAGTAACTGCCACGCCAGCACTTTAATAGTCAATGCCGGTCAAATAATTAATTTGATTGATTTTGAGGACTGAAAGACCACATTAAATACGTTTTTTGATGAGTGGTGAAATTAATTTTAAGGGTCTAACTCAAAGATAAATTACCCCTTTAACCTTAAAAATAGAATGTTTGATTCACAAACAGTATTTGATATTATATATTATAAGATATATTATTATAACATTACATTCCATATATAACTTAAAATTACGAATATACTATTAGGTCAATTTTCATTGTTTTAATGGATTTAATTTTTTAAATAAAATTTAAATGTAATTATAATTATAATTTACCTCAAGGTATAGGTGGAGAATAAGACGTGTGGGATGATGTACGTCGGGAAAGAGCATGCAACACTGTCTTGTCTTTTCAAACGGGCTTCTCGACCCCACGTGTGGGGGCGTCGCCTGGCCCCACACTGCGCGTGCAATTTCCCACTCCCTCGATCTTTTCAAACTAACTTCACCTTTAATATACTTAATTTGATATTTAAAATTTTAATTTACTTCTATTCTTTTCTATTAAAACTTATCTTTTGGTGTAAATTGATTAAGGTAAAATTTAAGTACTTAAAGTATTCAAAAAAACGAAGATAAATCTAAAAAAATTAAATTTAAGTACTAAAATATATATTTACCCATTATTTATGTATCGTAAACATAATTATAAACCTTCACCACATTAAATATATATTTTTAATTATTTTTCATAAAATAAAAAGTAATATTATGAGTACAAACTTATACTCCGAAATATTTTTTGATAAAATGTCATCTACTCATTTACTATCTCAATGCGATAGCATTCTACGAGGATTAGATCAAGTCATGTAGCTTAGATAAATACAAATTATTATAAAGAACCTCTTGTACATCTAAGTTGTCTCATTTTAATATCTAATTAAAAAATGAAATATCAAACTAAATATTAAAAATTATATTTATCGTTATTTATATATCGATATATTAAATATAACTTTCAGGAAAACATTCAATGCACTTGAGATGGAAAATTTATTTTTCACAAGTGTGTAGAATTTATGACTTAGAGATTAAAGATTTATGTCGTATAATTTAGGGTTATTGTTATAATTAGAGTTTAGAGATTATAATTTATAATTTATAGTTACAGTCATTGTATAGAATAATAACTTATATTTTTATAAGATAAAAGTAATAAATAATAGGCGTAGAAACATCGGGAGACAATCCCTCAACACTTTGGTTCCCTCCCAACACAGACCCCTGGGCATGGAGAAGCAAGCCTATATCTTGCGACAAAAGTAATCATTTCCTTTATATATAAAAGAAGATTGAAGGAACAAATCCAACTGGAAAATGACCTTTCCTTTCCAAACAATATATAAACCAGAAATCCCAGAATATATAAGAAGTTAAGAAACCTAGTGGCCAGTGTTGCAGTTGACTTTTAAGAAGGTGGGAAATGGAGGATATATTATAGATTGGGGCATGGGGATCGGTAGCAGTGCAGGCATGGGAGTGGCAGAGGGCAGAGTCTGAGTCCGAGGGAAAATAAGAATGAACAGTCGAAAGTTGGAGATGATGAAGAAGAAAGGGTGTGAATGTTCATGTACTGAGACTGCACCAAACATGATAGAATCAAGTTGATCAATCCCTGCACAAAACCAGTATTGGAATGGGGCCTAGCATTTCATGAGATTTTTGAATTTTTGTTGGGGTTATCAGGCCACGCACTTCCCCATCAAAAAGCTTGCATTGGTGCACCACATCTAATTCACTATTATTCACGTACGAGTGTATTTGATCGGTTGATGAAGCTGTTTATTTTTATTTATTATATTTTCGTAAGTTATAGGTTCTAAACTCACTAAAAATACCATCTTTATTCTCTTAAAGTTTTCCTTCCTCACTCTATATAGGCAGTGACGGAATTTGGTGAACGAGTTTGGGAGTAATTTAAAATTTTAAAAAATTTGAAGGCTTAAAATAAAATTTTCAAAAACTTTAAAGGCCTAACTAACATTTTTAATAATTTTGAGAGATTTAATGACAATTTTTAAAAATTGTAAGAGGAAATTTAATTAAAATATTTAAAATTTTAAAGTTTAATTTAAATTTTAAAAAAATTTGAGAAAGCTCAATTAAATTTTTTAAAAATTTTAAGAGCCAAAATCTAATTTCTCAAAATTTTACGGGACTATAGCCCCTAAGTCCCTACAAACGTCCGTCACTGTTTTTAAATAAGATTAAGATTAAATTTAAAATTTATAAAAAATAAATAGTATTATTCACAATATGTTCAGAGGATTTGAATCAAATTGTTATTTTTTTCAGAAGATGTCAGAAAGTACAATCTTTTCATTTAATCAAGGGGTTAAAAAGGTCTTATGATGTTAGGAAAACTAAAAGTGAAATTGTTCCACCTAATCAATGAAGTCAAGGCCACCATATATCTTGGGTAAAATATTTGATAACATAACTTTGCCTTCATTTCCGTTTTAGTCACTATAATTTAAAATCAAGCTTTAAAGTTGACAGCCAAAAAGAGAAAAAAAAAATGCAAAGTTGAGTGACTAAATGCGTAATTGGAACATATTTTAATAGGAGAGCGCAAATGAGCAACAAAGGGCATGGTTTTTTAATGCCTTTTTATTTCCTTGGACCTTGGTGGCAATTTTTTTAAATA
Organism: Hibiscus mutabilis; assembly: GCA_019671005.1. Lineage (NCBI taxonomy): Eukaryota > Viridiplantae > Streptophyta > Magnoliopsida > Malvales > Malvaceae > Hibiscus > Hibiscus mutabilis. Next base: position 83,249,728 of record CM033715.1, read on the forward strand.
TTATATTTCTATAAGCAAGAGTTGTGTATTTTTTCAATTATCAAATTATAATAGGAATATAAATAATTGGAAAAATGAGGAAAAATAAATTTCAAAGCTTGCCATTTATTTGTAAAAACGATCAATCAATAAAAACTTATTATTGTTTTTTAAAAATCTCCAATAATTTGGCCTTATCAATACACTGTAGACTTGATAGCAAGTATCCAATTATAAAATACACATATATATAATGTTTCTATTATCAAATAATAACTGATGTCGACGGACTTAAATTACAAAATTTAAACATAAATTATTAATCAAACCATCATAAGTTTAAGGGTAATTTCGATACACATGCGGTGAAGATAAAAAGTTTTTACAAACGTCTTGGTTTTAGGGTTTAAAATTAGATTTTATGGTTTAAGTTTAGTTGTTTAGAATTGATAGGGTTTTGGTTCGAATTTAGGGACTGGAGTTATAATTTTGGGTTTATAAGTTAAAACCTAAATCGCTAACCATATTACGCTAAACTCTAAACCCTAATACTTAAGCCCTAAATTTTAACCATGAACCCTTTAATTCTAACCATAAACCCTCAATTACAAACCCCTAACCACTAAACCGTGACACCTAACCCTAAAACCAAAGCGATTATAAAGACTTCTTGTATATTGAATATAAATCCTAAAATTAAATTGATTTAACACCAGTCAATTAAATTAATAATTTAATTTTTTTAATTATAAAATTTGTCACAAATCCAATTAAATCCAGGCAAGGACTATCAAATGAGTGACCAAATTGGTGACAAGTTTACAATGGTATGAAGATATAATTGTACCAAAATCAAAATTTTGAATTTACCTTAGATCCATCACTGTCTACTTTATTTCAAGTTTGAATAGTCGGAGGGAATTACCCCTTGTTTTTAACCTTATTCAAACGTTGTTACTCGTTTCTCCCACATTTCAGCGTCATCTCTCTCTAAAACAAAGGTAAGTTTCCTATGAATGACCAAACACCATTTTTTTTACAATTCATAGAACAGTTTTTACCTTCCATATATTTCAGTGGAGTACGATGTAAAAATATCTAAATCGAATAATTTGAATCGGTTATTATTGAACTAAACTGAAGTTGAATAATTTTAAAAAAATTTTGAGTTATAAAATAAAATTTTGAATAATTCAATGGTTTTAGTAACTTGTGCATTGCTTTTTCAAGTTGTCTCAACTCTGAATGATATATCTATACTATATATGAAAAAAATACAAAGAAATTTATATGTATATCGTATATAGTTATAGAATGTTATTTAAAGTAAAATTAATTAGTATCGTAACACAAAAAAATATTTTATAATTAAATTTAAACATAAATCAGAATAACTCGATTTTTGAATTTTATAAACTAAAATAAAAAAATAAAATTTAAATTATAAAATATAACTCATCAACTCAAAAAAAATTATTCTATTTGATAAATCGAATTTAATTTTTTTTTTCCAGTTCATCTCATTTACGTCCATATTGTTCCCCCTTTCTTTCTTCTCTCAAAGTGAGAGCTCTTTCATCGTTGAACAATGCGTCAAATAACCCCAAAAAACACAGCTTTTCTCTTCTCTTTTTCCTTTTTTATTTTTTTTTACAAAATTCATTTTTAATCTTCTTGGGTTTTTTTTTTGCAATAAAGTAATGTTTAATATCTCTCTCTTTCCTACGCAGATCGGCAGATGTCACGTGCGATCTGAGGTACAACATCGTGCTTTTCGCTTCTCTGCCTTCTGCAACTCTGCATCCCCAGTTCCCCACCCACCACATAGGTTCACAGACACCCCAAATTATTCGCAATTTTAATCATCCAAAACACTGTTTCAATATGTTTAGAACTCTTAAAAATCCACTCTTTTAAGTGTTAAATCCTCATAAAAAAAACAGGCTTTAGTCTTAATCCACACAGTATTTAGCATTTACTTGTCTTTTCTGCAACAAAAAACCGGGGGAAAAAAAGGAGAAATTTTACTTAAAAAGACTGAAACTTTAGCTTAAAATGGGTTCGTACAAAGAAGTTGCAGCCTTTTTTCACAGCCGTCTTTACCATTATTCCTATTCTCATTATTACCATGCACAAAGGTTATTGTGTTTGTCAATCCAGAAAGATAATCAGACCATTGTTTTTTTCCTCTTCTTCTTTCTTCTTCTTCTTCCTCTCTCCACCATTCATTCTCTTTGATTTCTTCTATTAATAATGACTCCCTTTTTGCCTTCATTATGTCATTAGTTTCCCCTTTAATCATCTTCTGTTCCTTTAACTTTAAATACAAATTTGCAGCAACAATGGTGGCTTTTGCAATTTGCTTGCATTCATTTCTCTGTACCACCTTTTTTTGCTGTTTTCAGCTTCTGGTTAATCTTTTAAGCTCTGGGTCGTAATTATCCTTGTCAGACACGCTTATTTACTGCCTCTGCCACTGTCATACACTCCCCCAAAAGGGCTTCTTTCTTTCAACACCTAACATTTACTTGCCGCTTCCTTCTTCTGTCTCTTTTTATCTATCTGGTTTTTTTCTTCGTTTAGTTACTATTTCTGGGTTATTGCACCAAAGCCATCGGTTTTTTTGTTGTTTCCGGCGGTGACCGGAGATTCAGGGGACAGTAATGGCTGTCAGGTCGGGTGGTTCTTCTTCGTCTGTCCGGTCTCTGCCTCCACCTTGTCCGAAATCGCCACCGGAGTATCCGGATTTGTATGGGAAACGGAGGGAAACAGCTAAGATTCAGATGCTTGAGAGAGAGATTAGTGTTCTTGAGGTGTGTTTTAATTTGGGTTGCTTTGGTATTTTCTTTTCAGTTTTAAATTTGATTATTAAGTTGATTCTCATGCATAACTTGCTTAAAATGTTATGTTTTTTTTTTTTTTACTTTATTAGGATAAAAATGCATACTTTATATGTTCCTGTTAGTGTAAATTGAATGTTAATGTCCTCAATCCAACTACAGCATGAAGAAAATTATTATTGATTCATTCGAACCAAATTGAACATAATTGTTGCTCATGCATTGTGTTTAGCCTTTGAATTTGTAAATCTTTCAAATCAGCTAAACGTTTATGGCTATGGATATAATGTATGATCTGAATGAAGAACCAACTTCGATTTATCGTTGGTAGACAGCATTCTGTTTTGTTCTAGCAAGAGATGATATTATTATCAAATTTGTGACATTTATTTTCATTGTGGCCTGCTGTTGACGATTTCATTCCGAGCAGGAAGAGTTAAAATCCGTCCAAGGTCTCCAACCGGCTTCGAGATATTGCAAAGAGTATGTGAAATTTTTTGGTTACCTTGAATGGAATCTAGTTAGTTAAAAGTTTGGGTAGTTGTATATAGTTCATCTATAGGTAAAGTTGAGCATTAGCTACAGAATTTCTTACATGAATGTGTTTTTCTTCATTTCAGGGTTGTGGATTTTGTGATTGCAAAATCTGATCCACTAATACCGACGTAAGAACTAAAAATGTTGTTAGTTTTCACTAATTTTCATGTACTATCTAGAGGAGGGTTTAAGCACTTATGTTTTATATTTGTCCCTTGAAGCAGGAGCCGGAAGAATCGGAAGTCATGTCGGTTTTGGAAGTGGCTTTGGTACCAATTTCTTGTGCTTCTGTTTTATGTTATTTCTTTATTAGTTGGTATTCATGTATACATAATGGCTACTGCAAACTTGCTGCTGATCTTGGATCTTGTTTCTCTACGTATCCCACTTATGACGTGAATTCCGATCTTTTGCAGTGGAATTCCCTGTTTTAACTTGTCATGGATCTGCTGTTGCTGCTCTTCCGGGTGTTCTTGCCATCTGAAATGCCTGCAGTGTTGTGACGGTGGTTTATGCAACTGCAGCTCATGCATTTGCGACTTATGTAAATGCAGGCCCTGCAAATGCTGCTCGCTGGACTGCAGTTCATGCAAATGCAGCTCATCTGACCCGAGTTCATGCAAGTGCCGCTCGTGCTGCAGTTTGTGTAAGTGCAGCTCCTGCAACTATGGTTCGTGTAATTGCAGCTCCTGCGACTGCGGTTCCTGTAAGTGCAGCAGCTCGTGCGACTGCAGTTCATGTAAATGCAGCTCCTGCGACTGCAGTTCATGTAAATGCAGCTCGTGCGACTGCAGTTCTTGTAAATGCAGCTCGTGCAACTGCTGCTCATGTTCAAGCTGCTGCACAATCCCAAAATGTCAATGTAAATGCATCCCATGCGACTGTTGTTCATGTTCAAGCTGCTGCACAATCCCGAAATGTCGATGCAAGTGCAGCCTATTTGACTGCTGTTCATGTTCAAGCTGCTGCACAATCCCAAAATGGCACTGTTTCTCGTGTCCTAAATCCCGTTGCATCCGAAAGATCTCATGCAGCAGCCGAAACTGTTGCTTATTCCAATTCCCTTCATGCACAGATTGCTTTTGCTGCAAATGGAAATGTTCAACTCCTAAATGTCCAAAGGTAAACCTTTGCTGCAATTGTACAAAAGCCTGTTGTAATCCTTGCTGCCTATTATTCTAATACATTTCTGCATTTCCAAGTGGTGAATTATTGAATCAAATGGTTACAAAACTACAAATCAAACAGTCCCACAATTTGTTGGACATCAAAAACCCAGATTTAAGCTAGAATTGCAGGAACAAACAACTGTTCTTGTAAAAAAACTCAGGCACCATATCTGTCATTTGGGATCACAATGTTAGCTGCTGACAGTGAGAGAGTATGATGGACGTCATTTTCAGGTCCCAAAATTCAAACCAGTGGACCTACACGCTGACATTTCATCATGGATTCAGCAAAATAATTGAATCTGTATAAGGCCCAAAGGATCCCAAAGCTTTTTCATGGTTTTTTCTGCCATGTTTTTCTCTTCAAAATCTCGACCAGATCATGTGGTCGAGATGTCCTTTCGATCAGTTGTTAAAGATTTCAATAACCCCAGAATGCAATCCATGTTCATTTTCTATGATGAAACATCAAAGATGCCTGATTTTTGACTGTGACAGATGCTTGAGGTGGGAAAACAAAAACATTGAAACAGTTTCAGTTGGTGAAAAAGAAAAGATCTTTGCTTTGGGTCCATCTTTGTCCCCCTTTCTTTTCTTTTCCTTGTATTGTGTGATACTTTATCAAGATTCCCCCTTAAATGGACTTGGATGGGTTGGATAAAATTTGTCAATTCAAAAAATTAAACCGATCGAATTCCGAAAAAAAATTTAAAACATAATATATAAAAATATAATAAATGTATTTATAAACTTTGTTAGGTGAAAAAATTTCACCCTAAGTTTAACTACAAATTATGTTTTCACTCAAATTTATTTAAAATTTTGAGTTATAAATAAATTAAAAAAAAACATATTTTTTAGGAATGATCGGGTTAGTTATATATGATTATATTTTTTTCATCCCTATTTGGAGGTACTTATTCATGGGATCAAACCATCAAAAGCATTTAAAATAATTAAACATGTAAAAGTCAATTTAAAAAAAATAAATTATTAAAACTTGTATATGATTTAAATCGAAACTAATTAAAAATTTAAAATGAAATTTTAAGTTAGCAAAAATCAAAAAATTGAATAACTCAAATTTTTAAACTCAAGCAAATAATTTTAAAGCTCCATTTCAAGGAAAATGTATTGGCAAACAAAATTTTATTAGATATATAAAAGAATGACAATAATATTTGACTAAATAGTCCATTTAGCTCCAATTATTTTTTTAAAGAATTTAATCATCAACGTTTTATCCCACCAAACAAAAATGATCCTTGAAAAAAATTATTATCATACTATTGTAAAAGAATTGAAATGATTAAATTAACAAAAACAACCAATAACGTTGTTACGATGGAATGATTTCATATAGATAAATTTGATTTGAATTTAAAAAATCAAAAATTAAATTTATAAAATATAAAATTATTTTTTCTACTACACATTATTCTAATCTAATTATCGTCAGTTTTTTAATTTTTTTTATCTGCAGATGAATCATTTTGACAAAAAAAATCTATTAACAATTAAATTGCTTTAAAAAAAGAATAAATGCCAAAATAATTATTCATCCAAATGTTAGATGTATTTTTTTTGACATTTTACCTTTTAATACCAAACAAAGTGCTAAAATCAAATTTTTCCCAAAAAAACACCAACAACTTACGCAAGTAAACAAATATTAGAAAAGACCCATGTTTTGCATTAAGAGGCTTGTTTACAAGTCAAAGCTTTATCTTAAAAATGAAATTTCTTGGACTAGAGGGTCCTTGTATGGTCATTTTGCACAAGATTTCTTGAATGGAAACCCAGAAATTATAAACTTGTCAACCGCTCAATAATGTCCATGAGAAGGAAACTGGGCTTTTAACTTGGGTTCGAGCATTGCCCCACACTATTGAACCGAATTCAGGTCTAGCCATTGGGCTTGTCCCTCTTTTAGCTACAAAAGTGACGGTATATCTCTTCTTTTCCCCCACGGTTCTGAAGGTGAGCGCTCTGGGCCTGACTGACATCCCGACCGTTGATGGTCCGTTAACTGTGACTTTGTATGTGGACCTTGCAGGGCCGACGTTTGTTAATTCACGAGTGTATCGAACAACCCTTCTGTCCCCGAACAAGACCGAGAATGACGGGTAGTTGAGCTCACCGGGGTCCTTGAATTTCCTCGAACATGTGATGTTGGCGCTTCACTATGGTCTTGAGCGAGCACAAAAAAGTGATGTATTCCTCGGTGGAGATGTCGTTTACTAGGCCTGGTTAAAGAGCTTTCTGGGGATCAACATGGCCAGAGCCGTGAGCCCATGGGTTCGACAACGAATCATCGGCAGCATCGCGGAGAGACGAGTTGGTGTTGTCTTGGGTGTAGGCTGTGGTCATTAGAGCCGATTTTATCGCACTTGGGCTCCATTCGGGATGAGCTGCCTTGATCAACGCTGCTAGCCCACTGATGTGGGGGCCGACATCGACGTACCTAAAACAACAATCAAAACGACTACCATAAATAACTGAACACATTATCAAATTCGAATATATGTTTGATACGAGTATATGTGAATATTCATAGTCGAATATATGTATGATTATTCCTAGTAATGGAACTGTGAAATGTTTTGATTATGAAAATAACTCTTGTAGACATAAAGACGAACAGATTATGGGCACAAAACAAGGGATATAGCCGTTATGAAGTACCTGACATGATATTGAACATGGTCTTTCTCGTGTCTTTAGCCAACCCAGTGGGTCCAACGGCCTCTGACCAAGCGGCCAATATGTTGACTCCCGGACCAATCACGTCCGGTTTCAAGATCTGCGGCGTCACCATATTGGGTCCCCGGGAACTAAACGCCGCAACAACCGGCGACGGTTTTACATTCAACACCGTGCCACCGAACACAAGCGTGGCAGTCGGATTGGGATCGGACCGTGCGTATTGTCTAATCAAGTCGCCGACTTTCCTCCCCACCGCTACGGCCGGTAATAAGTGACTGTCAGCCACCAGCTCCTCGCCGCTAACAGGCGTGTTCGCTAGTATCATCCCGATGCCGCCGGCGTCGCGCACGACTGCGCCCTTTTCAACTCGCGCGTTTGTTCCCCTATCACAGAGGACTACCTTCCCACGTACCAATGCCGGATCGAGTGAACCTGTCAAGCATAAATTACTCGAACTGTTATCTTTGCTGTAAACCAAACCAACCGGTTTCCTTCCCATTCCTCGACCGCTGTAAAGCGAGACGCCGTTATAACGGATCTTATTTCCTAGAACGGCGTAAGCGGGAAAATCTCGATCTAAAGTCCCGGCGCCAACCGTCATAATCCATGGCGCCACGTTGGCAAGACTGGCCTTAGTGGGCCCACTGTTGCCGGCTGAGCAAGAGACGAAAATGCCCTTCTCCATCGCCGTGAAAGCTCCGATGGCGATGGTGTCACGATAATACGGCCCGGATCCGCCACCGAGGGACAATGAGAGAACGTCGACACCGTCTTGGATGGCGCGATCCATCCCGGCCAGAATGTCCGACCCGAAGCAACCCGTTTCCCAGCAAACCTTGTAGGCGGCGATCCGGGCGTGGGTCGCCATCCCACGAGCCGTTCCGCTGGCGTAACCGAGAAAGCTAGCGTTGCCCACGTGAGATCCAGCTGCGGTGCTGGCAGTGTGGGTTCCATGACCGTCTCTGTCACGTGGGGACTCGATCTGTCTACCCTTTTTGTTAATCCCACCGCCACCGGTGGTCATATGGTAGCCTTTTGAAAAGCTTCGAGCTCCGATGAGTTTCTTGTTGCAAAGCTTGGGATTAAAATCAGGAGCCGATTCACACTCTCCACGCCACTTAGAAGGAACCGCCGGCAACCCGGAATCGTCAAAACTCTTCGATTCCGGCCAAACTCCGGTGTCAAGAACTCCAATAACCACATCCCGAGAAGCCTGTTCGAGTTGCTGAGTATTATGACCAGCCCAGAGCCCGGACTCAGAATCAAGCCCTAAAAACTGCGGTGTACGAGTAGTATGAAGATCATAAACGGAATCTTCATAAACACCCAAAACAGAATCCGATTTGCTAAGAGCTTCAGCTTGCTCTGCATCAAGTGAAGCCGCAAATCCATTGAAAGCAGTAGTATATGAATAGATAAGCGATTCCGATGGGGTTGCAGAGAGTGATTGCAAGCTTGAACTGTACCAATCGTGGTGCGTTTCAAACGACAGTGGCTTGTCTTGGTGTCATGTGACCAATGTAGGTTTTTTTGGCGGCGACTGTGAGACAAAGTACGAGGAAGAGGAAGAGGAAGAGGAAGCTGAAGCTGAGGAAGAATGTAGATGAAGCCATGGAAGCCATGGCTGTGGCTGTAAACGAAGGGTTTTATTACTACTATTAATGAACTATGTTTAGTACTAATACTCTAAAAATGGAAGAGATTGAGAACATGATAGCAGGAAAAGCATTAGACTGATGTCGGATTTATAACACACTTGTGTTTCTAAGCAAAGCTATGTAATACGATTCGTATTTTATACATATATTTTATTGGATTAATTCAATTTTGCCCCTAAACTATATCTTTTTTCAGTTTGATACCTAAATTTTTTTTTCGGACAAAGTGTCACTTTAAAATTTTCGATGTTATTTATTTTACCCAAAAATAACCCCGCTTAAAAAAAGTAACTCTGACCAATAAGATCCCGTCACATCATTTTTTTATTTTTAAATTTTAAAATAAAATAAATACATTAAAATATTTATTAATTTAATTATATTTCACATCATACCTCCATCGTCTTCTTCTCCAATTTTGCCTAAACAATGTTTCCTTCTCCAAAAATAACGAATTATTTTGTTCTACAATTGAGTAAATTTTGCAGCCTCTTTCATTTTATTAGAGAGTGACTGAAAAAATAGAACGTATTAGATGAAAGTATGTCACAAAACTAGAGTATTGTGGCCATCGATTATTTTATTTGATAACATGCACCAGAGTGCCATGGTCATTAATTACCCTCCTATTTAATATGTTTGATTCTCTTTTTAGTTTCAATAAAAAAATGGAGGCTTGAAAAAAAATAAAATGATGATTTTTTTCTCAAAAAAGCAAAAGTTTTAAAATTTTAATTTGTGTAGGCTTTTATAAAAATACCATTTGAAGAACTGGAGGTTTGAAAAAAAAGGTAAAATCAAAAAATAAAATTAATGGATCAAAATCAATAAATATTTCATGAACTTGAAAAATCCCTAAACTTCAATCAGGAAATGAGGGGGAAAAGGAGGGGGAATGGGTTGGCAGATATGTGTTTATTAAATATTTTTTATTAATATTTATATTATTTTTATTTTATTTTATATATTAAACCGTAAAATAGGAAAAAAGAAAGTAATTAAGTGATAAGGCGTCTTCTGATTGGTTAGGATGGATATTTTAAAGACGTTAATTTTTTAGGGTGAAATAAATAATATTAAAAATTTTATAAACACTTCGTCCTGAAAAAAAAAATAAAGTACTAAAATGAGAAAAAAAATGTATACTTTTTATGGGGAAAATGCATTAAGCCTGTTCTATTTTATTTAAAGTATCAATAATCAGTATTTAAATTGTAATTTAAGGTGTTTCAAAAAAAATGTAATTTAAGGTCTCGGATATTGAATTATATCACATATAAATGTTATATTATTATATTATATTTTAATTTTAATTCTATTATATATGTTTTTTTATTAATCGATTGATCTAGTGGGATGAGGCACTAGATCTTTTAAGTAAGGTCATGGGTTCTAATTCTGATGTTGTGAATGGAGCAAATTAAATTAAGAGAGTTAATCCGTAACCGGCCTTTGTAGTACTCGATCTAAAGTAATCAATAAATAAATTAAATATCGGTAGTTAATCAAAAAATTGAGCCAAAATTAGGTTGGATAATATTCCAAAAGTGTCTTTCAAAAAAACAATATTCCAAAAGTGTTGATTTTCGATAAAAAAAAATCATCCGATTAATAAAATGAACCGTCTTTCCAGTTTTATCATATAAAATGCAAGATATTAAATTAAATTGAAATCATATTAATACACTATTTTAACTATTAAATATCTAAAATTTTAATTAATAATTAATGGATTTCTAATAAAGTTGATAACAAAAAATAAAATATCGTATTTTTCTAATATTTAATGTAAACTATATTTAAATTTTATTCTAATTTAAATCTTATAGTATTCGAATATATATATATATTCATTTTAATAGTCTAGTGCTCCACTTCTACAACGGTCTACCCATGTCCATAGTCTTAAGCGTGACAGATATTTGTCCATATCAGATGCAAATTGTAAGGTGTGAACTAGGACATAGACATACTAACTAATAGTGAAGACTCAACATCGGAAGGGAAAGGCAGGGACAAAGCTGCTATTGAAGGATGTGGGGAAAACGAGAATAGAATGGCGGTTAAGGAAAAAGGGAAAGGGGAAGCCGATGGTGCAAACGAGTCCAAGGAAAATAGCTCGGAGTATGTCCCGGACCGATCCAAACACCTCACCACAATGGAACCTAAACCCAAAAGTGCAAAGCGATCTTTAAAAGGGAAGCTGGAAGGCAGTAGCTCGAAGACGGCTAAGAAAGCTAAGTCGATGACTTGCCCACCCTTGGATGAAGTTGAACATAGACTAGAGGTGGTGTCCCCTCTCAAGGCACCTATATCGGTGGAGGCTGGTTCACAGCCCCGCCGGGAGCAATGAAGACCCTATGTTGGAACTGCCGGGGCTTGGGAAACCCCGAGACAGTTCAAGCCTTGTCAAGGTTCGTGACCTTGAATGATCCCGATTTAGTCTTTATTAGTGAAACTAGACTCTTCAAGAATAAAATAGATGGTATTCGCAGAAGATTAAACATGGTTGGTTGTATTGATGTTGAGAAAAGTGATGGATGTAGTGGATTGCTTCTATTATGGAAGGAAGGTGTGGATGTTAGCCTCCTATCCTTTTCAAAATCCCACATTGATTTTGAAGTTGCACTTGGGAAGTTTAAAACTCGGTTCACGGGTATGTATGGCACCTATGATCGCACAAGGAAGCATGTAGATTGGGAATTGCTAGACAAACTCAAAGGGGAATCCCAATTACCGTGGCTCCTAGGAGGTGATCTTAACGACATCCTTTGCATGAATGAGGAAGCTGGGGGAGAAGGAAACCAAGAGTGGAAATGGATGCCTTTAAAGATGCTCTTGAGAGAAATGGCCTTTGGGATATTAAACCGACTCGAGGATGGTTCACTTGGCACTATGGGGACAATGTAGACAACCATGTCAAACAAAGAATTGATCGGTATGTGGCTTCTATTCCATGGCTTCATCTGTTTGGACAATGTGAGATCACATCAGACTATACAAAGGACTCGGATCATTGCTTTCTTTTCCTCGATACTGAGGGCAAACAAAGAATAAAAGGAAAGAATGGGGACTATTTTAGGTTCGATGCGTGCTGGGCAGACGAGGATGATTGCTTGAACATTGTTAACAGCGCATGGACCAACCCAGGGGGAGACACATTGGGGAAGCTGAAAAAGATTGGCAAAAGCCTCCATGAATGGCAATCTCATAGAATAACAGTTGAAGTGCGACGCAAGAAACAACTCAAAAAATCTTTTGAGCACCTTCTTGAGCTAAGCACTACTGAGGCAAGATTGGAGGACCTTAGGAATTCGAAAGAGGAGTGAAATCAATTCTTGAAAAAGAGGAGGTGTACTGGAAGCAAAGGTCTCGAGTAAAATGGCTTAAAGAAGGGGATCGAAATACAAGATTCTTCCATGCTTGGGCTAGCAATCGAAGAAAGAAGAACTTGATTAAGGGCATCGAGAATAATGTTGGGGAGTGGATTGAAGGAGTGGAGAACATTTTGTGGTGGCTAAAGAGTTTTTTTCCAATCTCTTCCAATCCGACAATGGCTCAACCTCTAGCATGATCCTTCAAGCCATTGAGCCTTGCATAACACCGGAGATGAACGACAAGCTTTGTGCGGGATTCACGGTGGAGGAAGTCAAAAAAGCTTTCTTTCAAATTCACCCAAACAAAGCCCCAGGTATGGACAACTTACCCGCAGCTTTCTTTCGCAAATTCTGGTCCATCCTTAATGTTGAATTTATTAATTTGTGCCTTGATCTCCTTTTGGGTAGAGTTAACATGGGTGAGGTAAACCAAACTGTTATTGTGCTTATCCCGAAACTGGGTAACCCGACCCTTATGAAACACTTTAGACCAATTAGTCTTTGTAATGTGGTATACAAAACTTGCTCTAAAGTTCTTGTGAATAGACTCAAACATATTATGCACTGTTGTATTGCTGAGAACCAAAGTGTCTTTGTTTCAGGCAGACTTATTTCGGATAATGTTATTGTGGCTCATGAACTTTTTCACTACTTAAAGGGTGCAAAAAATGGACCTAATAAAGGGGCAGCGATTAAACTGGATATGGAAAAAGCCTATGATAGCGTTGAATGGCAGTTTCTTGCAGATGTTATATCCAAAATGGGTTTTGCCTCTAAATGGATTGACACAGTTATGACTTGTGTTTCTACTGTTTCTTACTGTTTCAAGATTAACGGTGTCATTTCAGATCCTTTCAGGCCTTCTAGAGGATTAAGGCAAGGGGATCCCCTCTCCCCGTACCTTTTCCTTTTCTGCACACAAGGGATCTCGGCTTTGCTACTAAAGGAACAATCAGAGGGGCGTATTAGAGGTGTTCGTGCAAGCCAAAATGGACCAAGGGTCAACCATCTCTTGTATGTTGATGACTGCCTTTTTTTATCAAAAACTCGAAGAATGAAGCTATGAGACTTAAGCATGTACTGGCGATTTATGAATCTTCTTCAGGGCAAAAGATCAATGTGGAGAAATCCTCTATCTATTTCAGCAATGGCATGAATGACCAAAGCAAATTGGAAATCAAGGCTGTTTTGAGCATGAGGGAAGATGAAGTTTTGGGGCAATACCTTGGTCTCCCCTTAATCGTGGGTAAAAGCAAAGTGGAAACTTTCGGGTACTTAGATGAAAAAGTGGACAAGAGGATGTGCAATTGGACCAAGAACTTACTTCCCTTTGTTGGTCGAGAGATATTCATCAAATCAGTGGCACAAGCCATCCCTGCTTATGCAATGTCGTGCTTTCTCCTCCCGGATTGCATCATTGATCCGATGGTGTCCACTACTAGAAAATTTTGGTGGTCTGGGAAGAAGAAAGAGAGGGGATGGTCTTATGTGGCATGGCAAAACCTGTGTATACCGAAAGGATTTGGGGGATTAGGATTCCGAGATCTCAAGACATTTAATCTCGCACTTTTGGCCAAGCAAGTTTGGAGATTGCTATGCAACAAAGAGTCACTATGTTTCGAAGTGCTCTCGGCAAAATATTTCCCCAATGGGGACGTGCTTGAAGCAAAACATTGGGGAAAACCTCATTTTTGTGGAGCAGCATCTTCAAGGCAAAAGAAGCAATTAAAGAAAGCTTTCATTGGAAGATTGGGACTAACAGTTAGGTCCGGATTTTTAAAGATAAATGGGGGAGTACCAAACCTATCTCGCTGAAAGGAAGTCACTTGGACAACAAACTTAACCCGATTCGGTGTAGCGAGTTTATGGTGCATAATGTTGCTGCTTGGAATGTTGTCCAGCTTAATCAAGTTTTCTCTGATGAGGATGCAGATGTGATCAGTCGGTGTCCCATTGCACCCCACTCTGGTGATTTGATTGTTTGGGGACACCACTCGTCCGGCACTTATACCACTCGATCTGGTTACAATTTGCTCATTCTACAAAAACATGAGGTAAGAGACTCCTCGACAATCTGGAAGGCAATGGCAAAGCTTCCCACCTTACCTAAAATTCGACTGTTTGGGTGGAGATTGTGTCATGAAGCCCTCCATTTGGGCTACAAACCTAAAGCGGCTGGGCTGGACCTTGGTACTTGTAAAATGTGTAACAATGACATTGAATCTTGCCTTCATGCCTTTCGGGAATGCCCAACCCTTAGAGAAGCCTTTGATCTTTGCTCGCTATCGACATCCTTTCCAAATGGTCAGTTATCGAGTTACAAGGCCTGGCTGGAGGAAGCACTCAAGAACCTTGAGAAGGAAAAGTTCACACTTCTTATCATTCTCCTGTGGAACCTATGGAATCGGAGAAACAAATTGACCCACGAGAACAAGATTCTCCCGATTCGAGCTGTTGTTGATTACGTGCAGGTTTTAGCATCGGATTACAAAGCAGCCCAAGAGCCCATAAGTAAACATGTCCCTTGCAGTCGAGCGAAAAGATGGTATTGTCCACTCGAGGGTACCATCAAGGTAAATGTGGATGCAGCATTCATGCCAAACTCGGGGGCAGCCTCAATTGGAATAGTGGCCCGAAACTCGCACGGTCTAGTCATTGATGCGAGAGCCCATAAGCTACAAGGGGTGCACACTGCTAAAACTGCTGAATCTTGCGCCTACTCGTTGGGCCTCAAAATGGCAGTAGAAAATGATTGGCCAAATGCCTTAATTGAAGGAGATTCTATAGAGGTGGTTAACAAGCTGAACGCTACGTCACTCGATAGGTCGATCACAACAGCATACTTAACCGAAGCGCATCTCATACTGGCCGAACGCAACAACTATAAGGTCACACATATAGGCCGAGAAGCAAATATGGTCGCTCACTCACTTGCACATTGGGACATAAATTGTATTGAGCCTTTTATTTTCTCGTATGAAGTTCCGGATTGTATTGCTAACTTTGTAATTGATGACACCATTTATGGCTAATGAAATACAATCCATCTTTCAACAAAAAAAAACTCTTTATTGTCTTGTCTGCCCATATAAGATTTTTTGTATTTTTTTGAACAAATCAAATTAAATTGTAATTATTGTATTTTTATTTTTTACATCATTATAATTATATTCTAATTATTTATAATTATATAATGTTTAATAGTTGGAAAAAACTTTGATACACAAGCCATGTAAACTTTAGTTTACACGTGTCTTTTAGTTTTAGGGGTTAGGGTTTTAGTTTATGGTTTAAAGTTTAGGGATTTAGGTTATATGGTTTAGAATTTAAGGTTAGTGTTTAGAATTTAGTGTATAGGGTTTGGTTTTTTAGGGTTAGTATTAGGAATTTAGGATTTGAATTTTCATAGTATAAATACACAGGCTTGTGTAAAATTTACACAGTCTGTATATCAAAATTTTACCCTTAATAGTTCTTATTATATACTATTTGTTGCGTTTATGTTTAGGAAATACTTTGATACACAAGTTTGTGTTACATGAGATTTTCAATTTTAGAGTTTATGGGTTTAGGTTGGTTTAAGGTTTAAAGGTTTATAATTTAGAGTTTATGATTTAGAGATTATAAGTTAAGGCGTTAGAGTTGGGAATTAAAGTTTTAGATTTTATAGTTTAAATATAACGGGTTATATAATTTCTTTTACACAACTTATGTATCAAAATATAACTTTTTATGTTTTCGCATTATGTAACATAACTTTAACTATAATCTCAAATACAATATGTAAAATATAACATAATATAAATGTACACAATATATAAAAGCAATTAGGGGTGTTTATCGAGCGAGTCGATCGCGAGTTGAGTAGTGCTCGACTCAACTCGTTACTAGTTAAGCTCGCTAAATTTTTTATCTTGTTTTTTTAAATATAGGTAAAATCTAGCGATACTATTAGATCTTAATATAAACATAAAAATTCATAAGAAAAAAAAAACGTGAGGCCTGTGGAGATAAATAAATGAACCTTCCATGACCGAGTTAGAGATGAAGTCGATATTTGAGTTTGAGACTCTTTCTGGTTTCTCAAAAATATTTGATGAAAAACATAGGAGATAATGTTTTAGAAATTTCGAAGTTTTAACTTTCAAATTTTTTATATAGAAAGTGAAAATAGAAGACTTTTTCTTTTTTTTTTCTTTTACTTTTATACATAATATAATAATAAAAGAAGAATGAGAGATTTTAATAAATAAAAAAGACTTATTATTATAATTTTTTATTGATAAAATTAACTTTTTAATTTTCAAAAAATAAAAAATGTTTTGAAAAATTGAAACCAAAATTTATGGGTAAATTACCTAGCAATTCATTAAACTTTTCTAGAGTTTCAACTAGTATTTAAACTTCTTATAACATAATTTTTTAAGGTAACCACCAAGAAATTATAAAAGAATTTATAAAAAAATAACGAGTTGCTCACGAACTTATCGAGTCGAGTTGGGCCTTTACTCGACTCGCTAACATCTCGAGTCGAGCTTGAATTCGAATAAACTCAAGTTAAACATTAACCGAATTTTGACTGAATCGAATTCAAATTGTTTATGAGCTGCTCAACTCAATAAACACCCCTAAAAGCAATTCATAAATATCTCGAAAGGTATAGACTGATTTAAATACCTTTATGATAATATCTAATACATGTAAATTTTAAAGCCGAATTGATCATTAGGTAGCCGAAAAAATTAGGCACATCGTACCAAGTTAGGCATTATAACCAACCGGTGTTGAGCGCATTGATAAAGCACATTGCATTCTCATGAGAGGATGCGAGTCCAAACCTTGAAAAAGACATTGTTAGAGGCACATCGAACATAAACCATAAGACAGACATGCATATTAAAAAAAAACTTAGGCATAATAGACTTAATCTCCATAAAAACTTGAAGGCCTCAAACCTCACGAAATGCTTAATTGGCCCAAAACATTTGAACAAGAAGTAATCAAGGACATAACTTTTGAGTGAATGTGATGAGATTGTGTCCAATAGTGGTCTTAGTTAAAATACTGTCAAATTAAATCCCATTTATTTTAAATTAAATACTTATTAGGTTGATGTTAGTTTTAAAGTTCAATAATTTTATTTATTTTTTATTGTTTTAATCTAAACTCATTTCCTGAACATAACCATAAATCTCAAACAATAAGATTGGCAAAAAAACTTCAAGTCACCATCTTGATGAAAAAGGGGACATTTGCTCCGGTCAATTACATGTAAGAAGACAACATTCAATCTCTTGCCATCAATAATTTTAAGATTTTAACATTCGATTCAAATTAATCAATCGATGATTAAATATAAATAATCACACTAAAAAAATCGAAGCCGGGAGATAGAAACTAAAGTGTCCTCACTTTTAATACTCAGTAATCAATAGAGGAGAACCCATGCGTTCGAAACACAAATCTGTTTTGGTTTAACCACCATCGTATGATTAATTAGCAGACTAATTTGAATCAAATTTTACAGAGATTCAGTATAAGGGTGACTCTTTTAACCATTTATTTTCATTCATAATAGCAGTATTCAAATTCTTGACCTTGTTTAAGGGACCTAGCGTCTCATCCCGCTAAATCAACTGATTATTGGTTAGAAACAATATTCTTTATAATTAAGAAACTTGCATATTTATTATATCAATTTTCTTATTTGAGGTTCATAATGTTTTTTTTGTAATATATTGGTATGATTATATAGTAATATATGTACATATTTTTAACATTTTAACAATACACATACACCTTATATAATGTAAACATATATTTAAATTTAAAATTTTTAAAATAAATATCATTATCTTTTGTATTAGAACTATTAATTGAGTTCGGATAGATAATATTTAAAACTAAAGTAAGAAGAAACAGAGAGGAGGCAGGACAGTCAAAAGGTTGGTTAAATGGGTGAGTAGAGATGATGGGTGTGATTTGGAACATGCCAGTCAGAGTTTGTTCTTCTTACAACTTCCCTACCTGTCTTCTAGGATCAGAACAAGCTAGGTAAAGTAATTCGATCTTTTAATACAAAATTTTTAAATTTATAAAATCTGATTCGAACTAATCGACCAATCAATCAGATATTAATAATTTTAAAAAATAAAAAGATTGGGGGTGGAAGAAGATATCATATTGATGAGATATTATGAAATTGAGAGTTTCCATAACAAAATCATACAACACTTGTCCAAAACATATGTAAGATCAGGGGAAAAGGGTCTAGATGGATTAGAATTGAAGAAAAGTTGCATTCATATTTATTCACTGGTAAATGTTGTTTTGATTTGGGTATATTCATCAATGGAACCTTTTAGCTTAGGTTTTAGGTTTAAATATATGTTTGGTCCCTAAATTTATATATTATTTCATATTGATTTTTCAATTTTTTGTTTCATATTAACCTTTGAATTTGCCTCTTTTTTTTAACTAAACTTTGAATTTGGCTTCTATTATGTATATTAGGATTTTTTTGCCCCAAGTCACGAAAGACAAAGTTCAAGAGTTGATATAAGACAAAAAAAGGACCAATATAAAAGATGATACAAAGTCATGGGCTAATAGTATATTTAAGCCTTATATAATACTTTTATGGGCCACAAACATTGTAATCGAAGATTTAGAGAATTAATTATTTTAATGGTATAATCATTTTTTACACGTTAAATATCGATTCAGATGTAGCACATAGTATATTTAAATTGTGCGAATACAATTAAAATTACGTGCAAGTTAGATAAATAAATAATATTTTTTGTATTTATACGAGGATTCAAGTATAAAATGTAAACCGGAAAACAAAACATAAATTTGCAAAATATCATGATAATAAGTTTTTTTTATAAGCACTAATAGTAAGCTTGCAACAGAAGTAAATAATGATGAACGGTCACGGAAGCTGACCTGTTTAGCGTAAGAAAATCATGATAATGCTAAGTACTTTTACCTTAAAAATATCAATTATTTCATTAGTTCCAGCAGTTACAAAGAGTTTTTTAAAATTTTTAATTTTTTTTTTCTTCGTTAATTTTCTTCTTCACATGCAACGGCCTTTGACCGTTTTGTTGGTTTTGTAAATAAATAAAATTCATCTTTTCTCGATGAATGTTTTATTTTTATTTTTTTGATTTGCCAAATTCATATCATATCTGTTTTTTGACAATTTTTGTGTCTGTTTTTATAGCAATTATAGTCTGTTTTTATGACAGTTGTCCATCTTTTGGTAATTTTGCATTCGGATACGAGTATCAACGAGCGTTTTGTCAGCGAAAGAGGTCGGTCTGTAGATGTTTATGATCCCCTTTTGTGGTTGTGCCCTTATGCCAAGAACAAGTAGCGCAATGATTTGCTTTCTCCATAAAACACTCTGGTCAAAGTAGTTTGCTCACTGGATTTCATTCAAAATATTGTTCAAGTTCTTTTGAAAGTGATAGGTTTTGTATTTTAATGTCTTTCAAGCCTCTTCAATTTTATTGTATTTATTTTTACGCATTGATCTCTCAATGTTTGAAGTGTGATTCCTTTGTAATCTTTTCACTTTGAATATAATCTAGTATTTTAAAAAAATATATTTTACAACTTGTAATCATGGAAACTTATTTCTATACTATTACGGCCAATAACGAACGCATGATTTTATGTTAGAAAGAGTAAACCTACAAAATTTTAGGGAACAAAGTAGATTTTTAATAATTTTTTAATCATATACAAAATTTAAATTTTTTGAGAGATAACAGTTCCCCAATCCCCTTGGTCCATCATTGATTACAAGCTTACAACACAAAAGATCAATGTCAAAGTATCTTCTAAAGTAGGGTTCTTTTCCATTCTTTGTATTATTGAAGTTTGGTGCAAGGTTGGCCCCAAGCCCTCAATTACTTTGCATATCCATTTTGGCCTAAAAATATGGATTCAATTAGTTTCTTTTATGGGGGTTTACATAATCATTTGGGACTAATAATTAAGAAACAAAAGCTTAATGAGAATTACAAAAGAAGGGAGCATGATTTGAGGACGAGGGAGAGCCTATGCTATAACAAATGAAGCACTCTCATAATAGATATTTACACTATTCAAATTAACCAATCAATAAATTTGATAACGATAATTATAAAAAAAAAACGCTCCCAAGCATTATTCTTCCTTCCTAGAAACATACATAAATCCAGATTTTATTTTTCCTATTTACTTTGCTTCATTCTAATTATATTGTTCCAGAAATAAATACAAATTCCTGAAAAACAAAACAAAAATTAATGTAACTGAAACATGTTTGCTCTCGAAAGAAACACACACTCTTAACATTCATGAAACTGGGAAAATCCAAAAGCAATATTTACAAATGTGAAATACGGTTCTTCTAGTCTATATTGTGTTCTTCCCTAGACTTATGGTGAGTAGGAGAATTCAATTTATTTTCGGTATTTTGTTTTAGGGCGTCATTTTCCGAGTAAACCGAAGACATGCTCGACGATTTGCTATGATGGCTATGTCCCTGGCGGGGTTTATGTCCCTGGTGATGATGGTGATGATGGCCATTCTCTTTGTTTAACCTGGGTTTTAGGTTCACGTTCCTTTGTGTCATTGTCCTCCTTTGGTGGCAAATCACTTTGGGTTGGAACCGTATAAACAAAGGTACCAACCGAGGTGTCTTCATAGTTCAGAAGTGGCTCCAAAATCTTAACCACTTCACTCATTTTGGGTCTTTGTTTCGATCGTTGACTAATGCATTGGTAAGCCAATGCAGCCGCCTTTCGAGCACCCGTTTCCGAGTATTGCCCCTCGAGTTTAGGGTCCATTATCCGACCAAGTCTCCTAGGTTCATTCAACATCGGCCGTGCCCACTCTACTAAGTTTTGTTCCCTCGGAGACCGGCTCTTGTCTAAAGATCTCCTCCCTGTTAGCAGCTCCAAAAGTACAACTCCGAAGCTATAAACATCACTCATTGCCGTCAAGTGACCTAAACAACAACATATAACAATCAGTTTTTCGACAAACTAAACATCAAAAACAGAATCAAAACATGAATATGGATCAAAATTTTCCAACCTGTCATGATATATTCAGGAGCAGCATATCCTTGGGTCCCCATTACCCTGGTTGAAACATGGGATTTATCCCCTTCGGGGCCATCTTTCGCCAGCCCAAAATCTGAGAGTTTAGCAGTGTAATCCTGAATAAAAAACAAGAACATGTTAGTGGAATGTAAAAGTCCGATGTTTCGAATTCGGTTATAAAACGAGACAACAAGAACTTACCAAGTCCAACAAGATGTTTGAAGCTTTAAAATCTCTGTATATGACTGGTTTTTCAGCGTCATGGAGATATGCAAGTCCCTTGGCAGCTCCAAGAGCTACTTTCATCCTTGTCGACCATGGAAGAGGCACTGAATACTCTGCAACACAATTTGGACATTAATTTAACATATAAAACACAAAAACAAAACAAAAACAGGTAAAATTTAGAGACAGAACATACTTCTAAACAGTTGGTTTTCAAGGCTTCCCCTAGGCATATATTCATACACAAGGAGCCTGTGTTCTTCTTCACAACAATATCCAATCAGTTTCACCAGATGCGGATGGCTCAATTGTGCAAGAAACACCACTTCGGTCTGTAATAAATCAAACAAACAAATTCTCAATCTTTCAAGCATTGAAAAAACAAATTGGAATTTCATTTAAAGAAGACAAAATATTTACTAACCAGCCACTCTCTGTGTCCTTGGCAGCCTTCTAAATCCAGGAGTTTAACAGCAACAGGCTGAGCTTCTAAACCAGGCCTAAGCTTATCATCAATGAACCCTTTATGAACCGGTCCAAACCCACCTTCGCCCAGAAAATTAGCCGATGAAAAGCACTGCGTTATCACCTTCAGCTCCTCGAGTGTAAAAACATTGAGATTCGAACCGGCGAGCGAGATCGAAAGATCCTCGGACAGCATCGAGCCGGGATAGCTTAGCTCTAACATTGCAAGCCTGCCAAAAGAACCGCGTTTTGAATCTTCTTTATTTGGCTCGGGTTCTTCCGGTTTCTCATTCTCCATACCCTTTGAACATCTGGGGATAATCGATCTCCAGCTTAGCTTCATCATTTCTGTCATTTTTTGCTTCTCTTTTTGGTCTGAATTGAAAGTAAATAATTCTACAAAAACTGGGTTTCACTTATAATGAGGTTTTGAGAGACCAAATCACCAACAAAAAAACAAAACTGGTCTGAAAATTCAACACCCTTTTCTTTATATAGCTTCTGACACGCTTTGATTCTGTCTTTCAGATCATTCTGATAAATATTTGGAATTCTTCCGAGTTCCACACATGTTTTATAAGTTGTATTAGTATATATAATTATATAGAGAGAGAGAGAGAAAGAAGATTATTATATTGATTTGATTGATTGGAAATCGAGTCCACAAAGGGTGGTGTTGGTGCCTGGTGAAAAACAAAAATTTGACGCGGCTGCCAACATACACCCTCTTTGATTTTTCTGTAAAAAATGTTGAAACTTTGGCCTTTTCGCCTTTGGAATGTGTTAAAAAAACACGTCAAAGCTCGTTATTTTCTTCCGAAACAAATATTATGTATTTTTAAAGTTAATTTGCATGAAACGATTGGATTTTACATTTTAAATTTGAGGGTATAATTGATGGAGAAGAACAACAATGGAAGCTCAATCTAGTATTAGACTTGTTAATGGCAAACGTGAGATTAATAGTTATTAATATTCGGTTGATTTTTCCATTCTAATTTGGACGAAAAAGTTCACAATCAATGATGATTATGATCACGATAGAGGTAAAGGATATGGAGAGAAATGAGATCTAGGTTATTTTTATATCGTGTTCAACTTTGGGAGAAGTTTATAATTTATTTATATATATATATTGGAGAAGTCTGATGACTATGTTAAGTCTAACCCCTATAAGGTATAGTGAACGGGATAAAATAATTTTATTTTGTCCGTCGTTAAATTTGACTGGTGATTTAGTAAATTTTACATCTATCTTATCAAAATCAGTATAATTTGAGATAAAATTATTTCAGAAATTTTTAATATGTTTCACTTCGAAGACTCTCTTAATTGATATTTGTTGAGCATTAATCAACAAATGGACGCTATATGAAGGGATTATGACGGCCATTATATTAGGTATAACAAAACTAATGACTTTTGATCAAATCTTAAGTCTGGGTTAGTTTTGATTTTGTAATAGAAGGGATGCCTGCAAATATATTATTATAGTCAATAGTTTAATAAAAATAGATTTAACAGTGAAATAAATATTTAAATTATACCTTTTTCATATAGACGTTTAAATGATATTTTAGATCAAATAAGTGTCTAACGGTTTTTTTCGTAATTTATGATTTTACCGTGACAGACGTTTTTTCTCGTTATCCAATTAAAATCGAACACGTGGCATAATTTTTTTGAAATTAAAATTTGAAAAATAAAAATACTAATTAACTCAATAATCTTTAATTTCTCTAAAACCCCAATCCTAACCCTAAATCTCTAAATTCCTCCACTCCAACTACCGATTCAACCAACACCGATCACTCTTATCTTCCTTGGACCCCACTACTGAAAATCCCATATTCTCATCGTAAAAAACGGCAAATGAATTGTCAGCGAACACCCAACAATAAAGAAAAATAGTCAGATTGGGTTTCGACCGAATACTAGAGGGTGGAGGATGTCGATCGGTGAAGTACCCCGAAACTTGGGCGGTGAACCACTTACGTGTGAAAGATGTCAGGCGGTGAGGGATATGTGATTTGAGGGTTTGATTGAAAGAAATTAAAATTTTGACTTTTTAAATTTAAATTTCTAAAAAAAATCAAAAAATAAAAAACATATATAAAAAGCAAGCCACGTGTCATGTTCTGATTAGATGACTAAATTTTTTTAATTGTCATTAATAAAAAAATCTTATTTGAATAACATAATGAAACGTTAAATATATATTTGGCTAAAAATAATTTAAATACCAAACTGAAAAAAAATATAATTTGAATATTTATTTAATTGTTAAAAAAATAGGAGTAATGTTTGCTTCGAAATGGATAATACTGAGTTGGTAAAGCATTACTGGCGAATCATCAGAACCGCGTGAACTGTTTGGACTTTTCCTTTGAGGTTGACCTCTCCGCGCATACCACATCGTAGGGGCCGCAAAGCTGGTGGGGGAGGCTATCATCACCATGCTCGACATTATTGTCCATTAACAGTCTCACACAATTTTTCTAAAATATCTCATAAAGATTGTATTTTTAACAGTTTTATCTAAAAAAATAATCTCGATATATATTATTTCTGAATTTATCAACATCCTTTAAAAACTATACGAAAAACCCAGAAAAAATACATTTAAAAGCATGAAAATGACATCTAAAAAATACAATTAATTTAGTTGGATGGAGTGTTAAGCATTTAAACAACGCTAGAGATTCGAATTTATCAACATAATTTTGTAAAAAATCGTGCATGGGACTAAGACTTAGATGAGAGGGACTATGCTTAACTATGACAAGGGGGTTCTTAGAAATATTTCGTTTTCAAAAGGAAGGAAACGATCAAATGAAGCAAAATTGTCAAGGGTGATTGATTCCAGAGAATTATTCGTGTCGTCACCTCACCTTAACAAAGCCAATGGTCAATAATGTAACATATGGTTTTATATTATGTTAGTGCATTAAATATTATTTTATATCATATTTATATATATATCGATTGAGTTTAGTTCAATTAGTATTGTCATTAGCACAACATACATGAAGCGTTTAATATTCTCCTATTTATGGGTAAGGTTAGAGTTTAGAATTTAGATTCTAAAGTTATAGATTTAGATTTTTTTTTTAAAAGAGCGAGTATGCATATTTGTATACTTTTTTGATAAAAAAAAGATTGTTATCACGTACCTCATTAAAAAAATTCATAAACTTAGATGGAGAAAAAAGAGAGTACATGGTAACAATTACATATCGAAAAAAAACTTACTCTTGTATACTTTTTTTGTACAACATGTGTATGAAAAAAATTACTCTAGTAATAATAGAATAAAAAAAGAAACAAACTTTGATACACAGCTCGTGTAAATTAAAGTTTACATGTGTTTGTCAAATTTGAAACTAGAAGTTTAGTTTAGGGGTTTGGTTGTAGGGTTTAAGATTTAGGGTTGGAGCTTAGAATTTAGGATTTAAAATTAGGAGTTAGGGTTAGATTTTAAGATTTAAATTTTAAAGAAGAATTGTGTAAATTTTTTTACATATATTGTGTATCAAAATATAACCATAATATACAAAATATTAACTTTTTGTTGGTGTTATTCATAAATCGTCTCAAATTTTAATTATTATGTCTTTATTTGTATGTTAATTGTATCACATCTAATAAAATAAAGTTTAACCAATTAAAAAATATTGTATGCATTAATAAGATATATCATATCTTTAAAAAGATAATTCATGCATTGAACATGGACTATGAAATGAACATTAAACGTTTTACATGAATAGAAGTCGTTTCGGACAAATATAAAAACATTAAAGTGCTTAAAGCTTGCATATTAAAAAAATAATGAAATCAAAAGATTAGTGTTGAATTTTCATGTTGCAATCCCATCAAAAGACTGGTTTCTTTAATTTTCGTACACAAAAAACATACGTATCGTTGAAATTTATGGTTGAAGTGAACAGAACTGAACAAAGACAACATAAAGATGTATGATTAGCTGGAAACTATGAAAGTTAATCCAACAGAATCATGGTCAAATCCTTGTAATGGCGCTGGGTTTTTCTGACTGATTACTACAGATTCAATGAACCCTTCTGCCCGTAGAGTTTTGTCTCTTTTTCCCCCTTAAACGCGTACGTCATGTGCTGAAGTTTGCGGAATCAAAAACTCGTGTCCCAGCACCGAGTTCCCGACCCATCTTGTTTTAGTTTTTCGACTTGGTTCCCGTCAGATCTTCGACGACCTTCTGGATTATGAATACCGGTTCAGATCATGTCGGATTTAGGGTGAGTATTTGAACGAATCGAGTTAAAAATTTTGAGTTAATTAAGGTGAGCAATAATATTTTATACAATAAAAATGTTAAAAAATATGAAAACCGAAAATATTATCACACAACTAAAATGTTATACTTTTTGATAACATATATGTTAGTGGTAAGTTTCGAAACTTATAGCCAAGTTCCGAAACTTGTTGTAAAAAAATATTTTGATAACATTTCATGATGCAACCTAAAATATTATCATAAAGAATAGCATTCGATTTTGTGGGTAACATTTTAGGTTCCGTATTTTCTAACATATCCGCTGTGCTAATTTTTATTTTGTAGCCTTAAATTAAAGCTTCACACTATTGACTCACAGATATATATAAAAGATATTTACGTGAATATATCAAAGTCCATCCTTCTCAATTCGTAGAATTATGTTTTTTTTCCCGTAAAATCAGTGATAAAATCTAGGTAACAATTTGGAGGACCAATTTAAGTTTTTAAAAAATTTAGAGGCGCGAATTATATTTTTTAGAAAATTTGAACGTTTAACTAAATTTTTTAATATATATATATATGAGATATTTAATTTTTAAAAATTATGAGATAAAATTTAATTGAAAATATTTAAAACTTTGAAATTTAATATGAATTTTTAAAAATTTTAAAATGATTAACTTAAAACTTTTAATAGTAAAATATATTATAAATTTTCAAAAAATTTGAGAACTATAATCCCTAATCCCACTACCTTTCGCAATAAAGCTAAAACATAATGCAAAACAACAGGAATCAAATAGAAGTGACGGAGCCACATATAGGTTAGGGTTCAATTGATTCCACTTGATTTATTGTAGTATTAGATTTTTAAGGAGTTAAATAGAATTTTCAAAAAATTAATATAATTTTTTTCATAAAAATATTAAAATTAACTTCATTTAATTTATTCAAGTATAAAATTAATAATATTTATATTATAATAATATAAAAATCTTCGTACTTTACGTTCTACTCTAATTTCATTATAAAAATTATGACTGTGTCACCGTCAAATAATTTATACCACTAATAAAATACACAGATGCAAGATGATTTTTGGATCTCACCCATCATTTACAGCACGCCTATTATTCCAAATCATCACGTGTTTTTATTCAAAAGTTGTTGCAACAACAAAAGCTGTTTGCAAATAAAGAAACACAAATGCGTCTCATGTGGGCGGTGGCGTGGCATAATATTTTACTAGTTTTGCTTTGAAAACAAAGTGATATAACTGGAAAAATCATTTTATAATAAATTTCCACCGATTTGAAGAATATTGTTGATGGATATTATGATTTGGAAAAAATAATATATTTATAAGAATTTGTTGAACAAAAAATCAAGTTGGTGTAAATTTTTAAATTTTGATTTAACTCGACTCATGACCATCGCTTATAATTATTTAAAAAATGTGTGAATTTGTAACTTACAAAGAGGGGTCAAGAATTTGAGTATGAAGCTCAATTGAATTAACATTTTCTATGTTCTGCACTTCTACTAATAAATTATAAATGAAATCCCATATATATATATATTTTAAAAAATTCTTAATTTCATATTTCGAGATATTCGTTTATTATATTATTTTATCTATTCCCATTGGCTAATCCTACTTAACCCCCTGCTTCTCCCCTGCTTTAAGTTTACCAAAAAAACAGGAAGAAAACTCAAAAGAGAGATTGAGAATAATCATGGCTCGATTAACCCTGTTCTCCTCCATCATCCTTATGCTATGCGGCGTCGCCGCCGCATCAACCTTCGAGGACTCCAACCCTATTCAGATGGTATCCGACGGTCGCCGTGGCTTCGAGTCCTCCGTTCTCAGTGTCATCGGCGATACACGTCATGCTATCTCCTTCGCCCGTTTTGCTTACAAGTAAGCTTTCATTTTCTCATCGGAAATTCAGACCCTTTATCTTAATTCTTTTGATTTGCACTCAAATTTTAAAAACCCCAGAAAAAAATTGAAACTTTAGATAAAAATTTGTTTTTTTGTTGGTTTAGGCATGGGAAGAAGTACGAGAGCGTGGAGGAGATGAAGCTTCGGTTTCAGATTTTCAAAGAGAATTTGGATTTAATCCGATCCACTAACAAGAAAGGCTTATCTTACACTCTTGGTGTTAATCGTAAGTTCTATTTTTTTTAAAGTTAAAAGATAATTTCAGTGAATATCCGCGGTCTGATTCCGACACCTAGCTGATTTGATTTAGTTCAGTTCAGTTCCAGTATGTTTGGTTACAGGTCAATGGTAGACAGAACTTAGTTTTGCTTGATGAAACTGTGAACTGATGTTTTGTTTTGTGTTTTATTATGAACTGATTATTTGTTGAGTCAACGATCCAGAGTTTGCTGATTGGAGCTGGGAAGAGTTTCAAAAACACATGCTTGGAGCTGCTCAAAACTGCTCCGCTACTCTAAAGGGCAATCACCAACTCACCGATGCCGTCCTTCCCGAATCGGTACAAATATGAACATTAAGAATCTTTTACGAGATTAGTATAGTTTGTATTCGGTTTGAATGTTGATACTAGTATCTGTTAGATATTAGTATGTTTGCTTCTTTCGAATTTTTTTTTTCATATATGGGAGAATCATATCGTTCCATATATGTGTTAGACATAAGTATCGAGGGTTGGGATAAGTGGATAACATATGTGTATTGATCGAATAATATCTGCAGAAAGATTGGAGGGAAGCAGGCATTGTCAGCCCTGTCAAATATCAAGGCCCCTGTGGATCTTGCTGGACATTCAGGTTAGCTTTCAGTTATGATTACAAAATGTGTTTTATTCAGCCTCGTTTTTTTTCATGTGTTCGAAGGATTATACTCTCATATTCATGTCCAAATATCAATGTTTTAAGTTGTACCTTTATGCATTTGGATATTGCAGTGCTACCGGCGCTCTGGAGGCAGCTTATCATCAGGCATTTGGGAAAGAAATCTCTCTATCCGAGCAGCAGCTTGTGGACTGTGCTGGAGCATTTAATAACTTTGGTTGCAACGGTGGGTTGCCATCTCAAGCCTTTGAATACATCAAATATAACGGTGGCCTTGAAACCGAGGAAGCTTACCCCTACACTGGAGAAGATGGTGTATGCAAATTCTCAGCCGAAAATGTGGGTGTCAATGTCATCGACTCTGTCAACATTACCATGGTAAGTTCATGGTGTTGCTTTCCTGGTGTAAACCTGAAAATAAATGCCTTGTCGATTTAAATGTTTCATCTTTCGATTTATCAAACATAGGGTTCCGAAGATGAATTAAAGCACGCAGTCGCCTTTGTTCGGCCAGTTAGTGTGGCCTTTCAAGTTATCCCTAGTTTCCGGCTTTACAGGAGTGGGGTTTTCTCCGATGAAGCTTGTGGTAGCACTTCACAAGTAAGGTTTTTCTTCTCTTACTCAGATTTAAGTTGTGAGAGTCAAATACATCTTTTGCCTAATCCAAAACTCCGGGCCTTTTTATGTTGCAGGATGTGAACCATGCTGTTCTTGCAGTTGGATATGGAGTTGAAAATGGTGTTCCATATTGGCTCATCAAAAACTCATGGGGATCCAAATGGGGTGACCATGGCTACTTCAAGATGGAGATGGGGAAAAACATGTGTGGTAAGTCTCGACATTCATTAGATTTCAGACTTTTCCAAATCAATGAAAATCTTTAAAAAAAAAATTTGAATATACCCATGTCACAGACATCATACAATATATATATATAAATGTGTTTGAATTCTCTTTATGCTGATATCTCCAATTTGGTTGTTGCAGGTGTGGCAACATGTGCATCATACCCTGTTGTTGCTTGATCTGATTAAGGAACTGGTTGGATTCTTGACATTGCTTTGTGTTTCAATTATGGTCTAAGAATGTGAAGCGTCAATGTCATGGTTTTTTATGTCTGATGTAACAAAGTCGTGCTAAAATGAAATCTTATCGTCAGAATATCTCCTTCCTGTTTTAATAAAAGTTTCGAGTATTTGAAACTGATGATACAATGTAAATCTGAACTTCCATCTTCGCTAAATGATGGCGCTGTTTCTGAATAAGCTTAACAGCCCGACTTCTTTCATGCATGCAAAAATTTTTTGAAAACACCCTACATTAAGGGACTACCGGCTGAAAAGGATAAGTTGATGAATTTCTGAATGACTTTATTTTCTTCCACCTTCAGTCCTAGTTTCTGAATCCTCCCACTCAGGTGAAACTCAAATGCAGATGTGGCAATATGAAGGTAAAAACTTTGTTTTACACACAATCAAATAGTTAAGGAATCAGACTAATTTATAACATCACATCCTACTAATCGAGGCTATCCTGCCGCACTAGTCACATCCTACAAAGCCTAGACTGAACAGTTTTGTCAGAGCTCCACTAATATAATTGTGAGACAAATATAAACCCATACCCGATGAATCTCAAGCATAATGAAGCATTCGGTAACGAAAATGGATCATTGGGTGGTCACTGATCATTCAGAAGACAAAAGATCTTAGAGATGTTTACTGGAATTTCGATGTAAAATGTAAGAATCTGTAAATGCCTGCAATGGGAATCAATGGAAGTACTGGGGTTTTTGTTTTTGCTGGCACTTCATTGCTCGCTCAAGATAGATTACAAAATATTTACTAGGGTTTTTGTGTTTTGACAGCTTTTTACTTAAAATTTTTTAAAAATAACAAAAAAAATCAACTTTTAAGTGTTTTTGACACTTTGATTTGCTCTCTAAACTAACTTTTCAAACCTTAATTTTTCAAAAAATTAATTTTTTTAACTTTTGTAAAATTTTAATTTGGCCCTAAACTTTAGTTTCCCACCACAACAAAAAAAAAACAAATCAAAGCTTTAGTCTTTTTATCTTTTTAGATAAAGACCCAGCAATATAAGACTATAGCTATTGGGCCTGTAGGCTGCCATTTCCATTTGATATTTTCAATGGAAAAAACACACAGAATAAGCAGAGAACGTTTGTTGCAGCATTGAGTCTTGACCCCATCCCAAAGAAAAAACAAAAAAAAAATTCAATGCTTATACTAGATGAACTCTGTATCAATCCAGCTTTCTGTCACTGAAAACTGAGTAATTTGAATAAAGTTGAAACCTTTTTTCAGAGAAGTGGTGGAAAATGTCTAATGAGAGGAACGTTTCTTCCAATCCTACATCTCCCCAAGAAGATGCTATGTAAGCTTTCAATCCTTCACTTTCATTTTTCAAAGTTTTCATTTTTTCCCTTCATCAACTACCTCCATTTTGTTGGACAATTCTGCTACTTGAAGAATTTTAAGTTTTGTTCCTTCATTCATGCCTTCGGTAACCACTTTCTTGGTTTTGTCGTATAAAATTATTCCATAATTATGCATGTTTAATGTAAATTTTGATAATCTAACTTGATCTTAGCAATTTTTTTACTCAAATGAGTAATGGGTAGTTTCAAATTTTGAGTCATTTGTAGGTTCCTTGATATACTTCACGAGGCTCCATTATTTGGTCACCGGAAACCAAGAAGTATCCTTGGAGGTGTTTTTTACTGTTTCATACTGGCAAGTTGAAGTTCATTGCTATTTTCTATCAAATAATGGAACTCTCAATCTGTGATTAGGCAAACTCTGATTGTTTTTCATTTTTAGGCAGGTTATGCAATATTGGCTGCAGCAGCTCCTTGGATATTTCGGCCTCTGGCGAATTTCGTGTTACCGTTGCTTTGCAGTTGCGATGTTGTTCTTTTAGTAGTCACAGGTATCATTGCTAGGTCTTATCTTGTATTTATTAAACACATTCCTTTATATCTTAGTTTGATATAGAAGGAATGTGGTTCGATAACACGGATTTGAGTGCATGCTAACTTTTAAGTTCTTGTTCAACTTTTACAGGCATTTTTCAGCAATATCATGTTTATCAAGTCCAGAAGATACGTTTACAAGTAACTTTACCGATTACTTCTACCCTGGTGGTTTCCTAAGTGACATTTAGATTTGATAGAAGACATTAAATGTGTTTGTGTTCTGTAGGGTTATTATAGTTTCAGTCAGAAGTTGAAGCATATTGTTCGTATACCATTTGCCATCACTGCTTATGGTGAGTGTGTTTTCCTTTGTCCACATGAACGATAGTGGCTTATCTCTATGGAACATTTTCGATTAGGAATTATGATGTACTTTTATAATAAAGGTAGGTCTTTTTTTGTCGCATCTTCATTATCGTTGTTTTAGGAACTGCTGCAATGATGCTGGTCATGGTCTGGCAACCCTACATTACTGTTCTTTCCACCTCAGCTATACTCAGGTACCCAACGGCTCAGTGATAATTCCATTTCTTTTAAGCTTGGGACATATTTCTTATGCTTGCTTAAGGATTTATTCAAACTTTTTTTTTTAACTTTTTAGACTTTATCGGGATTGAGAGAAGTGTTGATTTTGTATCCTATCACATTGATTGAAATGTTTGCCTCTTGAAAAATATTCTATTTAGTTTTATGTTAGAATTTGTCATTGGGGACATATGATGTTCTTATTGATTGCTGGGAAGTTAGTTTTAATTGATATATATATATATATATATTATGATAACATTCCAAGTTCTCCTTTCATTCAAAACTACATATCATTGACAATTTCCCACTTGATTTGCAGGATAATTATGGTAGTTGAAGCAGTATGTTCTGCGTTCTTTATGAGTGTGTATATAGGTAAGCTCACATACATGTGTACAACTACTTGAGGAGTTTAATTGAATAAAACATGCTTATAATCTAAGGGATTTTTTTCTTTTTTCTTTTAAATTATTCAGTTAGGTTCCAATATAGTTCTGCACTTTTTTGGTTATTGTAGGTTATGTACACCAGTACAATTCATTGGATTCTCAGCCTGATGTTTTAAAGTCATTATATTCCCCCCTTCAACCACAAAGTCCTTTGGAAGATTTGAGGTAATGGAAAAACTTTTATCAATCCAATCTGAACTATATTTTGAGATTCACCGTGAAAGAAATTCCGTCTTTCGATCTTTAATTAGTTAGACGGTATAATATTGCCATTGCTGCAGCTTTGCTGGTTATCCTGATTATGGTTGCTGCAGGTTCAGTTGTCATGAAACCAAAGATAGGTAATGCTGTTTAGATGCCATGTTTGTTTCTGATTGGTGTGCCAGGTATCATGATGGTGGTCGACTCTCCGACCAGCAAATGGCTTTACTGCAGTATCAGCGTGAAAACCTTCATTTTCTGAGTGAGGAGGTACTCGGATCATCTTATACCTATAATTCATGATTGTTGTTTTCCTCATTCAATTCGAGTAGCGTAGCAGAATACTGTAATATAAGTAATATGTTTCATTCTTGCAGGTTCTCCGATTGCAAGAGTGCTTAAGCAAATACGAAGGATCTAATGATGGAAGCACACCTCAGGTGGTTATCTTTCTTTACAGATGAATTTTGGGATAACTGTTCGAGAAATCGTCAAAATAATGGTTACTCTCGACTTCTTTTTCAGGTCGATCTTGCCCATCTATTAGCAGCTCGTGATCAAGAATTGCGAACAGTTTCAGCTGAGGTACACTAGTTAATGTCGGAAACATGAAAATTTGTGGATTTGCCTTATTGATGGCATAGATATTCTTTGAACAATTAAACCTTTCATTCTTGCATATCATCTGTTGTTTTCTTGTGCACCTTTTGCCCTTTTCCATGCTGTTCTATCTGGTTTGAACTTATGTTCATGCAAACCCTACAATCCTATGTTGCTCCCATTCTTCATTTTTCTTGAAGTATATGTTCCTCACACCCGAGTCCGAGACATTTTCAGACATGGGTGTGGTGTTTGACACTCTGGATACACGAAAACTTAGATAACTGTATCAGAAGGATATCCATAGGACCATATCCAACACTTATGCTCAAGTCTGAGTAACATATTAGTAATATATGCATTTCGTTTCAACTTCGAGCATTGATAGTGAGCGTTTGACCTTACTTTCCGGCAGTTTTTCAGAGAAGTGTGATAGTCTTAGATTCTATCAGAAACTGAGATATTAAACTATTTGAATTGTAGATGAATCAACTACAGTCCGAGCTAAGACTTGCTCGTTCTTTGATGGCAGAGACGGAAGCAGAGGTCTAGCGTGTTCGAGCAACCAACAATCAGGTAAACTTTGAGTTGAAAAGAATTTGACCAACTATTCCCAACAATTACACGCTTTAAGCTACACCGTGCAAATGGATCGTAATCTCTCACTGCTATGTTGACACTGTTCTTCATTTCATTTTTCTGAAAACCCGAAACAGTATTTCGAAGAGAAAGAAAGGCTGAGAGCTATTCTAGGAGAATGGAGCACCCGAGCAGCAAAGGTAGCGTCTCTACTATCTTTTTTGTACCCGTGTCTATGTTACTTTTTCTCGGTCGTGAGCGTTGGCTATGGACATGTGCATCGAACACGGGTGTCGGATATGCTTTATCATTATATTTCGACAATATTAATGTTACGACAAATCTATGGTTAAAGCTTGAACGAGCCTTGGAGATTGAGCGGATGTCGAACCTCGAACTGCAGAAGAAGATTTCAACATTCAGAAATCCATCACCACATACATCAGGTGAATCAAGTGAGCAGCGTGGAGCCTGAATTACTCATTCCACGCCACTATGTATAGGCTGACTGATTCTGATTGGAATCGCTTTGGAGTGGAATTAGTGCCTTTTTTTCTCTTCTAGATTTTGGATAAAATTATTGTATTTTAATTTCACAATTAAAGATTTATTTATTCTTAAATAATAAACAACTGTTGAAGAATTTATCAACTTACTTATTTTTAAAAATTTTTTTAAAATAAGAATATAGGCCTCTTGAACAATTGGTTCTTTTTTTATCTGGAACAATTAAGAATTTGAACATTATCTAGCATACCAAATTATGGTCCAGTTTTTAAAGTATTGTTGAAGTTGTTTCATTCAGCTAAAAATAATTCATTGATATTATTTTTTACGATATTTTTATTATATTTATTGTCACAACCTGAACAATATTTGAACCATCAAAATAAAATTATTATCGACTTCTAAATTTATTTCTACGACGAATCTATGGTATTTTTGTCATCTAACATCATTATCGCAGCTAAAATATTACCCGAACCAACAAAATAGAACTGTTAAAAAATGATTAAATCTTCCACCAACATTGTTATATTAATTTTATGTTTGATTGATTCATTGTGTTTATGAGTATTCGAAACTATGATTTTTTTAATTTTTTTACAAACCTTTGTTTTTTGATTTTTTAGCTCAGCTTATAAAACATTGGTGGTTTCTACACT
Source organism: Hibiscus mutabilis (assembly GCA_019671005.1). NCBI lineage: Eukaryota > Viridiplantae > Streptophyta > Magnoliopsida > Malvales > Malvaceae > Hibiscus > Hibiscus mutabilis. The sequence goes on from CM033715.1 coordinate 83,285,387, forward strand.
TTTCCTGATAGACTCCAACTAAATAATCATGAAAATAAATCTGAATTAAACATAAAATCTAAAACTCGAGACTTCAAAGTTGGCCAGAAAAATAATTTTATTAAGTTTTATTCTATGTTAAGTCATTTGAAAAATGTTTATGAATGGAAAATAATACCTTGTAACGGATATTTTATAAATGATCCCAACTCTAATTACCATACTAAGCCTGCACTCCCATTAATTATACCTTACCATAAACGAATTTTCTTTCTTCAATTGACATATAAAGCCAGCCAACTTTTTGTTGGCTTTCAGGCTCTAATTTTCTCAAGAAACAAACCATTTCATTCCATAGGTCAATTCATTTTCAACTATGAAGTCAAAACATTGTCTTCTTCTGTGGTGGGGGCCTCTCGATTTCAGCTAGTTGGTGTTAAAAAGTGGGAGTTTGTTTCTACAGCCAAATCCAGTCCTATCTGAGAATCCAGGTTCTCTTTTGCTTTACATTCATTCTGCAAAAAAAGATGAACATACATGATTTCAATTTTCACTGTTTGTTTGGTGGTTTTTTGTTTCATTTCATTGTTGTTAATGATCACGAATGGTTGATGTTGCAGTTTTGAAAACGATGATTCCTCAATCTTTTAGCTTCGCAGTTTCGGACCAGGAATTCAACATGTTTCACAACATTGATCGCACGTTATACAATTTGCTCGTCATGGATCTATGGCGAGACCCGGTGGAGGCTCTTCAGTTCTTAGCGCTGTGGCTCTGGTTGGAAAGGGTCGGTTTCAGACAGGTCGTGAAAAAGATACTGTCTTTACCTCGTGTGTTGATAAATGAGCTTGCAGATGAGGCTTTCGTATGTCTGAACATTATTCACAATGACCAAGTATCGGCGGCACCGGCTTTAGCCAACGATGTCCATTCGATGCAGAACCTGATCCATGGGGACCTTTGTCTCCGGTTCTTCTCCGAGCACCGGCTGGTGGCGACCCGAGGCTTGGCAAGGATCCTCAACGAGGTGTGTATAAGAGTGTTGAGGGACATCATGCAAGTCGCAATCGAACGAAACGTTGCTCAGAGCTTAGCAGATCATGCCCGGCAGCAACGGCAAGTGCAAGTTCAACAACCTGGGGCTCAACCAGGTTTGCCACAAGTGGTGGGATATGGACATGGTCCAGTCGATGTGGGATTACCATCGACCCGAACCAACGAAGTAGTCCCAGCGGATGACCGGACCATGTTTGTCACCTTCTCAAAGGGGTATCCGGTTTATGAATGGGAAGTTAGGGACTTTTTCACCAGGATTTATGGGGATTGCATCGAGTCATTGCACATGCAAGAAGTGATGCCTAATGAACAGTCGTTGTTTGCTCGAATTGTTTGCTGTCGTCGGCCACCATTGATATGATTCTTAATGGTTGTGGCAAAGTTAAGTTTAACATCAACGGAAAACATGTTTGTGCTCGAAAATTTGTGCCCAAACATCGTCACCAACCATTGTAATTCTCTCAATGAAAAACTGCTTTGTAATCCATGTGTTTGATGTAAAACTCAAACCTTTGGAGAATGAGAAAACAATAGATTTTGAAATGTAATTTCAGTGATTTAGTTTCCATGTTTAAAGTAATCTCTTTGATGTTTTTTTTTTTACATTGCTTCATAACGAAATATAATGTCACTTATTTGTTTGGTTCAAACTCACTTATTTAGTTTCAATTTTAAATTTTATTTCAATATTTTTCTATGTTTGAACAAAAGTAATTTTTATTTTAAATACATTCTTAATTAAAAACTCAATAATTATATTTAACTGAAAAGTGTGAAAAATATTAAATTCTTTAAAGAAAATATTAATTATAAATTAAAAATGAAACCAATTCACAATCACATATCATTTAATATTAATTAAGTCTAGATTTCAATATTTAAAGGCCAACCACAGTGAAAGTCTTTTACAGGGAAAAATGAAATGAAAAATTAATTGGGAGAGGTTACATAAAAAGAGTGGACCCTCTCTCCAATGGTTGTATAACATTTGTTATATAACTTTTGGTAAATTTATAATTTTGATATATAAATTTTAGGTACTTTTTATTTATCTTTTATGTGTTCTATATTTATTTTTATTGTATATTATATATTTTTATGTCTTTGAATAGTTTTATATATTTTAAAATTAAATAGTTTTGATTATAATTTTAAAACATTTTAAAGTGAATGAATGGTTAAGTTAAAAATAAAATTATTTAATTATGGATTCAATCTATGGTGTTGGTGTTGATTTTATATTTTTTTCTAAAAAAATCTTAGTGTAAAAAATATATATATATACGTTTTTTAAGTAAAAAGTAAAACACATTTTTTTTTAATTTTAATTTTAAACCTCCAAACTTTTTTTTGTAAAAATAAGTGCTTAAAGTTTCAAAAGTTGTTTTTGAAGGTACAATAAAAAACTCAAATACCTTATTAATGGGTATTACCATTTAAATTGTTAACCAATCAATGCTTGACACATGGTACTAATTTGATTTTTTTTTAAAGAAAAACACCCTAAAATTTGAGTTTTTCTTAAAATTCCCAAAAAAAAAACAAAACAAAGCAATCACACCATCATATTAAAATCTTAAAAAAAAAAAAGCATGAGTAAAAATCAAATGAAAATTATATTTTTAAATAATAATAACAATTAGTTTAATTGAATAAACAAAAAGGGAATATAATCAAATTTTATAAATATCGTAAACGAATAGCTATAAAAAATAAAGTAGGCTAATCACATTAACCAATAATTTCTCATAAAATCATCGAAGATAATGTAGAATAATAAAAATAGAACTATACATAAAAATAACTAAAAAATTCTGTCAAATAACTCTGGTAAATAAAAGATATAAACAAATAATATTGTCGACGACAAATGATAAGTAACATCAACACTAATATAATAATAAAATATGACAATACGTTCAAAACTGACTTTATTATAACCAAAACACGATATAGTAGAATAATTGCACCTATCAAATAAGAGCATCAATCTAAAGGTTCAAAATATCGATAAATCAATTAATTTTATGAAAAAAAAAATATTTTAAGATTTTTAAATTTAAATAAAATAAAAAATGTACATGTCAAAATTGATTGGTTAAGGTTTTTAACACCATAAAAGTTCGATACAAAGAGAGACCTAAAAATTATAACTTTTGTTTTTCCAAAACATTTTTCAATTATTTTTACAAAAAATTTTTTGTGCACCTAAAAAAAAAAAAGTATATACATTTGGGCACCTATTTTACATTTAAGCCAAAATTAGATATATACGTTTTTAAATTTGAAAAAGTAAAACACATTTTTTTTCCAAATACAATACATTTTAAACCATCCAAACCTTAAATCGAATGATAATAAAGGAGCTTTTTTAAATTACATTTTGGTCAAACTAAAGTCATGTTTTCTAAAATATTACAATAACCTAAAAAATTTTTATTTTATTTTACCAACCGAACTATTTACAAGTACCATTTAAACTTATTATTTTTATTTCAAAAAAATATTTATATTTATATTTAACATAAATAAAAATCAAAAAAAAATTTATAAATTTTAAAATAATAATAACAATTCAAGTTTAATTGTTAATTAAAAAAAAGATAATACAATCAAATTTTATACAAAATATTGATAACTAATAAACTATTCAAACAATTAAATAAAAGATGCAAATAAATAATTTGTTGTTTAAATAATCAAAAATGATACGTTGATTTTACCAAATATTTTTAACATAATAATAGAATATGGCAACACGTTGAAAACTAACTTTATCAAAACCAAAACACGATATATTGGAATAAAAGAGAGAAATAATTGGTGTAATATATAAATGTTGATGACTAATTGTTTAGAATTAGAATGAAATTATAATAATTTATATAAATTAAGAATTAAATATGTTATTATGTCAATGTTATTAACTATCACATCATCTCTCGTTAATTCTTTGATGAAAAAGTACCAACTTGACACTTCTAGTTACTTAAGGTGACCATTTTATAATGTTTTATAATTAGATATGTAAATAAAACGGATTAAATAGTCGGATGACTATTTAAAGAATTTACCAATTTAAAAAGAATGTCCTTATAGATATCAACTGAAAAGATGTCATCGTCTAAACGACAGCTGATTAGTGGAAACTGGAAACTCCCGCTTCATTGTGGGCCCACTCAGAACGGAAATTTAGCATGCCATCACGTGTTCACATCGTTAATATTTTTCCCCATTTCCTTTTTCTTTGAAAAAATAACAGCAACAAAAAAAAATAATAATAATAATTAAAATTAAACAAATATTAATATAAGACCACATTAAAAATATAAAAAATAATAATAAAAAATGAGTTGGTCTAGTGGTATGATACGATAGATCTCTTAAGAATGGAAAGAGTTTCAAATTTTAAGTTGTGAATATAACAAATTGAGTTGAAAAGATTGTTACCATAATGTATGCATAAGAGTTTGAATAAAATTGTGAATTTCGATCCATATTAGTAATCCAATAAATTAGATATCAATTTTTATATAAAAATAATATTTTGAAATAGTTAAGAAAATTTATTGAAAAATTATATTTTAGACAATAATTTATAGGAGTATACATTCGGTTTGATTTTTATATATCATTAATTGAATAAATTAAACTAATTTTATTGTTAATTAAATTAACCGTGCCGAAATATCATAATAAATTGAAATAAAATTTTTTTTTTTTAAGATTTAATTACAAGAATAAAAAATGGGTAATTACTCCATGCACAATCGCTTGTGGAAATTTTATTTACACAATTGCCTTAGTTTTAGGGTTTAGGGTTTAAGTATAGTAGTTTTGAATTTAGGGGTTATTGATAGAATTTTAAGTTTAGGGTTAAAATTTAGAGTTTATAGGTTAAAACCTAAATCTGTAACAATATTACCTAAACTCTAAATTCTAGCAATTAACCCTAAATTCTAAATCATACACTAAAAACCCTAAACCCTAAACCCCAAACTAAAATCCTAAACCATAAACCCCAAACTAAAATCCTAAACCATAAAATTAAGACATTTGTGGAAACAAAAAAAATTCACCGCATGTGTATGGGATAATAATCCATAAAATTGACAATTATATAATTAAACATTCACATGCAATTCATTGGCTTATTTGATTGAACTATTTTATATTTGGTCATTTAATTTTATGTTTTAGATTAAATTAATGTAAAATTTAAATTAACTAAATATATAAATAACTTATTATTTGAAGATTTTATTCAATTTGAATTATCAAAATCTATAGTCGAACTGAATAAACTATCGAAATCAATAAACTAACAAAAAAAAAATTTTCTAATTAAATTCGTCTGTTCATTTATCAGTTGTATGAAAAATAAACAAAATAAAAGTTAAAAACAAGCATGCTTTATCTCTAATTAAAATGTTTTAAAGTTAGGAAGGAGTGCCTTGTAAAATGATTTATTTCAAATGAACATCAAAAAGATATAAGACAAATTGACTTGAATTGGTTGAATTTATTTTAGTTTAACATCAAAATCAATTTGAGGTATATTGGTCCAATTAGAGTTTAAAATATATTGAAAAATTTTAATTTAAATCTTTTTAAAAATTTAATTTAATTATTTTAAAATTTGTTTAACTCTTTTATGAGAAATTTTAAATTCTTTTAAGATATTAAATTAAAGTATTTAAAATTTAACACAAAATTTTAAGAATTTTGAGAGGTCAAACACTAAATTGTTAAAATTTTGAGGACAAATTCCTCTAGTCACATTACGGTCCACCAATAAATATAACGTAATGTTATGTCTTAAATTCATGATGCGTTATAAATTATTTCACAAGTGAGGTTATTTTAAGATTTAGGTTTAGGGGTGAGTGGTTTAGGTTACAAAGTTTAAATTTTAAATATTTATGGTTATAATTTAAAATTTATGTTATATATTTAGATTTTAAAATTAAAATAGTCATTTTTGTATGTTGATAATATATTAAATAACTCAAGTAAATGTAACATTACAAATCAAATCAAATATAAATCGAACCTAACAAGTAGTTTTAGTGAAAAAATGATGATCATCCTAGGAAATTTGGGTTCAAATCGCTTTGTCTGCAAGGTTTGTACTTTGTCAAAATGTTAATTTTTTGTGATTACTTTATGAAAAATACTTTGATACATAAGTTTGAGTAAACATATGCATGTTAATTTCAAGATTTAAGGGTTTTATGTTATATTGTTTAGAATTTAGGGTTTATGTTTATAATTTATGATTTAGAGTGTTAAAATTAGATACTTAAGTTTGAGATTTTATACTTTAAATATAAAAAATGTGTAAAAATTATTTACACAGTTTATATATTAAAATACAACTTTTACTTTATTTATAAACTTAGTCAAATTAGACTTGACATAAAAACATTGTTATATATTAATTTGTTAATGGTACACATAATTATTATGTAAAATTTATTTAATATATTAATTATTTTAATAATATGTTAAATGTAAAAATTAGGTAATGTGCATTTTATTTATTAAAAATTTAGTAAAATATACCATAAAATAAATTTTACAATTTCCGTTGATTAATACTATAAATAAAATTAAATAAAAATAAAAAATAAAATCAAAAATAAATTATAAATATTTAAATTAATTTATAAACCCTACAACACAAAACCCCTAAACTGAAAAAATGAATGATGTAAAATTTAAAAATAATCTTAAAAGTTAAAAATCGATTGTGTATTGAAGTTTTTCTCTTTAGTTATTAATAATTTACTAAAATATACCTTTAAATAATGTTATAATCCGTTGATATAATATTATTATAATATTTATTAAAATAAAATGAATCAACTAACATAATATTTAAAATATTTATAAAGCGTTGTTCAAAAAAATTATTTATAAAACTCCTATATTTAATTGGTTTTATTGTCAGTAAAATTAATTAGTGGGAAAATATTTTAAATGATTTTATATTTATTACGTCAATTATCTTTTAAATATATGGATTTTTAAAAAATATATATAAAGTCAAGTCGACCGACAATAATGTCTTCTGTCCTTACACGCGCTTTTTTGGAAATTTCTGATTATTATTTTCAGAGCGCAAAATTCCCAAATACTACAAAAGCAGTATTTGTTTGTTTATTGTTTTCGATAATGGAGGTTTAATCAAAATCCTTCGTCTGCTTGTTTTCTTTCATTTTTATTGCTATAAATAAATTTAAGTATCACTGAATGCTGAAAGAGTAATAAATTTCTGTATGGCTCACCATACGCAGCATCACAACCACAACACCACCGATGGCGTTTCACCGCGAGTTCACAGCCCCCGTTTCTCCGGTCCGATGACTCGTCGAGGTCACTCGTTCAAGCGCAGCAACAATGGAAACTCCCAGACCGGCACCGGCGCCAACGCCAACGCCGTTGATTCAAGTAACGCCGGTAATAGCGGGAGCAACGGCAATAACTTGAGTGTTCATCATGAGATCGATCTGCCATTGAACTCGCCCAGATCGGAAGTTGGAGGAGCTGTGGGTTTGGTTTCAATCGAGGGGTTGAGCCAAAGGAAAGGGTTCCTGAGGAAGCCGAGTGTTGGATCTATGGTTTTGATTTTGGGTTGAAAGAGAAGAGGAAGATTGGGCATTGGATGTTCTTGGTTTTTTGTGGGGTTTGTTTGTTTTGGGGTGTTTTTAAGATTTGTGCTACTGGTTGGTTTGGATCTGCTATCGAAACCATGGCATCAAATCAGGTATTTTTCATGAGTTTTGAATTTTATTTGTAGTGTCTTTGTTATTGCTGTTTATGAATTGACTTGCCCTGGAATTTAATTCAGATGGATTAGTGTGAAAAATGTGATATATTTTATTGAGATTCTTAACCTTTTTTTTCTTGAACACAAATGATGTTGGTTGGGAAATCAATGGGTGATTGTTGTCGTGTTTACTTTTTTTTCCCCTTTTTGGAAAGTATTTATGGGTACAAAGAAGAAATTAGGAAGTATAGAAAGTAGCTTAACTATCATTTGTACATAGCAAGACCATGTATTATTAGGCCTGTGAGGGGAATGGTTTTCTGTTATTTGAATTTCGGATGTTTCGGATGTGGCTGCATATGACGCAGGTATTTTCTTAAGGTTTTTATGTATTGGACGTATCGTTGGAGGGTCCTATCCTCATGCACAATATCTGTATATGCATCGGACATGGGTGTTGGACTCATGTACTTGAAGAAAAGAAAGAAGAGGTCACATCCTCAAACTCGTGCCCGTATAAGCATCGGACATGGGTGTTTGACACATATACTTTAAGAAAAAAGAAGAGTTGGAGTAATGTAGGAATAGTTGCATTCTATGTTTCTTCATGATCAAGTTTGGGATGTGTCCAGAGAGTAAATTTCAACTTCTTTTAGTTGAGGACTTGATCATGCGCTTAATTTATCATTGGGACAGAATTGTGTTCTTAATTTTTATGCAGAACATTAATTTTATGTTACTCCATATGTATTTCACTATTTTGTTACTTCGTAAGTTATGTTTAATGATAGATCACTTGTAGAACATTGTATAAGACATTTCCTTGCAAATTTTCCATCTCTGTCATTGTTGTTAGGATTTACCTGACCCTTCCACCAATCAACTAAAGCTAACGGATGAAGGCTCTCATGATTATGGGTACAGAGAGGGGGGAACTGATTCAGATCGAACCTTAATGACAGTGGCATCAGATGTAACTGAAGTAAGTTTAAAGTCTGCATCTTAAACTTACTGTGTCACTTATGCTTGGTTTGCTAGAAGTACATGAAATAGAAAACATTTGTAATTTATTATTCCGATTAGCAAAAAGAATCTTGAGATTTTTCTCATTTCTTGTCCAGCATTCAGGTATTTGGTCAAAACCAAATAGTGAAAATTTCACCCAATGCATTGACCATTCAAAGAATCATAAGAGTACGGAATTCTCACTGCTTCATTAATAACCTCTTCCTACTTTCTGCGTGTGTATTTACTGACATCTTGATTTTTTTGTGAGATGCAAAGTTGCAATTGATCTCTATGTTTTGTTTGTTCTAAGCTTATAAATGTTTCATTCTTGACAGAGCTAGATGCAAAGACGAATGGCTACATTCTCGTAAATGCTAATGGTGGTCTGAATCAGATGAGATTTGGGGTCCGTTTGTTGTGTGTTTCTCATTGTTACTTTTATAAACTGACCATCTATTATTACTGCAGTCTGATGTATCAATAATTTTAGAATGCAGATCTGTGATATGGTTGCTGTTGCTAAGATTATGAAGGCAACGCTTGTCCTTCCTTCACTTGATCACTCCTCATATTGGGCAGATGATAGGTTAGCTTCTTTGTGTACTGTGTTAATGTTTCGGATTGTCTGTTTTGCACCTATAAATACATCAGTCTCTAATCTTATCTGATTAAATGTTGAATACTAAAGCTAAGAACCTGCATTTACATGTTTCTGGACATTAATACTAAAGCTAATAACCTTCATTTAAATGTTTCTGGACGTGAATACTAAAGCTAATAGCCTTTACATTCGGTTCTGAAATGATACATTTTCTCACTAACTAGGCAAAACTTTCTTTGTTTTCCCTTAAAAACCGACATGCATTGCTATTAATGTATGGTTAACTTATGGTTATGCCCTAGTTTGGCATGTTGACATCTACTTAAGTCACAGCAGAGTTGCATGGCATGCTCTTTGTTGTATCCTTCAGCTAATTGGTTGTTTTGATATATTTGCAGTGACTTTAAAGATCTCTTTGACTGGCAACACTTTATCAAGACCCTGAAGGATGATGTCCACATAGTTGAGACAATGCCACCTGAATATGCTGGAATTAAACCATTTAACAAAACGCCAATATCCTGGTCTAAGGTCATTACAACCTTATCTTTGTCATTTACAAATGTCCTTACATAAAGTAAACAATGCACCCGTGATTGAGGATGTTTGTTTCTGTTTTTCGGCTTGAAATGACAATCATTTTAGTAGCCTATTCATACAACCGTATAAATGGCTTTGCTTTAGTCAATCATATGATACATGTATCTAGTATTACTGGTTCCTCCTGAGATTAGTAGCAACTAATTATTACGTTCTTTGATTTAGGTTAGCTATTATAAGGCAGAGGTCCGTCCATTGCTGAAGCAGCATAAAGTAATCTATTTTACACACACAGATTCTTGGCTTTCCAATAACGATATCCCAAGTTCCATACAAAAACTTAGGTGCCAGGTAAACTACAAGGCACCAAAATATTCAGCCGCAATTGAAGAACTTGGAAGAACATTGATTTCTAGAATGCACCAGAATGGAAGCCCTTATCTTGCTCTGCATTTGAGGCAAGTGGAATAAATTTATTTCTTTTGCATATCAATGCTACATTCCCACTTATCCAAAAAAAAATAAAAAGAAGGAAAGTAAAACAATACATTATTTCCCTTGCTCCGTACTCTTATTGTTTGCATTTGGCATTATTAAGAATTTGTTTTCATGAAAATGGGTTTGTACTGTCATTTTTACATTCGTGATAAATGGTAACACTGATTAACTTGAGATACTGCAAAGAAATCAAGGCTGATGTATGTTGTTACTTTTATTTGTTTACTTTATAGGTATGAGATGGATATGCTTGCATTTACGGGCTGCAGTCATAGCTTGACAGCAGAAGAAGATGATGAGCTACGCGGGATGCGTTATGAAGTCAGCCATTGGAAGGAGAAAGAGATTAATGGGACGGAGAGAAGATTGCTTGGTGGCTGTCCAATGACCCCTAGGGAGACTTCCCTCTTGCTCAGAGCATTGGGTTTCCCGTCATGTACCCAGATTTACTTGGTAGCTGGTGAGGCTTATGGAAACGGAAGTATGGAACCTCTTAAGGAGGATTTTCCTAACATCTTCTCTCATTCCTCCCTCGCAACAGATGAGGAGTTGAATCCTTTCAAGAACCATCAGAACATGTTAGCCGGTTTAGACTATGTTGTTGCCCTTCAGAGCGATGTGTTTGTTTATACTTATGATGGAAATATGGCAAAGGCAGTTCAAGGACATAGGCGATTTGAGAACTTCAAGAAGACTATCAGCCCGGACAGGTAATTTGCTACCTATTAGATTGGAACTATTCTTAACCTTTTCGACATAGTTGTTTCCGTTTTTCATGAATGAATAGTGCTATAGCATTGAATCATTGCAATTTCCAGACCATGATGTGCATAAACAATTATCAGCCTGTTGGTGCAGGATGAATTTCGTAAAACTTGTGGATGAATATGATGAGGGAAATATTTCTTGGAAGAAATTCAGTTCCAAAGTGAGAAAGCTTCATAAAAATCGAGCTGGGGCTCCATATCTTAGGGAGCCTGGAGAATTTCCAAAACTGGAGGAGAGTTTTTATGCAAATCCACTCCCGGGATGCATCTGTGAAAGAACAGAAGAAATGTAGAAAGCAAAACCTCAGCTTCCACAATTTTGTCTTTAAATGTTGCAAAGTAAAAAGCTCAACTGAAAAAGGTGTGCACGGTGCTGGCAATCTTTCAGACATGCCGTTCTGTAAGGATAAAATCGTATATAATACCATTCAGAACCACGACACAACTCAATGGTTAGAAAAAGCCTGCTCGAGGGGGCAATTCCCGGGGCAGCAGCATTTGAACTAACACATTAAGTCGTCATCAACGGAGGAATCAGCAGGCCCAAAGCAAATAAGGTCAGGCATATACTCTTCTCAAGAGATACAGGTGATAGATAAACATTCATTTGATGCAAGAGGGATTTCATATCCCCAAGTGTCCATAAGAAAATGTTTCTTTTTTTTTCTCAATTTTCCTTATTGTTTTGATTAAAAAGAATTGGTTTAGGCTGTTCCCTGCAAAAAGTTTTAAAAGTTTTGAATAAGTGATAGAAATAAGATATGCAGGATGATACCTCATTGAATTGTATTACATTTAGATATTAATAATACAAAAATGATTGGTGGATTTGCAGAATGCAAATGTGTATATTTATTTAATTGCTGCATAACTTGCAATTGATTCGATTTGGAGGTCCCAAGATTCATTCTTTCATCCTTACAAATAGTACAGGGAAAGAGTTGCATATGTTGGGACTTAGCTACTCGAAAATATAATATACTATTTTTTTATTTTTATAATTTAAAATCTAAATTCTCAAACCTAAAATATTAAAATGTCTTAAACCCTAAAATCTAAATTTAAACCCAACAACCTAAAGGATGGATCATAAAGAGTTTCACATTTGGTGGAGCTTGTTGGGTTTTAAATCTCGATCACTAGTCCCAAGATTCCACAAATAGTATAGGGAAAGAGTTGCATTAAATGCCTTTGCTTAAAGGATGGATCATAAAGAGTTTCATTGGTGGAGCTTGTTAAGTATCTCGATCACTGCCAAGCCTCGGCTGAGTGGATTAGAGCCGATTGCCGGCGAAATTCCGACTGCAACAATGACTGCAGATACTGCTTCACAACTTGCATTATGTATTTGCAGCAGTTTCCACCTACTGATCTGTGCCATCTTTAATATTTATGCACTGTTCCATTCATCAAAGTACCAATAAAACTTGGGAATAAATTCTCAACACCCAGAGATATATGAATGAATGACATTAAGGAATACACGGATTGAACCACAAAAGGGTATGCCAATGAACAACAAACATGCCATATTTGACAGAAGACGATGCTTTCGTTTGGCATGAAAAGCATCAATGCAGTCTTCTTAACCTTTTGACAAGGCTTACAAAATTCATAATGACAGGTGCTCTCATGGTCTCCTAGGATTATACACCTTGTACATAGGTTTGAACATAAATACACAAATAAATAACATCTTAAAAACATGATAATAATATGAATATGATATGAATTAAACAGATTATCAGATTTACCTATTGTAATACGCCATGATCAAATGAAGCAATGTAAGTGGGATCTACCAAACTATGCTTAGTGAAGTTTTGTGAAGAGTGAATTTATTCAAAAAATGTTAATTGGTTGTCTCTCTTTAAGATTTTAAAAAAATTGTGTTAGGCATTGCATGTGTTTGAAGCTGACAGGGGATAAGAACATCATATGGGGACACCTTTGCCAAACTTGTAATACAAAGAACAGTACCAAATACCAATGAATTGAATGCAAACAAATTAGATATATGTATATATATATATTCATATAAAAAGCTTACATTTGAATATGATAGGAACCGTGGAACTAAGCTTTGATTTTCCCAATTTCCCAAAATGAAAAAGATTGAATGGTCAGTGAGAATGCTGAACTGTGGTAAAAAAGTAGAGTTTGTAACAAGTAAAAGCTTAAAACTGTACAAGCTTCCTTCCTATGAGAGCAGGCATTTCATTTAAGCTCAGACTATCACACACCTACTCTTACAGTAATAATACTAATAGTTCACTTTTGGTTTCCTTTTTTACAGTCTTTTCAATCCACTAACCATTCACTTTTATGGGTTTCAGTATTGTCAGAGACCATTGAAGCTAACTTATCTGCAATCTCAGAAAAGCAACAGAGATCATGTCATGTCATGTCATGGCAGCATCATGATCAGAAACCATTAGTTTTCATCCATGTTATGAGGATTTTTTTGCAGTGAAAATGGTCCCTCAATATAAGTATATCTACTCTACCCACTCTACTACAATTGCAGACCTCTCAAGTAATGCTATAAACTACTGAACTATACTGATGAAAAATCAACTCTTCTTCTTCTTCTTCTTTTCTCTTTCATTGAACTTTTTGAGGTTTCTTATTAGCTTGTTTGAATGATGATGAATGATGATGATGAGTGGAAGAAACAGATACCCTTTTACTGCAACTCAATGGGAAGAGCTTCAAATTCAAGCTATATTCTTCAAGTATTTGGTCTCAGGCATCCCTATACCACCTGATCTAATCTTCACCATAAAAAGAAGCTTCTTGCAGGAGTACCCTTCATTTTCCTCAATGCTTTTCTCTTACCACCCTCAACATGGTAAAAGTCCAACCTTTTTTTTTTTTTTTTTTTTTGTAATGAATTGTTGTTGTTTCTTTCTGGTTTTAACAATGTCGTCCCATGTCGTGTTTGGTAGTTGGATTGAATTGTTTTAAGGTGGGAAAACTGGACACAGAGCTTGGGAGGTGTAAAAGAACTGATGGGAAAAAATGGAGATGCTCGAAACAAGCTTACACTGATTTAAAATACTGCGAACGGCACATGCACAGAGGCAAAAACCGTTCTAGAAAGCCTGTGGAAACTTGTGCTACAACAATGGCGTACACAGCTTCAGCAGCAACCCAAATCTTGTCCTTAAGCTTGTCTTCCTCCGACACCCTAAGGGACCGCCATGAACTTGGTTCATCAAAGGATGATTCATGGCAATTTACTCCATTAACAATGAGCTCATCTTCTTCAAACCATAGGAAAATCCATCGTTTCTTTGATGAATGGCCACCCAAACATAGAGATAAATCATCAAATTACAGTTCATAATGGTATAGATTGAAAACCTGAGTTGAAACAAATGCTACATGCATGGGCATAACTATAAATGACAACAAATAAGGGGCTGAAAATTAAATAAATAGGTGACCAAATTGAAATAAAACAGAAATTAAAAGCCAAAATAATGACAATATTAGACACGCATGAAAATTGAAGGATAAAAAACATAATTATCCTGTGACCAGAAGTGAAAGCGGGAAAAGAGTTTGGGGACCACTCGTGCAATTAACCTATTTTAAAAAAACGCGGATCCTCCTCGGGTTACCGGGTCACCGCGTGGATCGGGCCGTGAAACGGCGTCGTTTTTTCCAGCCGGTTTAAAACCCAATATAGGTTATTTTTTCATTCGAAACAGATTTAACTAAAACAAAAAACCCTAAGTCTATATCCTCTCCTCTCTCAAACTTGAACGGCGCTGCACCAGGGATGAAGGCCGATCATCGGCGTTAGCCTCGCGGCAGACGCGCGGCTTTACTTCACTCGGTTGGTAAGCTCTCGATCTTCCCCTTATTTTTTATTTGATTCGAATAAAACAAAAAGGGTTTAAAACTGAAAAAAAAGATTCAACAGATTTTTTTCTTTAAAATTTATTGTTATTGATTTTAAGAACACTTACAATTTTTTTTGAACAAAAAAAGGCTTCATGATTTATACTTTTTTTATCGAAAATGAACCCTCAATCTTTTTTTTGGAACTGAGAACCCTAAAATTCCCCTTTACTCTCTATTTTTTTTAACTCAGCCCCCCTTTTACATTCATGCTTGGCTCGGTTTTTATCCCCCAACACCATAACAACTCTCTTCTATTTTTTTAATATACAGATCTTGATGGATAGATGGCCGGATTTTATGGCTTTGGTAGAGTATGGCCGGGTATGGGTGTTGCAGGGATTTGGTGAGTCAAGTGGCAGAGGGTTGTTTAGGGTTAGATTATTGATTTAATTTAGGTTTAATTTAGTTTAGAGTTATTTAGGATTTTTGGGTTGGTGGCCGAAAATGGTGACGGCGGTAACAGAGGAGAACAGAGGCGGCGCGACAGATTGGTGTCAGCTAGGGTTAAGGTTGTTTTAGAATTTTAGAGTTTTTTTTTGTTATCGGGTCGAATTCGGGTTACTGGGGCGGGTTAGGGTTTGGATAACCCGGGCAAAAATGGGTAATTACAGTTGCCCCTCTTTACTCATTGTTGTGTAACAGCAATAGAGCAAAGACTAAAATAACCTGTTTTGCCCTGTTCGGCTGAGCTTCTTTCCTCTTGACGTATATCTTCTTTCTTCAACAGATCTTCTTTCTCTTTGACGCAAGTCTTCTTTCTTGTCTTGGTTGATCTACCTTGTCACTCTTGGGAAACAAAATCTTCAAAACGGGAGGTGGTCTATTGGGGAAGCAAAATGAGTGTGACTCACTACATTATTGATGACGATGTGATTCCTAAGAAAACTTGACCCAGTTGCAACATCGACGAAGAAGCAAGGTCTACAAAACTTGATCCAACTGCAACACTGACGAAGAGGCATGATTGATGGACGAAAGTTCTGATGTCTGATCGAGCTACAACTTTGACAAAGAGGCAAGATCAGAGAACTGACAACTTTTTCCTTCTTTTCTCTTTTTTTTGTTTTTTGTTTTGCTTGTTTGTTTCTTTTTTTCGTTTTTTTCTTATTTTTCATCATGGTAATACGAGAGTAAAAATGACCTGGCTACAACACCGACGAAGAGACTGGGTCGAAAGATAGATGTTGGACCCCACTACTCCATCAACGGAGAAGTAAGATCGAAGAACATTGGTAACATGGATTCAACCACCCCATCAGCGAGGGGACTGGATCGAATAACGACGACCTGGAACCGGCTACACCATTAGCGGAGAGCAGGATCTGAGGACGACGATAGCTTGTACTTAGCCACTCCATCAACGGAGAGACTAGATCGGGTAATGACGACCTAAAACCGGCTACACCATCAGCGGAGAGCAGGATCTAAGGACGACGATAGCTTGTACCTAGCCACTCCATCAGCGGAGAGACTAGATCGGGCGACGATAAATTTTCTTTTGATTTTTCATTTCATTTTTTTCGATTTTTGATTTTTTTTAATTTTTTGATTTTTTTGACTTTTTCATTTTTCTTTGATTTTTTTCTTATTCTTTTTCTTTTTTCATTTTTTCATTGATTTTTTCTTCTTTTTTCTTTGATTTGTTCTTTAACTACAACATTAATAAAGAGAACTTGAAAATCAGTACAGTTGGATCTAATATCGCCATCAACGAAGGGGTAAGATCGAATAATAACATTTTGGACCCTACTCGTCATCAACGGAAAAGCAGAACATTAACTGGAACCCTACTACACCATCAGCGGAGGAGTAGGATAGCAGCAACTGGGACCTAGCCACTCCACCATCGGAGGGACTGGATCGGATAATGACGACCTGGAACCGGCTACACCATCAGCGGAGAGCAGGATCTGAGGACGACGAGAGCTTGGACCCGGCCACTCCATCGGCGGAGGACTGGATCAGATAATGACGACCTAGAACTAGCTACACCATCAGCGGATAGCAGGATCAGAAGACGATGATAGCTTGGACCCGGCCACTCCATCAGCGGAGGGACTGGATCGAATAATGGTGACCTATAACCGACTACACTATCAGCATAGAGCATGATCAGAGGACGACGATAGCTTGGACCTAGCCACTCCATCAGCGGAAAGACTAGATCGGGTAATGACGACCTGAAACCGGCTACACCATCAGCGGAGAGCATGATCTAAGGACGACGGGAGCTTAGACCCGGCCACTCCATCAACGGAGGACTGGATTGGATAATGACGACCTGGAACCGGCTATACCATCAGCGGAGAGCAGGATCTGAGGATGACGACAGCTTGGACCCGACCACTCTATCAGCGGAGGACTGTATTAGATAATGACGACCTAAAACCGGCTATACAATCAGCGAAGAGCAAGATCTGAGGACGACGATAGCTTGGACCCGTCTACTCCATCAGCGGAGGACTGGATTGGATAATGACGACCTAGAACCGGCTATACTATCAATGAAGAGCAAGATCTGAGGACGACGACAGCTTAGACCCGGCCACTCCATCAGCGGAGGACTGGATCGGGTGATGACGACCTGGAACCAGCTACACCATCAGCAGAGAGCATGATCTGAGGACGACGAGAGTTTGGACCCGGCCACTCCATCAGCGGAGGACTGGATTAGATAATGACGACCTGGAACCGGCTACACCGTCAGCGGAGAGCATGATCTGAGGACGACGGCTTGGACCTAGCCACT
The DNA here is from genome assembly GCA_019671005.1 of Hibiscus mutabilis. Lineage (NCBI taxonomy): Eukaryota > Viridiplantae > Streptophyta > Magnoliopsida > Malvales > Malvaceae > Hibiscus > Hibiscus mutabilis. The sequence continues at coordinate 83,303,269 of CM033715.1, forward strand.
CCATCAGCAGAGGCTCTAGATCGAGCGATGAAAGTTAATAAATTTTCTTTTGATTTTTCATTTCATTTTTTTGACTTCTTCTGATTTTTTTAAAAAAATTGAATTCTTTTTTTGATGGTTTTTTCTTTTTCTTGAACTGCACAAAGAAGTAAAACTCGAGAAAAAAATTAGGTTTGGCTGCACCGTCAGCAGAGAAATAAGACATGAATAGAAATTCGATCAGCTTGGGGAAAGGTTCAGATCTGTTGCACCATCAACAGAGAAACGAGATCTTCAGGATGTCTATACTGCTGCACCATCAGTGATAAAGCAAAATCTGGAAATGTTGGCCTATCAACAATAACGAAGGTAAGATCTGAAAAAGACTACTTCTGCTGCTCTACTGGCCTCCTCTAAGACTAAGGTTGGCTGTCGTGTTGTTGCCCTCATGGCTGAGGCTCTTCGATCCCTTTCGTATACCTGTTATGTGCAAGCAAAAATGCATGAATGCATCTAATTTTATGCCTAAATGCATGTGTCTATCCTAAATGTATGACGACTTAAATGTATGCACCTAATCTAAATGTATGATGTATGCAAGAATGATTCAATGCAAGATGAATGCAACTAAATGCATGAATGCGACATGATTTGATTTTTTTGGACCTCAATGGGATGCCCCTGGCTCCTCACTGGTCCTGTCAGGATCTTGGTTTTCTCATGCGGGGTGCCCCGACTTTGTCCTGGGTTCGATCAGCTTTCTGGGTGCATGCCCTAACATTTTGTTCGTTCTATGTTGTCGTCTGAAACTGCTCTTGTATCAAATTTGAAACTTCTATGTTCGCTCTTTTCTTTTTTCTGAGGGGTGTTGAATTGACTGGTCTTTTGTCTTTCCCAGTATTGCTGCCACAGGGCATCCCGATGATCAGTTTTATTATTCTGAAAATGAATGCATGCAAAATGTGTCCTAAATCGATGCAATGCAAAATTAAGATTTTGATGATGTTGTGCAACGATGCAGGTGAAATCGATGGGATGAGAATAAAATAAAGATGAAATGAGTTATTACCAAAACAAATGATAAATAGAGTAATATATAAAAAAACTGTACATAAACAAGAAATAAGGCACCACAGCCTAAATAAGGTGTCACTAATCGGGCAGAGTTTCACATGGCTCTAAAGGGTTGGCTCCTACGACTCACTATATGCAGTTTTGGTGCTAAGAGGTACCCGAATTGTCCCTGTTGTTCTCTACTAAGAGTAGCAAGGCCCTCAGTCATCACCCATTATAGGCTCTTTTCAACCGGGTTCAATTCAGGGGGACCCATTCGCTTATGTCTGCACGAAGGAACGATTCCTTACGAAAGCATAAGGTACTCGAGCCCCGAAGGTACTTGCTAGGCCTACACGGAGGAACGATATCCTCACGAAAGCATTAACGTTTCCCCCACACTTAACATGACGAGTTTATATGCCAAATTTTAAATGCGTTAAAATAAACGCGCAATTATAGCCAAATGCTAGTTTAATAGTCACTTTAATCCGAAATTTCCAATATTAGTAAAACGGTAATTATTTAAAAAAAGCTCGACTCTCTTATTTTTTGAAAAAACAAAAATTTCCCCAGCGGAGCCGCCATATGTAGCGATCTCCCTCTCGCTAAAAAATGTGCGGTTTTTTATTTTTGTTTTACTTTATTTTGAAAATAATGTCTTCCGTGTGGAATTTTATAAAACCCGTGTTTTATTTAAAAATGGAGTCGCCACTGGCCACTCAAGGTGGACCGGACACCGTATAAACTAGAGATTTCAAAATGTCGGGTTCGGGAGTCGGTTACGGATTGGGAAGGATTAGCACCCCCACGCCGCCCAAAATTGATACTTTAATAATTACTGCTTTATTAATATTAAACTTTCCGGATTAAAGTGACGATTAAATTAAAATTTGGTTATAAATGCGAGTAGATTTTAAAGGCCCCGTTATCCGAGAGTAAACGCCCAACCACCATCACTACGCCTGATACTGGCCTCGTTTACGCTCGGATAAAAGGGCACCACATTGACAAAATATATATATCCAGAATGCAACTTAAAACATGGCAAACATAAATAAATATAATGCGATAAAAATATAAATAAATAAGAGCATAATAAAATATTAATCTAACATAAAAAACTAATCTAAAACATGCGTGAATATTAATCTAACACATAAAAATATAATAATAACAATAATAGTCATAATAATAATAATAATAATAATAATGATAACGACAAAATGCATGGAACAATATAAAATATATCATTAAACTAGATGCTAATGGCTAAAATGTACTAATACTAAATTACATGGCAAAACTAGCAAACATATTAGGACTAAAATGCAGCAAATATAAAATGTATGGCAAGAAATAATATAAAAAAAGACTAAAATGAAATAAATGCTACATGCATGGGCATAACTATAAATGACAACAAATAAGGGGCTAAAAATTAAATAAACAGGTGACCAAATTGAAATAAAACAAAAATTAAAAGCCAAAATAATGACGATATTAGACACGCATGAAAACTGAAGGATCAAAAAATAATTACCTCGTGATCATAAGTGAAAGCGGGAAAAGAGTTTGGGGACCACTCGTACAATTAACCAATTTTAAAAAAACGCGGATCCTCCCCGGGTTATCGGGTCACCGAGTGGACCGGGCCGTAAAACGACGTCGTTTTTTCCAGTCGGTTTAAAACCCAATATAGGTTATTTTTTCATTTGAAACAGATTTAACTAAAACAAAAAACCCTAAGTCTGTATCATCTCCTCTCCCAAACTCGAACGGCGCTGCACCAGGGATGAAGGCTGATAATCGGCGTTAGCCTCGCGGCAGACGCGACGGCTTTGTTTCACTCAGCCGGTAAGCTCTCGATCTTTCCCTTATTTTTTATTTGATTCGAATAAAACAAAAAAGATTTAAAACTGAAAAAAAAGATTCAACATATTTTTTTTCTTTAAAATTTCTTGTTATTGATTTCAAGAACACTTACAATTTTTTTTGAACAAAAAAAAGCTTCCCGGTTTATACTTTTTGATCGAAAACGAACCCTCAAACTTTTTTTTTGAACTGAGAACCCCGAAATTCCCCTATACTCTCTGTTTTTTTTTAATTCAACCCCCTTTTACATTCATGCTTGGCTCGATTTTTATCTCCCAACACCATAACAACTCCCCTCTATTTTTTTAACCTACAGATCTTGATGGAGAGATGGCCGAATTTTATGGCTTTGACAGAGTATGGTCGGGTATGCGTGTCGTAGGGATTTGGTGAGTCAAGTGGCAGATGGTTGTTTAGGGTTAGGTTGTTGATTTAATTTAAGTTTAATTTAGTTTAAGGTTATTTAGGATTTTCGGGTTGGTGGCCGAAAATGGTGAAGGCGGTAGCGGAAGAGAACGACAACGATGATGCAGATTGGTGGCAGCTAGGGTTAGGATTGTTTTAGAATTTTAGGGTTTTTGGTTTTCAATTGGCAGCCCAATGCAGGATCAACCGTAAACAGCCAAATTCTAAACGAAGTTTCACAATGCGTGCGAGAGCATGAATGCGTCAAAGAAGGTCGTTGGAAAGCTACTCTTACTTTTTATAAACCAATGTTACGAGGTCAGCTTGCTCTCTCTTTCCTTTCATTCCCCTTTTTTTACTAATTCGATTTATTGATTTTGAGCTGCATTGTTCTTCAGATCAAGCGTTAGCCGCCGAGTTCCCGCGTGAATTCATCGGGATTTCGCTTCCAGAACAACCAAACAAGTACTATTTCATACTTCGAGTTAATAAGATCGTCCTTGAAGCGGATTCTTCTATTCAGTTGATAATGGAGAAATTGCAGTCTTATAAATCCAGGGTCGCCCTTAATTTCGAGGTATATGATTTCAATTCTCTTTTCAGTTCCATTCTTTTTATGGATCATTGAGATTTGCAGCAATGGGATTGTTTTCTGACATCATTGTTCTCTTGTAGGGGTTTCAATACCAATTAGGTGACTTTCAGTTGAGAGTAGGCAAAGTTGTACCAACGCATTCTGAAAATTTGAGAGGAATAGTAATGGAGGTACTTTATTATTACTTGTTTTCTACTTTAGAACATCGATCGGCATGCGAATGTAGATTGATTTTGATTAAATGATGGATAGAATTGTTCTTTTTTTTTCTCTTAGATCAATGCTGTAGAGATTGGGAAACAAGCCGATTTCTAGTGGATAGATAGGGTTTCGGTGTTTGTTAATCCGAACAGTGTGCAAATTGTTGAATTTCAAAAGTGTTTATGATTTTGCATATCATGGCAATCTGTCAGTAGAGGAATAGTAATGGAGGTATTGTGTTATTACTTATCGTATGCTTTAAAACACTATCGGAATGCTAATGTAGTTTTTCCATTAATGTGAATTTTGTGTATCATTTTGATTTTAGTAATGGGTAAAAAAAAGTTTTTGTTTTTCTTAGAGCGGTGCCACAGATTGGAAAACCAGGTGATGTTGATTTTTCACCAAAATAGATCCTAATATCTAGTGGATAGATAGGTTATGTTATTTGTGAATCCGAACTAGCAAATCAATGCATGTTTGTGGTTCATACTTTTCGTAATATCAAGTACTTACGATTTTGTGTTTCATAGCAATATGTCACCAGAGGTTGTATATTTGGTTCAACATTTGATACTGGTTTTCCCGTCGTTTACTTGTTTTAATATAAATCCGTGGAAAACTGGGTACCCTCTTGTTTGGTGTTCGCTCCAAATGAAGTTGTTTGTTCCTTTGCAGGTGGAGTATCTTCCGATTTCTTCACTGGAGAAATCCAAACTAATCATGGACGAGTTTGTTGATATTTGGCAAGATGCTGTCTCCAAGCGATCATTGCCGGGACATTTCATGCATATAGAACCGAACTTCTCAGATTACGGACTTGCAGACCACTATACATCACAACACACTGCCGTCCAGTATGCTCATGTCATGGGTCAACTAATCGCAATGGTGCAGGCAGTACAAGCCGGAAGAAATTAGGATATTCCACCCAGAGTGATGCGGAGAGAGTTTAAGATGATCAAATGTATGACTGGATTCGAAAAATAAAAGATGGAGTTGGCCTGTTGGGTTCAACCCAAGTTTTCTTCTGAACCTAATTTATTGCTCTTCAGTGTTTATAGGAAATGTAGAAAGGAACAGATTAAACTAAATGAAAGAAGAGGTTTTTATGTAGAGGGTGAAATGATTTAGTTTGAATCAGTTCTAGAAAAATATGTGATATGAACCGAACCAAATCGAACAAAACCAAATTTCATAGGTCTAGATTGGTTCGTTTCATTGGTTTTGATTTTTTTTAAATAAAATAAAGTTTTATACAGTATTTTTAAGTTTTTCCCGTTGGTTGTAAATATAAAACATTTACTTAATAATAAAATTAAGAAAAGAAGTGTAAATTAAATAAAAACAAAATTCAATTTCGAACCATTACAAATTTAATAAATGAACAAAAATTAAATCGTATACTATGATTTAAATTGATTTTTGATTCATTTTCATTTTTTATTTAATCTTATTTTAATAGATAATTATCTTATTTGTCCGAACACGAGACTTGTCTAATATTTAAGAAAATTTAGTTAAAATATTATGTTAGAACTCTAAACATAATTCTTAGACAATATAAAATTTTAGACATTGAATTTGGATTAAACTTAAACAAGCATATACTATTTATTTATTAAATATTTAAACCTACACTTTATATTTTGGTTCGATCTAGGTTTCAGTAATACGTATAAATAGTCTACGTTTGTTAACGACTCAATGTTTTTCTATTTTGGTTTAGCCGCTATACATTTTTTTCTCCACTTTCTTTACTACCGCTTTGCTCTGTTTTTCCTTCTAACAAAGCTCAATATCCCTTTCAATTCATTCATTCGATTCGATTCGCCTTCGTTTCTCGATCCATTCGGATTATTGTCTGAAGACTCTCTGTTCATCCAAATCCAATGGAACAAAAAGCCGAAAAAAACAGGCCCCCAGGAAGGTCTGTTTCCATTGTTGGAACTGTTGATCATTGCTTAAGGCCCCCAGGAAGGTCTGTTTCCATTGTTGGAACTGTTGATCATTGCTTAATGTTTTTTCTTTAGTTTTTTTATTTATCTTTTCTGGGGTTTCGTTGCAGATGAGATTTGCACCCAAAGCTCCTCCCCGCCGAGCACCAAAGCTCGAAGTTAAAGCGTAAATATCGTTTTTTTATTCGTTTTTCTACTTTGAAAGCTGCTCTTTTTTAAAAGAAAAAATCTTTATGTTTAGTTTGTTTTTTGTTGATTGTGTGGTTTCAGTGAAGTTGAAGAAGACATTGATGTTTCTCAAGCCAGGGATTTGCTTCAGCGTTTCAATGTACTTTGTTTTCTTCAATTTTCCATTGCTGTTTTCTTTACATGTTTATATGACATTGATTTGTTTTCTTTTTTCGACAGCAAACTTCTATAAGGACAAAGCCTAAGGTTGAAAAGAAAGGTAAATTCTTCACAATGATATGATAACTATTGAATATTTAATTCAAAAAAAAAAAAAAATTTTTGAGGTTCATGCCTTGGGAAAGAAGCAAAAATAGTTGATCTTGCTTATGTTGTTTATAGTGCAAGGATTTAATTCAGACATGGTTGAAATCTGATGCAACCGACTCCTTTGTTAACCATTAGAGTAATGAAAAAAAAATCACTAGCATTAGATCAATGGTAGATCCTAGTGGTACTTGTGATTGCAAAGTGTGTGTGTGCGTCAAAGAATCAAAACCGGGACAAATTACATACATCTGAGTTCTTAGTTCACTTTTCTTGGCATACAGTTTCGTTGTCGCAAGTTGCATTTGGTCATGGAGCAGGATCGGGTTCGATAAGAACATTTGGTGCTTCCAAAGGTGCAAGTCGTGGTAGCGGAGAAACTTTGGACGGTATGCTATTGCTACGGCCTTTATATGAGATGTCTCGCTAGTGATTTTGTTGCCTTTCAATCCGTTAACTAGTGTTGATGTGTCTGTAGGTGGCGTTCGAACACCAGGCTTGAGAGAGGGGAAAGAATACAAAGAACCATGGGTATGTGAACTCTGGTTTATTAACGCAATCCGAGATGACTTGCCTTGTAATGTAAACTACATTTGGTTTATCGGTTTGTTTCATTGTCTGAATACTCCCTGCAGGATTATTACAGTTATTATCCTCTATCCCTTCCTATGAGGAGACCGTACTCGGGAAATCCAGGTAAAATCGACCACATTTTCAATGTCAGACATTTCACTGGAGTACACTACTGACATCTATTTGAATTTCAATTTGTAGAGTTTCTTGACGAGGAAGAGTTTGCTTCGGCAAATGCAACTTACAACGAATACTCAATGGAGCCTGCAGTTGAGCTTGGTCTAATGGTTAGTAGCGAAAAAAGTGAATCGAATGTGTCACTGTGCCTGGTTTCTTCATGATGATACTCACTGATGTTTTGGATGCAGGAAGAGAACTTGGAACCAACCATGTTATTTCTTAAGTTACCACCAACTCTCCCGACGATAAAGCAATCGGAAATTGTCACCGGACAAGAGGTTGGTAGCAGCTCCAAGTCGTCCAGGACCGTAAAGAAGACGTCCGGGTTAGCAGAGTTACCTGCAGGTCTGATGGGGAAAATGCTAGTGTATAAAAGTGGCGCAGTCAAGTTGAAGTTAGGGGATATAATCTATAATGTAACTCAACATTATGCAAACCTTGTCACGTTAAAAACCTACCTGACAATTGATGTTTTTGCGTTGCAACATGATGAACATGTTCCGGTTATCGGTCTGAACTTTTGTTTCGAATCGTTGCAGGTTAATCCGGGTATGAATTGCGTGTTTGCGCGGACGTCGTAGCTGTTAATCCTGCAGAGAAGCAGTGCTGTGTGGTTGGGGAGATTGATAAGCATGCTGTTGTAACCCCCGATGTGGATTCCGTTTTGAATAGTATGATGTCTGATCTGTGATTGTTTACGCATTACAAAAGTTTATGAAACAAACAAAATTATACATGGTTTGCTCAAATTTTCAAAAATTAACTCGATTTTATTATCAACAGTAAATTTGATATTAAGTTCTTTTGTCATTTTACCTCTGATTTTGATTCGGTCGATAAAATATGCATAATTTTTTTTGGAAAAAAACTTTGATTTTAGGGTTTAGGGTTTTAGTTTAGGGTTTAAAGTTTAGGGGTTTAGGTTATAGGGTTTAAAATTTAAGGTTAGTGTTTAGAATTTAGTGGATAGGGTTCAAGGGTCAGGGTTTAGTTTTTAAGGTTAGGGCTATGAATTTAGGATTTGAGTTTTTATAGTGTAAATAAATAAGCTTGTATAAAATTAAATTTACACAGCCTGTGTGTCAAAGTTGTACTCAATTTTTTTTAATGTTTGATTTTATTTTCATTTATAGATCAACAATTTTCATCGATTATCGTTGTATCTTTGATAATTTTTTTCATTTGAATTCATGCAAACATATAAAACACACTTGTTTTCAAGGTATCCCTTTCTTTGCAAGCTTTGATTTTTGGTCGTACTACGTTATGTTGTTAGTCGACCGGGTGTAACAATAATTTTGTGTCAATCTTAAAATTTAAAACAATATTAATTTTAAAATCTTTGTAATAAATTATTCATGACCCTCTTTAAATAATTGAAACAAATAACTAAATTCTTATTTATTAATTACAATAATAATTTTTTTGTTGTCATTCCGGTTTCTAGAGTTTTATCCTCACTAATCTGGACTGACTTGTAACGCACACCTGGTTTGGGTGGATGAGTCTCTCAGAAAGAATTTTCTGTATGCACAACGTCTCAAACTCAAGACATGCTTAAGCGATACCAAGCTGTTTACCACTTGAACAATAATTATTTAAACATGCTATATAAACATAATTACATCTAATTCTAATTACCAATCCATATAATAAGTAAAGGGCTAATACTTTATGTTAAAAAATATAAAAAATAAAGGGTTAATACTAATAAAAAAACTGAAAATGGCTACTTTCACAAATATGAATAATAACACCAAAATTAATCAACATTGAAATCCCAATCAACCAAACAAACTTGAATATTTGTAAAGCTGTTTAATTTAACTCTAAAAATTAAAATTAAAATTATAATCTCACCCCTTAAACTCTAAAATTTAACCATAAACTTTAAATACATACCATCTAAATACATAAATCTTAAATTAGATTCATTTGTAAAAATTAAAATTTTCGCCGTGGATGAAATATTTTATCTATATTTATATAAAATACATTTTTTTTTTCTAATTCGCTTGATAATTTATTAAAAAGTTCGGTTCTTTAAAAGAAGAAAAGCCCACGACGCTGCGTTTTGAGTGAAAAACCATCGAGTTCAAATGAATCGTCCGGAAGGCGCCAGCAATACGGGGCTATAACTGTAAATTTATCCCAAACAGAAAGTTTGGTGCCATTTCTCGTTTCCAAAAATCAAATCCAATTTTTTCTCTCTCGCAAAGAGGAGAAAAGATAAGCGAAAGAAAAATCCCTTTTATCATTTTGAAACCTCACTCTCTCCTCAAACCATCCTTACTCTCCATTAAAGAATTCAAAACTCCTTGATATTTTATAGTCTTTTTTTTTCCCTTTGCTTGTTTGTTTCTGTTTGGTTAGGGTTCTTTTCGTTCAAACCTGCGGAGATCTAGTGTTTTAGTGACAAAAAAATGCCTGTCAATCTCACGCGCAACGCGATATCCATGATCAACAGTGGAGATGTTAACTCCAGGCCGTTGGTTCAGGTGGTAGACATTAAGCTGATCGGCAACTCTCAGGAGCGGTACCGGTTTCTGTTATCCGATTCCGAGTCCACTCAACACGCAATGCTCGCCACTCAGCTCAATGAACAAGTCAGGAGCGGACGAGTCAAGAAAGGATCTATCATCCAGTTGATAGATTACATTTGCAGCACCGTTCAAAATCGCAGGTGCGGATTTCTTATATCTCTAATCGTTTATTAGCTTATCAAATTGCTGAGTTATCCAAATGCTTTGAATCTTGATATACGAGTACTCTGAAAAATCATCATGAGAAATTTCAGAAACAAATTCGAAGTTACGCCGTGGACATTTTTGCTTGAAGATTAGAGAAATACAAATTCTTATTTATTATGATTAGTTTGATTGGATCTTTGCGTGCAAAGTTGGAGGAAATTTTTAAGTAGATATACTATTATTAATCCTTTTCCCCTTCTAAGAACAAATTAAAAGGATTATTATAGAGAAGATTATTCAAATTCATAGTATTGGTTAAAGTAAGGAGGAAGTTAATTCATATTTTTCTGTATCCAAGGTGTATAATTTGAAACCAAATATTCTACATAGCCACAGAAAATTAGGTTAGGCTTATATGTTTTTGGTGTTTTGGACAATGATTAGTTTATTACCTCTCATGCCTTATAGTGACTACACCTTAGCAGAAGTTTGATGCTCTCGAGTCTCAGTTCTTTTGATTTGGAGTTGGCAAAATGTTCATTTAAGAAGCCTTGGATATATCATCTTTTGTTCCTTGTGTAGGATTATTGTTGTGCTGAATATGGAGACTATAATTCCAGAGTATGAAATTATCGGGAATCCAAAAGTTATTGCGGGTTCTGAACCGGAAACTAACAAGCCAATGCCTAATAACAATTTGGAGCCTTCTGTGAGGTCCACCAACAATAGATATGGTGCTCAAGCTCCTGCTAATAACACCCAGAGTTTCCGGCCGACTATTCAACCCGCATACCAGCCACCTCCAAATTACAAAATTCAGGGCCCAATAATGAAAAATGAGGCACCAGCACGGATAATTCCTATTGCTGCTTTAAATCCTTATCAGGGTCGTTGGGCTATCAAGGCTCGCGTGACTGCAAAAGGGGATCTCCGTCGCTACAACAATGCTAGGGGAGATGGGAAGGTATTCTCCTTTGACCTCCTTGATTCTGATGGAGGGGAAATACGTGTGACCTGCTTCAACGCTGTTGTTGATCGCTTCTACACTGTTATTGAAGTTGGTAAAGTTTACTTGATTTCCAAGGGTAGCTTGAAACCTGCAAAAAAGAATTTCAACCATTTGAAGAACGAGTGGGAGATATTCTTGGAGTCAAATTCAACTGTGGAGCTTTGCCCTGATGAAGATGGCTCTATTCCAAGACAACAGTTCTCCTTCAGACCAATCAGTGAAATTGAGAGTGCTGAAAATGATTCTATACTGGATGTTATTGGTATTGTGATATCTGTTAATCCTTCAGTTCCTATTTTGAGGAAGAATGGCATGGAAACTCAGAGACGAATTCTGAATTTGAAGGATGCATCTGGAAAGAGTGTTGAGGTAACTCTTTGGGGTGATTTCTGCAACATGGAAGGTCAAAAGTTGCAGGAGATGGTTGATTCTGGGGTTTTCCCAGTTTTGGCAGTTAAAGCCGGAAAGGTCAATGACTTCAATGGAAAGTCCATTGGCACTATTTCTTCCACGCGGCTCTTTATAGATCCAGATGGTCCGGAGGCTCAGGGGCTGAGAAACTGGTTTGAAAGTGGGGGTCGAAATACCGCTTCTATCTCTATTTCTAAAGAAATCATGCCTGGAGGATCCAAAAATGAGATTCGTAAAACCTTGGCTCAGATCAGGGACGAAGGTCTCGGAAGATCTGATAAGCCAGATTGGGTCACAGCCAAGGCAACTGTAGTTTTCATTAAAACAGATAATTTCTGTTATACAGCCTGCCCTTTGATGATCGGAGATAGACAGTGCAATAAGAAAGTGACACAATCCAGTAATAAAAGATGGCTTTGTGACCGTTGCAACCAGGAATTTGAGGAATGTGATTACAGATATCTCCTCCAGGTCCAAATTCAAGACCATACAGGACTGACTTGGGTAACAGCTTTCCAGGAATCTGGCGAAGACATCTTGGGATGCTTGGCAAAGGAAATGTATTTGTTGAAATACGAATTGCAGGATGATACCCGATTTGGTGAAATTATTCGCAGCAGACTCTTTCATCAATATCTGTTCAGGCTTAAAATCAAAGAGGAACACTACGGTGATGAACAGAGGGTAAAAATCACCGTAGTGAAGGTTGACAATGTGAACTACACTGCAGAAAGCAGGCACCTTCTCGATATGGTGACAAAGAAAATTCCAATTAAAAAACAATTTTGAACGCTAAGTAATGATTTAGTAGCTGTAGCTTTGGTTCAATGTAACCGGCTAACATTTCTTCGGCATTATCGGTTTACATAGTTGCTTTTAATGATTCAGATTCTGAGTGTTATTTAGATCAAATATTTGTAGAGACCTTTCATGATCGTATAGAGGCTATAATTCTGTTTTTTCTTGATATTGGGCATGGCTTTTTAGTGCATGTTAACTGCTTTGGAATTCCTAGTTTGATACATTGAGCTTTAAACCTAAGGTGACCTTGGCTAGTGTCGCTGTTCTATCTGTTGTTTACATTCTTGTGGAGTAATGTGTATATATATATATATATATCAGTATTCGCCGCCGCCACAGGCATCTTCGAAACCATGGAGGGAAGTTTATATGTACTACTTATAGTTGCTAAGGTGAATAGAGTATGGGCAGTTTAATTGCATGGATTTGCTATGCCAACATGGAGGCTGATAGGTTATACCAAGATCAACCATATATAGTTATGATGGGTCTACAAGGTTTCTGTGGTCGAGCAATGCAGATAGCAAAATATTAAAGATACTCGAATTCAGTAGCTCGATAGTTCGAGCTCAACTTGAGGATTATGAATCAGAATTTGAGCTGAAGTATAGAAATTTCAGAATTCAGAGGGTCTCGGCCAAATTTCAGAAGTTTTATAACTGGAAAACATTAAACAGATAACATATAAAAAGATGTACAGCATCTGAGATAATTATATCAGCTCAGCTACGCTTGACAGGGTCGAAGTTGGACACGCCGATTACAGCTCCAATAATGGCGACAACAACCACACCACCAGCGGCTATGCTGAGCAAGAAGTTCTTGAGAGATGGGGTGACTCCATCAGCCGCTTGAGCCACCTCAGGGATCATCATCGACGTAGTCAGCGCAGCCGTCGTCAACCCAGTCACTGCCTTTTCCTTGAACGAAGAAGATGCCTTGACTTGGAGCCTTCCGTTGGGTCTTGTAACGGAGCCCATTCCCCTTGATGGCTTCACCGGAAGTGGCTTAAAGAAAGCGTCAGAGCTTGGCGCCACCCTTTTCTGGCTAGCTCGAGTTAAGGGCGGAGCCATTGAAAAAGCTGAAGTGGAAGCCATTGAAAGGCCAAAACTTTCTCCTTTCTTTGTCTGAGTTGAAATAAAGATGGATTGTTTGCAAATGTGTGTTTTTTAGAGTAGGGAGAGGGATGGGGTGAAGAATGAGAGGTGGAAAATTGAGATTTTCAGGTGCCGCGTGGCATTATCAACTCTATCTATGTCCTACGTGGCAGATTTTTTGTGGATAAGGTTATCTTATTGGTCCCAATCCCCATTAAGTATGAAAGTTTGGATGAGAATTTTTATGGTTTGCTCACTCTGATTTCGTATTTGGACACATACCTTAAAAGACCCAATTTCAGTGCCCTCAAACCTTCCTTCAAGTCGAACAAGATCGTATCATATAAGAGGTTTATTTTTATGAATCAAGTCTTCGTAATAAAGGGTGAGATATTCCATTTAGACGATCTAGATTCAAATAGTTTAAAACTGGACACAAATATTATCATGTATTCGAATAAAATGACAATATATTTTGAGATATAATAAGTTTTCCAAGATTAGATGTAACAATTTGACGTTAAAGAATGCTGATTGAAACATACCTGAACCTAACTTGCCTAAGCTCCCTTTTACCCCCTGGCAAGGCTCTGATGGTAATTTAAAACCCCCGCTTCATCTTGTTCAACCCACGCGGTCTCAAAATCACTTGCTTTGTCAATCGATACCTCTCCGGACCGATCGGCCTCTCTCGACAAGCTACTCCTCATAGAGGCATCCATTAATGGTTCATGCGTGTGTCTGCAATGCGGAGCAGACGAAAACATTGAACCATTTATTTAAGCAACACAGTGACATGCATTAGTGTATTCGATATAAATATATATATTTTTGGCTGTTGTTCTTGTATGTGTTTCCATCAAATGTTAATTTAGTCAAATATTGAAAATCTAGCTTGTGATTCTGATTGAAGTTAGCTTAATCGAAACATTCGATATCGGATTCGGGTCCAAAATTTGCCTAAGAAAACTTCTGATGAAACTTCTGTTCGTTCCTGTCCCTTTTATCCGTTTCCCCACCGTGGTGGAGTTCGAACGAACAGCAAATTGCAGAGTCTTTGCCCCAGAATATAAGCTTGTTTTCAAGCTTAACAAGTTACCGATGTTCATCTGATACTGTAATCCTGTTCTCGTTCATCAGGTCCGGGACATCGATGGTCAAATGAAGCCGGTTTCCGTGGTTAACAATCCAAACACTTCATTCATCCCTTCTCATCCAAATTATAACCAGTCAATGGTATGTTTAGCGATCATGATTATGTTCATTTTGTCATCTACGTTTAAAATTAACATTGCTCGTCCCATTTAAGGCTTGCGCTCCATATCCGTATGCCAATGCTTACTTCGGTGGGCTATTTAATCCATACGGGCAACAAGCTTCTGTAAGTGTGAACATGGTCCGGGTTAGGGGTCCTGAACCTATAACAAATTAACCATGGATCGTCCAATTCTATTCTTATGATGTAACCTGATATTTTCGGAAGTCTCTTACGATGTTACCTTGATCTGGTTCAGGCACATTTGGGGGGAAGTGTTCTGATTCAATTCCGCTGCCTCTCGATCCCGCAGAAGAGGAACCCGTTTATGTCAATGCGAAACAATATCATGATATTCTCCGGCGGAGGCAATATCGTGCGAAGCTCGAGGCACGAAACAAGCTTGTTAAACCTCGAAAGGTATGTCTATTTCTGTTTGACATTTGTTTGAACTTCCAGTGCCACATTTGGTGGCATGGAGTATATAACAATGGCCTACTTATGCAATGTCCGAAACCAACATTATGGTGTTTCTAATGGTTGATCGATGAGGACGACATCGTATAGCCGCTGATCCGTTTTAATTCGAACTAATTGCAGCCTTACCTTCATGAATCTCGGCACCGGCATGCACTGAATAGAGTTAGGGGATCGGGCGAATTATCAGCAAGAAGAAGCTCCAACAGCCCGATGTCAACTGCACAAATTGAAAGAACAGTAGATCAGAACTCGAGTGTTTCCGACAATGATGCACTTTCGGTCTGCAGGAACATAGGTTCTCCGACATGTCTCCTCGTGCAGACGGTACGCCCGTGAGAAGGCGCGGTGGAGACTGGCAACTCATCCTTGGCTTTATCTTTCATGCATGTTGTGTAACAAAAATGTACTCTTTTCTATAATAAGTCTATAAAACTCCATCTGAACTAGTGCAAGTGAATTAAACAAAGGTGGTTATACTAAAAATAATAGTTATTATCAACATTTTCTTTTTATATAATTAATAAAATAAGGATTTATATTTAATACATTAGCGGTGGAAATTAAAAGTTTTCACAATCGCATTAATTTTAGGGATTAGAGATTTAGTTTAGGGTGTAGGGTTTAGGGGTTTAAAAATTAATGATAGTGGCTAAAATTTATGGTTTAGGGTTATTATATCTTAATTTAAATTTAGGGGAATTAAATTTAAGATAATATGGTGAGTGTTTTCAAGTTTTTAATCTAAACCCTAAATTCTAATATTAAAATGAATTCTAACTAATCCCTAAATTTAAACCCATTTAAACTATAAATTACAAACCCTAAACTAAAACCCTAAAACTAAATGCTAAACTTTAAAATTTTTTGTTTTATCAGTTATATAAAATAATTACCCATAAGTTAATTTACTTTGTTTTTAAAAGAAAATTTAAATAAAACCATAACACATTTATTAATCATAAAGCAAACAGAGCAAAACTCATCTCTAAAGCAACCCACAATTATATATTGGGGTATCTATCATTATTCATTATATCTTCCAACTAAATTTATAGAAAACATTAAATCCTATTGAAAAGATACAGAGTGTTTTCAAGTCGTGTCATTTTTTATTTAGAGTTTAGATTTAATATTCGACTAATAGAATTCAAATGATTTATTGTCTAAATTATTAAAATTTTAAAAGTAATTTGATTTGATTTTAAGGTGTGTATGAGTTATATAGGACTAACAACTATGTGAAATTTTATAATTTTTTTAAAAGAAAATAAAATTATTTAAATACAAGCTATTTTAAATGAAGCTATAAAATGATACCATAATTGTCTAAGATTTTTAATTATTCGAACTTTTATTTTAAACAAAAGGGATTAAAATTTTTTACGATCAATTTCTTCTACAAGTTAAATAAAAAGTTTTTAAGATCAAGTTTCATTATATTTTACTATTCAAATTTTATTTGATTTTTTTGATATTTATTTTATCAATATTTATTTTTTAAAATTTTTGTATAAATTTAATTGTAATTACATATAATCATATGATACATATTAATTTCAATTTTAACAACTTTATATATGCATATACGATATACTTATATTTTTTTCATATTTTTCGCATGTAATTTAAATATATTAAATATAGTTAAGAGATTTGATTCGAACTTAAAAATTCAAATAAACTTTTATTTTATAACTTAAATTTTATTTAATTTTCGTATTTTATAAGTCAATTTTTTTTAAAAAAAAAAAATTTAAAAATTTTTTTTTTGAGTCAGAGTTAACAATTCATCTAAATTTAACCTAAGTGTAATATTTATTTTTTTAAAGATATTTAATCAATTTTTCGAGAATATGAGGTGTCTACCGTTACTATTAAAGTGTCCTTAGGATAACCGACCCAAACCCAAAGGGCGAATGTCCTTCTGAAGGGTATTGGGACCCACCATCCTTTGAAAACAGAACAAAATTATCTGTAAATTCAATTGAAATTAAAAATAAATAAACAACTTAAAACTAGATAAATAAATAAATAATAAAATGGAAGAAAAAAAAATTAAACGACCAACCAGAAAAGGGAAAACCCCACATAAAAAAACAGTCATCTGAGAAGCAGAAATTAGAAAGAAAAACACAGCTGCTACGGCCTACGAGGCGACGAAGAGAGAAAGAGGAGAAAATGGTTTCTTACGTAAACGTATTATTGTACGGAGTGGGAGGAATAGTGGTAGCCGGGATGGCGTTGCTGCTGGCGTTTCAAGAGAAGCTCGTTTACGTTCCGGTTTTGCCTGGTCTAACCAAGTCGTACCCGATAACGCCGGCCCGACTCCGACTCACCTACGAGGACGTTTGGCTCCGATCCTCCGATGGAATCAAACTCCATTCGTGGTTCATCAAGCTCTTTCCTGACTGCCGAGGTCACTTTCACAGTCTCACTCCTGATCTGCCTTTTTTAGCGTTTTATTTTATTTAATTTTGTTAATTTTTAATTGAATTATAGTAATTCTGCTGGTTTTAGTTCTTTTTTAGGGGATTAGAGATTAGTGATTGGTTTTCGTTTGAATTTTTGGAGCTAGTGGTTCGTTTGCTGGTTTGTTTGGTTGAATGCTGTGTTTAGGTTGAGATTTTTCATTTTGGGGGAAGATTTTGAATTGTTTTTTTGTTCCAAAGGTTGTATGGTTTGCGTTTATCCTTGTTGCTGCTCTTTATGAACTTTGAAGATAGGATGATTGAAACAAATGCTAAGAGTTCATTTCAACGAAGTGAGAACTGAAGCAATTGTTGATATTAAGCATATGAAATGTCGTTTAAAGTTAGGTGAAAGGTGATTTTGATTATGAATTATGCATACTTATGTGTTTCTCTTTAAAATGCCCACCGTATCTTTTTCTCTTTGTTTTGGTCTATGCTCTTGATTTGGCTATTACACGTGTTTGAATGTTTAGGAAAAAAACTTGTAAGCTCTTGGGAGAAAATGACTATACAGAAGCATTTACGTTGGGAATAGCTTAAGCATATTCTAGGTATGTTGTCCTGCAATACATCGTAGCATGTTGGTGCTCTGATTTTAAGATTGCAACACCATTTCATTGCTTAGAAAGTAGTTCTGTTGATTTTGCAGGTCCAACCATCCTGTTTTTTCAAGAGAACGCTGGAAGTATCCTTTTCATCAGCTTTATTTATTTATTTATTTTTTATTTTAATTTTTTTATTTCCCATTTTAGTGGATTCACATTGGCAAAATATTTTTTCTCATTATGAAATCCAAGGTCCTTGGGAAACCTTGACCGTGATCTGTAGATATTGCTCACCGTCTGGAAATGGTTCGCATAATGCTACAGAGGTTACAGTGCAATGTCTTCATGCTTTCATATCGAGGGTGTGTGTCCTAAATATCTAATATGATGCTTCTCTGTTTTTAGCTTTCTTTTTTGTTGGCATCATGGACTTGAGTACTCTTAGCATACAACTTATCTACTGAATGAAGTTTAACATCTGATTGATCAAACAGTTATGGAGCAAGTGATGGTTATCCTTCTCAGCATGGAATTATTAACGATGCTCAGGTTGTGACTCCGTTTCTTTTCTAGATTCATAAGGCTACTACCTCAACGAACTAGAAACTCTAACTATTTCTTTATTCTTTTTCTTATTTAGGCTGCACTGGATCATCTGTCCCAGCGGACTGATATTGACACAGATAGAATAGTAGTCTTTGGAAGATCACTTGGGGGTGCTGTTGGAGCTGTGCTCACCAAAAACAATCCTGATAAGGTATACATCTTGTGATTATTTCATTACTTTTCTTTCATCCTGAGGCTAAAGAGATTTATAATCGGAATGTATTGTAATACAGTGGTTCAAACTCATACTGGATAGATGATCAACATAATGGTTTAACATGTTATGCATGTTGGACAGTATCCTGATTTGTCTTTGATTTTGTCTGCTTTAACATGACATGACATGGCATGATTGCATCAATCTCCGACAAGGTTTTAATTACATATGGCACATAAACTTGTAAAACTTGTGGTCTGATAGGAGATGTAGGATCAATGTTCACGAGCTGCAGAAATTTGATAGAGTTTTAAGTTAGTTTCAAGGGATGATGGGAGAACTGACAACATGCACTTGAACAATAACACATTGAATGAGTATATCTTTTCTGCGCAATATTGATGTGTTACAGAGATCTTGCTTTGCTTTAAGGTGTTATTTTTATTCAACTAAGTTACCTTTAATTTTCCTCTATTTTGGATTGTTATATTCCCAAGTTGATTACTATTGTTTATTTGTTTTATGCATGGGTTTTTTCCACTCATATGATCATGTTACTCTAGTTTAGTTCATCTTTGATGGTAGAAGGGATTTCTACAAACAATTTATGCATGACATTCCTTGGTTTGCCTTTAAATTTCAGGTTGCTGCATTGATACTAGAAAATACTTTCACATCGATTCTGGACATGGCTGGAGTTCTGTTGCCTTTCCTTAAGTGGTTTATTGGAGGCCCTGGTACCAAAGGTCCCAAAATTCTCAATTTTCTTGTCCGCTCTCCATGGAGTACCATTGACGTCATTGGCCAGGTAATTACATGTTGGTTGGAAATTTAACCAGACTTTCTGAATCTTTAGACTATATTAGTGGGATATATATGATGAAAAATCTCCTAATATCTATTAGTAGCCTGAGTGAATCGTGAAGGAAATGAGTAGACTTAGTTTAGGTACAAGATAATTAGTACATAGGTTGGCATTTTCGACCTATTTGAATTTATCTAATGCATCTGTAACTAGGAAGACAGGAAGATGATGCTTGTTCTACCTCGAGTGTATATGTCTCTCAGTCACCTCATTAGTTGATACATTTTTTCTATTTTGAACATAACACCTGCAGGTCAAGCAGCCTATCCTTTTTCTTTCTGGATTGCAAGACGAGATGGTTCCGCCATCCCATATGCAAATGCTATATGCTAAAGCAGCAGCTCATAACAGGCAATGCCTCTTTGTAGAATTCCCTACTGGCATGCACATGGACACTTGGTTAGCTGGTGGTGACCACTACTGGAGAACAATTCAGCAGTTTTTGAAAAACATGTGCCGAAAAACGGACATGGTAATTCACCTTTTTCCCAATATAACTATCGCTATCGCTAGATGATATTTGACAAGATTAGATTTTGGCCTCTGGATTATAATTCCCCCCATCTCTTGCAATTATAAATTTGCCTGCTTAAGCTCATTTTTTTATGCAAGGTGGGAAAATATTGGGCGCCTGCTTAAGCTCATATTTTGAAGCTTGGCTAACTTTGTTTTCCTAGTCCATGCTTTTCTCCTAAGCCTAATTGCACCTTGTGAGCAACCTAGTTTCTACTACATCATGTTGAGGCTATATTGTTGAAATTCAACCAGAGTGTTTTCGCTCCAAATCTTTAAATGTTTTCCCCCCTGAACTGTGTATGTGGAGATTTAGAAAATTAGAAACAAACCTACGCTGGCTTAAAACTAGCCAAAGTCCATCTGGGTGGACAATCATGAACATTGATTCAAAAAGGTAACAAGTATAGCCATTATTATGCTAGGGAATAATGATGCACCGATAAAACTGTGTGTTTTGTCTTCACTGTTGTGTCTCTGATTTCTCTTTTTTCTGATTTCCGAAGTAGCCGGAAAACTGCCAATAGTATGTAAATTCTCTTGTTACTTCCCTTTTTGTGCCCCCGTTCCCTTCCATCGCTATCTTTTTCTCTTATTGATGTGTGCCTAATGTTGCTTTCAGATTCTCCGAGGAGGTGACTGGAAGGCATGTAATCTTTTGAGATTTTATTATTTGGCTCACACCCTGGAACTCAAACTCTGTCCCGTTTCTTTTGAAGTTGCAGCTGGTAAAAGCGCTCTATAAACATACACCCCGCTGTTGTCGACGATCATTGTCTCCGCGATTTTTTTTTATTGTACTGGCATACAAAACATAAGCTGATTAAAAGTGATAAAGAGAAAGAACGCGAATTCCCTCTTAGTACACGGTATGACTGACTTTGACGAGCATGTGAAATACCATACTAATTCTGCTGGTTCCATTTGTATGAGATAAGAGAACTGTTTAAAAAAACTGCAGATGTGTGGTTGGTGCTGATATGTTTGAACTATTTGCTTCTCTGTTTTTGTATGGGACGGTCTTAGGTGTTTCATCATTTGTTTTGACAATTTAGGTTGTTTTTTTTTAACTCTTTTCTATTGTTTTTAGTAGTAGTTTTGAACTGTTAATTTATATGGAAACTGTTGTGGCAACTAGAAATCTCGTACCCTTTTTACAAGATGTACAAAAATAATAAATTTTGAGTTAGTCAAGTTAAAAAGTTTTATTTTATAATTTAGACGCAAAATGATAAAAATTGCCCCCAATATTTGTATGTTTTGTCATTTGATCTCCTATTTTTTGAGTCACAATATTTTGTCATTTGTCTTCTTATTTTTTTTGAAAACGTTTTTTTATTTTATAATTTAAATTTTATTTTAAAAACGTGTCAACGTTTAATGTTCAAGTCCAATCAACAACCATTGACCGTTTTTTTTTTAAATTTGGATCAAATTAAAATGTTGGGGTTGTTTTCCAAAAAAAAGAATAATTCTATAAATTTAATTTAAAAAAAATTTAAATCAATTAAATGACAAAACAAAAAATTGTTAAAGCATCTTTTGTCATTTTGAAATTTAAATTTTATAATTTAAATTTTAAAATTTAATTTTTGTTTAAATTTAATTATAAATATTTATTATATTATAACATTAATTAGTTCTAATATAAAGTCTACTTTTTATAATCATATATCAAACAGTTGAGAGACTGTATTTGAATTTAAATTACTTTATTACTAATACTTTTGAGATATTATAACTTAAATTTTAGCGAAAACTTTTTCTAAGTCTAATCGAAATTAGAAATTACAATTGAATCAAGTTAATAATTTTTTTTAAAATTCAAAAAATATATTATTTTATAAATATACAACTAAATCCCAAACGTGGCAAGTTATCAACCAAACATTTCACGCCACGTGTGCTAAAGTTATTTTCGTCCATGTCAGACCCAGGCTTTTCCCTTATCTCTCAGGAAAAGGAAAACAAATTTAAAACCCACAAAATCTGACCTCATTATTTATATAAACAATTATTAATTAAAGAATAAATAAACTAAATTAAACTGAAGTGTTTGTTTTTCATCCAACTGCTAAAACTATACTAATATATATTATTTGACTGTGTTCCTTCTTCCACTTCTTCTCCGATGTATTTTTGTTGTTTTTGAATTTAGATTTTCGAATTTTATTATCGCTCTCCCCTTTTGTTCTCTCCGTTAAGCTCACTGCATTCCAAGTGTTTGAATAATGGACGGAGGAACGCTGCAAAACACCAGAACGGTTGAGGAAGTCTTTAGAGATTTCAAAGGCCGTCGTGCCGGCATCATCAAAGCCTTAACCACCGGTTTTTTCTTTTTCTTCTTCTCCTCCTTTGAGATTTTAGTGTTTTTTTCTGTGTTTAATTTTTATAGCTTTTTTTGTTTGTTTTTGGTCGCAGATGTTGCAGAATTTTTTGAACAGTGCGATCCTGGTTAGTGACTTTTGGAAATTCGAAATTTATGTTGTTTACGTTACGATTTTTGGACGTAATGATTGATTAACGAGTAGCAGCTCAATTTAATTGATTCCGTTTCCTATTTATGCGTATTGTGGTATCCCTGATTTTTGCTTTGTTTAGATATAAAGTATTTTGGTTGGTGAATGAAGCAAAATAGATCACTCGTTCGAAAATTGAAATAGGCTTTTTGCGAATCGTTTTCTTCTTGCAGTTAAGTTTATCTTTGAATAATTTTATATGTGAATGTTTAAGTTTAAATGATGCAATTGAAACTCGGATTTGATTGAAAATTTCCACAACTTTTTTTTTGTGTTTTTTATTGGAACTTGGATTTGAACCATAAGCCTCTCAATGTCCAAAGCATGTTCAGTATGAATATTCAATTTGTTTGGCTATCTGGAGCCTTGTATTTAAGGTGCCTTGATAGTTAATTTTGTCTGTTGTTGAGGGTTTGTTTCGTGTTTGGTATTATGTTTTTTTTTTTTTTTAATTTTCCAAACTATAAATGTGTGTGATTTTACTTTGTTTCTCTATTCTATCTACTTGGAATTTTTTTCAACTGACATTTGTTTTTCAGAGAAGGAGAATCTTTGCTTGTATGGACTTCCTAATGAACAGTGGGAAGTTACTTTACCTGCTGAGGAAGTGCCTCCAGAGCTTCCGGAGCCTGCATTGGGTATTAACTTCGCTAGAGACGGGATGCAAGAAAAGGATTGGTTAGCACTTCGTTGCTGTTCACAGCGATGCATGGTTACTAGCAGTGGCTCACTATTTTGGTGCTAGGTTTGGTTTTGATAAAGCTGACAGGTATAATTTGGTTCCCTTATCTGCTGCATAATGCTGCAATTTCCCCCGTTGATATACAGGGAGAAACCTTAATAATATAAACCTTTAATAATGCTTTTGGGTGGACAAAATGATACATCACAAAAATTTCATGTAGCCATTTAGACGTTTTACTGGATATAAGTGCATCTAAGCATGTTGTTTACATCATTTTTTTACCTTGGATTCTATTTGATCAGCTCTTTCTGATGCATGGTCAAGGACATGTGAGTTAATGCTGGATATGAAGCTTGGGAACAGATGTATAGAGATTAAGTGAAATTTACTGCATATAGTATTTATGGTATAAAGAAACTTAAAACGAGATTGAATGAATTCTTCCTTTAGGAAGAATGTTGTCACTTTTGTTATGTGTATTAATTTGCTAGATACACTTATGTATTTAATGGTGGTTGAAGGATGGATTTGCAAACATATGCAATCTTTGATGCAGGAAACGTCTCTTCGGTTTTATAAATGATCTCCTACAGTATTTGAAATCATCTCTGGAAGTGCCAAGAAGCAGACAAAGGAGAAGTCATCGGTTTCAAATCATAGCAGCAATAAATCCAAGTCAAGCGCAAAAGCTGTAAGTGGGACATTGATGATTAGTTTTCTGATGGTTTAAGTATGGATATTGGTTAATATTAGTGACAATGTATAATAGCAATGTGTGATTCTAATGAGTCTCAACCTATGTTTGGGATCTCTTGAACTTCATTGCTCTGATACTTAAGCCAGGCGTTCTACTATCGATTTAGTGTCAATTTTGTTTTTCATTATGTGATGTTGTACACATTTATTTCCGCTTTTACAGAGAGGATCCGAATCCGCTAAATACTCAAAGAGTGTGCAACCAAACGATGAGGACGAGGGGTTGGATGAGGAAGACGAAGAGGAGCACGGGATACCTTGTGCGGCGCATGTGGAGAGAACTATGCTTCAGATGAGTTCTGGATTTGTTGCGACATATGTGAAGTTTGGTTCCATGGTAAATGTGTAAAGATAACCCCTGCCAGGGCCGAGCATATCAAGCAGTACAAGTGCCCCTCTTGCAGCAACAAGAGAGCAAGACCTTGACGCCAAGGTGATGCGGATTGATCAGGTTGTAATCTTCTTACGGACTTTCAGTTGGATATATTAGTATTAGTAGTTTTCTGGTGCTGAACTTGTACTCTCTGTTTGATCCCAAATTCGGATACTAACATTTCCGGTTTAGGATACATCTTTCTCGGATAAGTAAATATTGTTGTAATTCATTTGCATCTGATTGGTTAATCGTTTTTTCCTTTTAGATGTTTAGATTTAAGTCCACTAGTAGGTAGGGGTGTTCATAAAATCCTGAACTGATATATTGTATCTAAAAATTGGAAAAAATAAATCAGATTTAATAGTAGGTTATTGTACTTGTAAAAATTGATCAAAATGGTACAATAATCGTTGATAAAATTAATGGTTAAACATGATGGTCATGGTTACTAATTTTGGTTAAATTTTTTAATTAAAAAATTAATAAAAAAATTTAAAATTAATTTTATAATTATAATAAATTATTAATTATTACTAATATTTATGCAATTAATATAACTTATGTCATATTAGACCATATTGATTATTAATTTTTTTAACCCATCCAATTGAAAAAAAAGAGGGATTCAAAATTCAGATTAAATTAATTGAATGTGTAAATAAAAGAAAATAAATGTGTTATTATGTCAATTTATGTTAATTATTACGTCATTGAATTTTAAATTATTAACAATATTATATTAATTTGTTATTTTTGTAAGTTTGGAACCATTTTATAATTTTTTATAGTTAAGAAACTCAACAAAAAAGAATACTTTATAGTCAGGGAACAATTTACGTAGTTTACCTAATATTAATTAATGTATTTTTTAATAAAATTTAAAATATTTTTGCCAGTAAAATTTAAAATAGTTTTCAATAGAAAGTTCGAGTGTAGAAATGATTTTAGTATATTTATATACCTATATTCACGCGGCAAGCCACCTCTTTTCCCTCTCTGTCTTTCTTCTTCGGTTCTTCGATTTGATTGCAATTACAGTGACCAAAAGGGAAGAAACATGTCGAGCAGCGATGAATTCATGGAGGACTTGAATTCAAGTGGAGATTCATATGGGACGGTGCACCGGAGGTTCAAAGATCGAGCCCATGTATAATTGTTGGCAACCCATTGATCCCCCCCGGTATTTTTTAGTCATTTTGAATCAAAATTCATGTTTTAGTATATTTTTTTTTTATGATTTGGGGTTGTTTTTTTGGTGCAGAAAGTGGCCAAAACAAAGGAGATGTTGTCTAAACAAGCGGTTCAAACGAAGGAGATGTTGTCGAAACAAGCTGTTAAGATCGCCAAACAAGCTGAAGAACACGAACGCTTTATCAACAAGGTAATTTATGTTCATGTTTGTTGTAGGTATTTAATTCCTGGGTTTTATGTTTATCATTAAGAACGTGGAGCTGAAGTTATAATTTTCGATTTTTTATTGTTTTTCTTTCATGTTTTTTTTATGTTTTAGGTGACGCATCTTTTGGGGGTTCTCGGGTTTGGAGGGTTTTGCTTTCTATTAGGAGCAAGTGAGTTAACTCAGCCTTGAATTCATGAAATTGATTACTTAAAATGTTGGCTCTTGAATTTAAGATGATTTTGCTCTTTGTTTTTTGAATGTGAAATTTTGGCTCAGGGCCACAAGATATTCCTTATGTATATTGTGTGTTTTATGTCATCTTTGTTCCTCTTCGATGGATTTACTACCGTTTTAAGAAATGGCATTACTATCTTCTGGTAAGTTTCTGTCACGGTTCAATCCGGACTTGTTTTTGAGAATTTTTACGAATGATAGTATCAAAACTGATAGAAAATGATGTGTTTCTGTGTATGCCAGGACTTCTGCTATTACGCCAACACAATCTTCTTGGTCGACCTTCTTTTGTATCCGAAGAATGAAAAGTTTTTTATGATTTGCTTCTCATTTGCTGAGGTAAAATTTGGGGTACTTGGTTTCATACATACATCTCAATTGGTGAATGAATCGGTTTTAACTTCTTCATTCTTCTCGGTTGCTACTTTAGGGGCCACTAGCATGGGCACTCATTGTTTGGCGTTGTAGCTTGGTTTTTAGTTCCGTGGACAAAATTATTAGTGTCCTTATACATCTTTTACCGGGTATGTTTGCAATCCTTATTTTCACTTGTCGTCTTTATACTGCAGTTTTAGATATAACAAGTTTGTTACTTCTATTAAAGAGTGCGATAGCTATTTTTTATTGCACTATAAATTGCTCATAAAAGCAGCTTAAAATTTCCTTCTAATAGGGTTTATTTCTGATCCAAATGAAATGTTCCTATTTTTATGTATAAAGTTGATCTTCTGATTCTAAATAGAGGGGACTGACGTGCAGCCTTCAGTGGAGGTTTAAGAAAGCTGAGATGTCTAGTACCCTGAATTTTTGAATTTTTCCATTAGTAGGGCATGACTCTTGATAATTTGATTTGTATGTTATAAGAGCCAAGATTCTTGCTGTGTTCAAATGTGAACCCTAGCATATAAACCTCAAAATGAAATCACATACAGAATGGAGCTACTTTTATATTTGGTCATGTTTTGCAACATCTAACATCTTTGAAGAAAAATAATTAGAGTTAGCCTCAGTTATGTATAGTGGTTGAAAGGACATTCCATGGGCTTAGTTTCATGTAGACTGTGAAACTATGGACCCGAGAAAACTGTCTCATTATTCCTTGCCGGTGGTTTAAATCCCACTCAAGCTGTGAAAATTGTTGACACTTTGTACCTTGGGTGGCTATAAGTAGTAAATTCCATGAATCCAGTGCATGGCAGGTAGGTTTTGCTTGAAACACCGTTATAAATTGGTGTTTAAGGCCGTTTTTTTTAAGGTTGTGATTAAGGCTCTTTAGAAAGGCAGGACAAGCTTTTATTTCTTTCTAACAAGTCCGAATGTGCTCAATGCTTAATGTAGTAATGTTCTGCTTTCAGGTATCGTTTTTTTTTCACAATTCGATGGTGGAATCCTGCAACCTTTGAAGCCATGCATCCTGAAGGTACATCTCACAGATTTTCATGGCCTTATGTAGAAGACAAATCTTATCTATGGACCTGGCTGTTTGTGGTTCCCTTAGCTGCTTATACCCTCTGGCAAGTTCTTTATTTCCTCATTGTCAACGTGCTACGTCGCCAAAGGCTGCTAAGAGATCCCGAAGTCATGACTTCGTACAGGTTTGCTCTCTATACTTACCTCGATTCATAACATCAGTTCCTTGTAAATATTTTTTTATATATTTTTAAGCTGCCTAGCTTTTGCATATATCTTCATTCTGGCGATTTCTTCATCTTATAGGGAACTTTCTAAGAAAGCTCAGAAAGCAAACAACATATGGTGGCGTTTAAGCGGTTTGCTCGGGGATCAAAACCGTTTATTCATGTACATTTTACTTCAAGCCATTTTTACGGTCGCAACGATGGCACTCACAGTCCCCATCTTCCTTTCATACGAACTCCATGCAATTTTCCAAATACTCAAGGTTTCTGCATCGGTTTGGAATGGAGGAAGCTTTCTGTTAGAAGTGCTGCCAAGACAAGTGATTGTTAAGGAGAAAAAGAAATCCGAGAAGCAGGTGCCGCCTGCATCACAAAACCAACAAGATCAACACTCCGAGGAGAACGGATCTTCCGGGATCCACCAGCACCAGTCTGAATTGGTGTGCATGAAGAGTTGGTTGTAAAAACATGTAGTGTGTGTACTGTGCTGGGTTGCAGTTCAAGGACAGTGGCTGGTTCTTTTATTAGACAGTCCTAACATGTAGTTTGTTAATTGTGAATCTGTTAAATGGAAGAAAATCTTGACGATTTGAGTATCTGGAACTTTTGTGAAATTAGAATTTGATATACATATCTATTAGTATTTGTTTGTATTATTATCTGAACTGGGATCAGAACTTCAGACTAGATAATTGTTCACGGGTCAGTCGAATTATTAATGTAAAACGTATTTGCTCAAATTAAGCTTATTTTCAAAGTCCAAGTTCAATTCAATTAAAGGAAAAAAACATCTTTATAGTTTTATTTTAGTTCAAGGGTTTTTAGGGTTTAGAACAAGTTAGTGTTTAGGGTTTAGGGTTTATGGTTTAGGGTGTGGGGTTTAGTTTTTTAGGGTTAGTGTTAGAAATTTAAGATTTGGGTTTTTATAGTAAAATACACATGTTTGTGTAAAATTAATTTTACGCATTATCTGTATTAAAGTTTTACCCTTAATTAAATATTTAATGTATTGATGGTAAATATTTTATATATTAATGATAAACTAGATAATAATATATACATTAAAAAGAATTTTAATTTTTTTATGATCATGTATCATTTGTATCTGTATATCGAATATTAATTTAATTTAAACATTTATTTTTTTTCTTCTAATTTTTAAGACTTTTATATATTTTTAATTAAATTCTTTAACCTTAATGTGTAATAATTTTATACATGTTTACGTTAAACCTCTTAATATAGAGAACATATAACTTATTAAGATATTTTATTTTCATATCGCATTATAAATTTATAAAATAATATTAATCTTTGAGATAACTTAATATTATTAAATCTCATAAAAAACTTTTTACTTTTAAATGAATTTTAATTTTATTTTAGAGTTTAAGTTTATGGTCATAGATTTATAATTTCAGTTTATTTAGAGATTTAGGTTTTACCTATAACCCTAAGTTTTAATAATTCAAAACCTATCAACTCAAATTCAAAACTACTTATTTAAAATTCAAATTAAACAAAATTAATTAATTTTAAATTTTTGGATGGATTTTATGATCATGTAAATTTGGTTTTTGCTGCATATAAAATGTTCCTTAAATCAAATATTAATCCAATATATTTAAACATTTATTTTATTTTAATTTTTGATGTTTTTTTATATTTTTTTCCTTTAATTAAATTCTTTAACCGTAATATGTAACAATTTTTAATTTAAATTTAAAGTTTAGGGTTATAGACAAGGTTTATTTTTATACTTTATTTTAAAGTTTATCTTTAATTATAAAATTTAAATTTTAACCATAAACCCAAAATTACATCAACAATCCCTAAATTTAAAATTAATCTTAGAAATTAGAGCTTTAAGGATAGACATAAATGTTTTATCCAATATTATTTTTCAGATATAATATGAAGAAAAATTTAATATTTTATGAATTTATATCAAATATTTTATTAAACTTTTAAGTTTAATTTAGGGTTTAGGGTTTAGAGTTTAGGGTTTTAGTTTATAAATTTTAAAATTTAGAATTAGTGTTTAAGGTTTAAAGTTTAAGTTTAATTTTAATTTAGGGTAATATGTCATTTTTAACTTATAAACCCTAAAATCTAACCCTAGACCCTAAATTATATTCACACTCACTATATTTATAATTATTCATATTTTATTTAAATCTTTTCTTAAGTAAACCGTTCCAACTTTTGTAAATTACTGGACCCTTAACCAACAGGTAAGATGTAGTGGTAAGACCCATAATATTCTTACGGAAAAAAATCCAAATTTGCACCACGAAAGAACATAAGTTTGAATCTTAGTGATGAATTTAAAAAGACAGTCACGAACTTTTCAACATAGATCATAAAACCGACATGGAGATACTCAAAAGCTGAGGTTCAAAAGAGAGCAATTCCTCTAGCTACTATATAGAAGAGAACTTATGAAAACTTGACACCAAGGTATGCCCACTATTTATTAAAAAAAAGAAGGCATGAACAAGGTGACATGAATACAGTAAGCAATTTACAATGCCATAGAGTTTCAAAAGTCAAGAATAAGTACTGAGAAAACCATAATCATAAGAAAAAGGATGAAAAAAATGAAAAACCCCAAAAGAACAGTGGGTTAAAACTGTTAGGAAAATAAGACATACCACTCATTCTACCCCTTCTTCACAGGCTTTAGTGGAGATATTTAATGCCTTTGGGTGTCACCAGGTCCAAATTCAGGAGATCCAAGTCACAAATTTCCTTGAAAACTCAAACCCCCGCCACCGATACATACTCTGTTTCTGAGTTTAAAACAGTTCATATAGCAGAGCATTTAATTATGAATTTTCTCGTCACTTTCGAATTGCAGTCCCTCCATACCCTTGAGGGCAGCTTCGTAGTTCTTGGCATGAGAGGTATTTCTCCCAGACGATGACCGCCTGGGGTCTCCATAGCTAGCATCAGTTGTACGAGAACGTTGGGGGTCAGCCTCACTACCAGCAAAAGCTTCGCGACTGCCAGAAGCTGCAGCGTGCCTTGAAGAGGATCCACCAGGCTGCCCCATAAACTTGGGGCAGGTAAAATTCAAATTAGCACTAAAAGATAAGAATCAAATGTGATATACATTGGTACTATCAAATGTAAATAGGACTACTTCATAGCAGTATGTGTGTGTATGTATATACATCCTTAATGAAAAGGAAGTAAGACGGTAACTGGTATGCTAGACTATACTCAATACACGTGCATAATCATAAAATAAAAATACCATAGCGTCTTTAGTAACTGCAGGATCATTTGCAACTGGTTTTTTCTGCTTCGCTTGACTTCCAGAATTCAAGGGTCCTGATATTTTCCGCCGAGAAGAATTCATGGATGACAAACCAGCTGCTCGTGCGTTCTCCCCAGCTGCAAGCATTCATTTTCTTATTAAATATCAAAGTTTTTTTTTTAAGAAATGGAATTACATAGTGGGTGTGCACGCATGTCTGAGTGGGTGTTAGAAACAAACACTTGAGTGATAAAAAAATTCAAAACTTCAATGGTAATGCTAATAAAAAGGTCAAATGTATGAAAGGAACACAAGTTACCCATTTGTCTATCAGCATTGGCAACGCCAGGGGGCAGGGGTGAGCTTGTTCCAGCACCGGGACCCTACAAAGACAAGCATTACAAAAGATATGTCCATACTATTTACAAAAAAAAAAAAAAAAACAGGAGCAAAACACCCTATTAAGAACTTACAATGGCTCGGGCTGGAGGAGTGGTCAGCTGTGATTGCTGATACTTCAAAATGGTCCAATCAAATACATAATCAAACTGGAAGCCTGTTTAGTAATGGATCAACAAGAACAATGAGGAGATGTGACATTACTGTGATCTATGGAAATAATACAAGTTGACGGTATGGATTGTTAAAAATGCAAATTTGAACCTTCACGAATAAAGAGGTCACGAAAGATTCTCTTGAGATAAGAGTAGTCTGGCTTATCATCAAATCTTAGTGAACGACAATAATGGAAGTATGATGCAAATTCTGTTGGATAACCTCGACATAAGGCCTGAAACAACACATCAGTATTCAGTCAATTTTTAAAACATAAAATCAGAAGCTCCAAGCCACACATACCTCTTTCTAATACCTCATTCGCCTTTATGGAAACCTAATGCAATTGCAACATTCAAACACATCCTTACCTCAATTGAAGTAGAAACCTTCTTCTCACTAATTTTCTCGTACTTTTGTTTTTTTGTTCCAGCTTTCAGACCTTGCCAAGGAAGACTGTTAAAAGAGAAGAGACACCAACACTGAAAACTAATGTAGAGATATACACAAGACAGAAAAGGAAAGTTGCATAGGTAGCAAGAAATCACCTTCCTCTTAGGAAGTACATAAGCACATATCCAAGAGATTCCAAATCATCCCTGCGGCTTTGCTCTACATGGTATAGGACAGATAATCAAAATTGAGAAGACTAAAAGGATCCATACATTAACAAAAAGACACCTAAAATTGATCACACATACCGATGCCCAAGTGTGTGTTCATGCTTGCATATCTTGCAGTTCCAGTCAGATTCTTATTCTCCCTAAAATGGTCATGACAAAGTAAAAAAAAAAAATTGGCTTCACTCATGCAATGCAAAGTGCAAACTATCAACCAATAAATCAATAAAAAGAATATTGAAAGATAGAATTGCCAATGCAAGGCAAAGAAGTTCAATGAATCATCATTGCCACCACAAGTAATACAGCTATCCCCGTGACAGCTAGGATTACACTATTGGTATTAGTACCAATCAATGAGAAGTGAAACAAAGGTTTTTAAACTATATAATACAATATATCACACCATGCGAATTACTCTCACCTGTAAGGAATGTGTTGATGTGAACTGTCTCTATATTTCTTAGCCAGACCAAAGTCAATCATATAGACCTATGTGAAAGTGAAAGTGATGTCACATTAGATACTCCTGCAACAAATAAAAAGGAGAAAGAAAAAGAACATACATAACATAATAATATTTTGAGCAGAAAGCAGAAACCTGATTGGCACGCCTTCCCAGGCCCATGATAAAATTGTCTGGCTTAATATCCCGATGTAGAAATGATTTTGAGTGAACAAATTCAACACGATTGATCTGAGAGAAAACAAAATAGAATCAAGCGACAAGACAACAAAGGAAGAGGAACTGAAGCTATTAGTGTATGAAATTCTAGAAGGCTACCGTTTGATCAGCAAGCATGAGAACTGACTTCAATGAGAGTTTCCTACTGCAGAAATTAAATAAATCTTCGAGACTAGGTCCAAGCAAATCCATAACCAAAACATTATAGTCTCCCTCTACTCCAAACCATCTTATATTTGGAATCCCGGCTACCAAGAAAAAGATTGAGATAGGGAAAGTCAAAATTTTCAGGCATACAAAACAAAAGGATAAGTAATATAAAATGAAAAAAAAAAAAACAGCCAAAGGTTGAAACAAGAGCTTTATGTTCTAAGAAAAAAAAAGAATATCATTACTTCCTCCCTGCAGGATCCTGTATAACTTTGATTCATATAACAACTGAGGATGCTTTGTCTTCACATTTTCCTAATCATTAAAGAAAAGGTCATCAACTTCCTTATGTAACATAAAGAATTTAATATGGATTAAAATAATTACAGAATGTCAAAACTTTAACTAATAAAATCAAACCAATAATTCAAGCAGAAAATTACTTTATAAATCATGTCAGTCAGATTGAAAGAGCTCCCTCAAAAGAACATATTAAGTGTCACTGATTAATTAAAAGAATTCTAACCAAATCTTGAGAAAATACTGAGATTAACATATATACAATGGCAAATTGGTAATCAACACTGTAAAGTAAGTCATCCCTTTTAACCTTATTTATCTCAGGAGATAACCGCCCAAAGCATCTTCTTCTTGTCTACTATGATGCCAGCCAACAATTAGAAAATAAGAAACTTAAACTTATGAACAAATTCAATCCTCATTGGGATAATTTTATGAGCCTACCAAGTTAAACCGTAATTAAGAGTTTTCTTCTCTGTTTTCTCTCTTTTTCATTAAGGGAGTCCACAAACTATGATCATCAATAATCTAATGTAAACAAAGAACTATAGCAAAAATAAAACCAAGTGAAGTCATAAACCAAAAACATAATCCAATATGTCAAGGGCTTCAAAAATAACACCAAGTGAAGTCAAGAACCAAGAACAAAACCCAGAATATTACAATTTTATCCAACATTGTACATTTTAACCTCCTCAATTACATATTTTTACAGTTTATTGCTTCAATATATCTTGACTAAACTGAATCACTAAGTTATAAAAGATCACGTTAAAACATGAAATCTAATGAACATCAGCTCGGATTAAAACCCAGCCAGAATATCAACTACATTGCTATTTTATAGAATGTTAACGTGCAATAAACTAAAGTTACAAGCAAAAAAATCATACAAAATTAAACAAAAAGAACAATAAAAGAAGTGAATTTGCAAGGCTACTTACAAGCTTAATGGCAACCTCTTCATTTGTCTGAATATTCGTACCTGCAAAGAAAAAACGAAATATCAAGCTATAAACAAAATCATAGAAAAAAAGGGAAAATAAAATTACGCAACAAACCCAAATAGATCTCTCCAAAAGAACCGCTACCGATCTTACGACCAAGTCGAAACTTATTACCGACACGAGGCTCCATCAATTCCAATTTCCAAGCCCTAACTATAACTTGAAACCTTAATTCAGAAAACTCCCCCCAAATTTAAAAATGAAAAAGGAGGAAATTATAAGGAGACACCAGACAGTAAACACCCAATCATCCGCTCAAACAATTCATACACATCGAAAGTTTCGATCACGTAAAAGAATTTAAAAAAACAATAAACTAATAATAGGAAAACAAAAGATCTAGCTTTCCATCTTAGTTTTAACCCAAAAACAGATTAAAATTAACAGAACAGCTAGGGTTAGGTTAATCGAAACGAAAGGGAAAGTAGCTAAGAAATCATAATTCTGTTTTTGTGTGAGTCGCTGGAAACAGAAAATCTGCATCATTTCACATCTCCATAAAGGTAGATTGATATTTTGACAGGGAGTTTCGATGGGCTCCGTGGATTGGATTTTAGCAGAAATGTCTGATTCACACATCACTGTCTCCTCGCTAATTTTAGAGTTTCTCTTTTCTTTTTTTCGCCCTTTATGTTTTGTTAATTTTTTTGAATGCTGTATGAGCATTTTTAACTTTTTAAGCTATTTTTTAGGAAGATTTTTTTAATTCCGAAAGACGTTAAAAATTGGGGTTTTTTATGCGATAAATGAGATTATACGTAAATTTTTATAAAAAAAATAAGAATTTTTTTAACTTTTTTATAAGCTATTTTTAGGAAGTATTTTTTAAACTTCAAAAAAATTAAGATTTTTGTTGCCTCATTAAAATTGCTAAATATCTGTTTTTAATATAATTTTAAAACATACCATGGATTAAATATAATAGGGTCTTTGTACGATTTTGAAATTTAATATTTGTATTTTTTATATTTGGAATTTTGGTTATCTTCTATAAAAAAATACAAAATATTTTTTTAGTCGTCTACGTCTATAATGTCTTTTTATTAATTTTAACCATTAGAATGCTATAAACTTAGATGATCGATAAAAACAACAAATGTAGAATGTTACAAAATTATTTATTTTTTTATAATTCTTAGGTCAACAATTGACAATAAAATCGAACATAAGTTAGTGAGTACGGTGTTAAAATTTTTAAATAAAAAATAGTACAATAATTCAATGTTGTAAAATTAATATATGTGACTAAAATTTATATTTTGAAATAATAAAGGGATCTTTGACATGTTTAAACAAGAAAAATAATCCACTTCTATATCATAATCACCCTTTTAATTAATATTATATAGTATAAAAAAGAAAATTCATTTCTAAACAAACTATAGAAAATTGTGCATTTAGTTTATATTTAAAAATAAATAATAAGTTAATAAGACTTTAACATATGAGGATTATATTTGAATTTAAGGTTTAAGTCTCACATGTGTAGGTCATGTATATAATTATTTTAGTCCAAATTCGAATACACTATTGTTATTAGTTTATAATAATTATGATTATATATTGCATTGATTAATTCTGATTATATGAATATATATTATTTTCGTCAGAAGTGTGATTAAAATTTGCCTGGCTTAATAATAATTAATTACATTTACATTCAACAAAATGACACAATGAACAATTAATAATGAATCGACATTTTCGTCGCTAGCTTTGTTTTGTACGCCTATGTCTTCGTAATTCTGTGGAAGTATTTTCGACTTCGGGTCTAACTAGATGCGGGTACGGATCTTGGACTAGGCAGACCCATACTTGAAATCCGTGGGGAAAGATGGATCGTTGGACTAGGCCGTGGTGATGGGATTGGACCATGGTTCACTAAACCAGGAGCCACCCTTGGTGACAGGTTAACTTGTTCGAGTGTTTGCGACTGGAGCTCGGTCGGGTAGTCGCGGACACAACCGATACGTGATCCGAACCCTGTGGTCCACTTGCATGACAATCTATTGCTCAGCCCCGGATTGAACACTGGTGGTTCCGACTTGGCACATTCGATGTTAACCACCAGTGGTTCTTCTGGTTTGGGTTCATTAGTTGGGGCTTGGTCATTCGAGTAGTCATCATCAATGGCACACCTCTTTTAATAAAAATATCACAAACACCATTAGAAAACTTATTGAAAAATGGCAAAACCAAAGAGTAAAAAGAGTTTTAAATGTCAGAACTCCAACTCCAAATTTATTAGACAAGAGAC
The DNA here is from genome assembly GCA_019671005.1 of Hibiscus mutabilis. Lineage (NCBI taxonomy): Eukaryota > Viridiplantae > Streptophyta > Magnoliopsida > Malvales > Malvaceae > Hibiscus > Hibiscus mutabilis. The sequence continues at coordinate 83,339,925 of CM033715.1, forward strand.
ATATCAAACTTGGTTCGAGTTAAAAATATATTTTTACCTTAACATTCGTGAGATTTACATGGTTTTCCTCAAGGAAGTTGATGAATTCCGTGAAATGCTGTTCTGTGGGATGATAGTGACCACTATGGCCATATAGCCTGAAAAGCAATGACACAATGATTAAAAGACATATTATCAGCGGCAAACAGTTCGATATCTTTCGAATAAAGTTTCGATTTTGAGTCTTATAAAAGCATGAATGTGAAATGTACCTCAAGAAACCCATCACGAGCAACTAATCTTCCGGCAGCGGTGGTGGCGCCACCGGCTAGAAAACTAGAATGTTGAAATTTACCCTTCTCTTTTCGACCTACATACAAGGCTCTAGTTGTGTTAAGAACAAATATCCATTTGAATCCCCCAGTTGTATCCACCGGCAACCCACTTTTCCTGAAAACAAGCCTCCCATTCTTAACTATTACCTCGTATTCTTCCCTTTCTTTCTGCAAATAATCATTGAAAATCATTAGGCAGCCATTGTTGGAACTCAAAATCATATGTATTTCAAGCTATCTTGTTTTGGAAACATACTGGTACGAGATATGTGATGCATTGCTGCTGGAGTTTTTTCCTTAGGCATTTGTCAAGGTTTACTTCTTTCCCATCTCCAATATCCAACCTTTTATAACATCAAAACACCAAAAGTTATTGATTTAGATTGTTATGAGTTCTTAATTTGGGCAAATGGTTAGTCTGCTATTGTTTCGTACCAGTAGAAGAATGGCTGAGTGCATTCACTTGAGAACCAGACGTCATAATATAGGTGTAAGTTATGGCCATATCGATGCCGTGGATCAATCTGCTAGGAGATAATGTAATGGCAAAGCAATACAGTAAGATTATGTATGTATGTATGTATGTATGTATGTATGTATGTATGTATGTATGTATGTATGTATGTATGTATGACCAACAAAGAGGATGAAGTCTCCATGTTTCTCAATATGGATTTGGAGATATAATCTTCTAAGAATCTTTCAATTACATATTCATATTCGACACATAAATTCGAGTGTTTCAAATAACTTACAGCTTCAAGCCAGTGTTGAAGGGCTAGTTTTTGAGCTTTTTCATCGTTAGATAATCCCTTTCCTACCTGCAAAATGGAAGAAATACCATCAATATGGTTAAAGGTAAATTTGAAAGGTATTTGAATTGAAATGTGTTAATCATAAGGATCCATACCTTTGCTGCTCTTGTTTTGGCTCTTGCCCACCGTGAAACTGCGGATTCTGGTTTTTCGACATCAAAGAATGACACTGAACTTTGCTTGAGCTCTGCGAGGTCTAACACTTTCCACCATAGCTCCTCGATCACCACTGCACAGTCGGCAAGGTTTCTTCGAGTCCGGTAGCTCTTGTAAACCTTTTGAAGCTTAACAGCAGCCGCATCAAGCTCACGAACCGGTCTCGGTGAAAACAAAACCGTTGGTTCTGGTAGAGAAAGTGAGGGAATTGGCTCATGCAATAGTCCATTCAAATTTGATGCATTCGAACTGAACATCCCTTTATCTTGAACTAGATCATTGAACGAATACATTTTCTCGAGCACTACATGATCAAGCGTGCCATTTCTCAATGTTGTTGACTTTTTTCTTTGAATTTCATCTGATTCAACTGAGTTGGTCATGGATTCTGAATCTGTTCTGTCCAAACTATGTACCCTCAATGTCACTTCTCCACCTCTTGAACAAAGACTGATCGAATCGAAAAACCTGTGACTTAGAATTTGTTGCCAGGCTGATAGAAGCAATGAAAACGATAATCCCATAAACCTACATGATTGAGAATGTAAATTACAATATAAATACAGATGGATGAAGATATATATATTAAAGATTGTTCCATATATATGAAGAATCAAATAATTTCGACGAAGAAAATAACATTCAAATAACTCATCAGACTCGTTAAATTATAATCAGAAAAATATGAATTTGACATATCAACAAACAGATTCCATGTAAAAGATTAAACCCTTTTCATCAAGCACCCTATATGCAAACTCAAACCAAATTTTGGCAAAGGAAATTGACTGATATATCTACCTGTATATATACTTAAATATAAGATACATTGCAGATTGTTCCATATCATGAAGTTCATATATGAGAAGAATCAAACCATTTCAGACTCATCAATTATAACCAGAACAATATGATCTCAATTTACCAACAGACTCACTCTATGTAAAGGATATATAAAAGCCCTTTTCTTCAAGCATCCTATATGTAAACTCAAACCAACTTTTGGCAAAGAATATTACTTTACTCCCTGTAATATCTATACGTATATTGTTTCTATATATATATATATATATATATATATATTTCAGATGGTTCCATATCACAAAGTTCATAAAAGAAGTATCAAATCATTTCAGATTCACTAGATTATAGCCAGAACAATATGAATTTAATATCCAACATGCAGACTCTATGTAAAAGGATTAGTCCCTTTTCATCAAGCACCCTATATGCAAACTCAAACCAACTTTTGGCAAAGAAATATTGAGTGGTATATCTAACTGTACATACATATATATATATATATATATAGATTCTTTTTAAATGATTAAACCCTTTTCTTCAAGCAACCTATATGCAAAGCTTGTAAACTCAAACCAACTTTTGGCAAAGAATATTGAGTTCTATATATACCTGTATATATACAGAATGTAGGATAAGATCTTTGTTTTTTTCTCTCCCTTTTTCTCAATGAAAATCCTTCAAATATATACCAATCCAACCAAAAACAGACGATGGAAGTCCTTGAATTCTCAAGTATCCAACACAAGGTGGGCTTTGAATGAAGAAATGGGAGTACAAAAATGGGTCTAATTCAATGATTTTTCAAGCCTCGTGGTTAAAAGACCACGAGTGGTTTGATGAATTCAAAGGTTTTTGGGGTCAACCCCTTTGTTTCCTGGAACCTGGAGATTACAAAGAAGGGGAGGAGATTGGTCAAAGAAAGTAAGCTTTCGAACAGAGCTTCCATGGAAACGAAACACGCGAAATCGGTTTAGAAAATGGTTCGGACAGTGGGGTTTTGGTTGCTGTTGTAATTACATAACAGTCAACGAGTGTTTGGTCATTGCTTTGATCATGCAAACGCCTTTTCTTTTTCCTGTAATTGGAAGATTAACAGAGAGATTGTTGTTGTGTTCTTGTTGTCCATTGTTGCCGCTACACCCTGCATTTATTTATTCCTACCAATTTCCTTGACTTCTAGTTTTGCCAAAAATTAGTTTATAAATTGAGCGTCCCAAACATGGATTTCTTCTCAAAGATTCAAAAATGGAAACTTGGTCTTTTTTTTTAATTTTTAATCAATATCTATAATATAGAGAAGAAGAAAAAAAAGGCATTATTCTCAATTCATATAATCGACAAAAAGTATATTATCTATTAGTTGATTGAGGGTTAAAATATTTATGTTGTTCTATTTGGTGAAGAAAGAGAACTATTATATATCTGATTAAAAATAATTAAACTTAAATGGCGAAAAAATAATATATATAATTATTAAATATCAAAAAAATTTAACATCATAAATAAAAATAAATGAGAACAGCCACTCAAGCTAACAGAGGCACCCTTCAAGCAGCTTAAGATTGGTCTCTTTCATCTACTATACTCCTTCCGTCCTAAAAATATTATCTCTTGTTAAATTTACGTAGTTTTAGGAATAAAAAATTTGTTTAAGAGATATATTGTAAAGTAATTAAAATGAGAATTTTATCATTAAAAATTTAAAGTTTATTTTATTAAAAAACTAAAAAGATGGTAAAAAATATATATTTAATAAAAATTAATTTTTAAAGAGATAATTTAAGTGGAACAATTTTAAAATATAAAATAGATAAATTTTATGGACAAATTAAGTAATATTTTTTTCATCTCATTTTCATTCTTCTCTTTTTCATCTCAAACTTTTATTTTACACATGTGAATTCTTTTTGTTTAATAAATTTTCCTTTTCTTATAAAAAAGATATTATAGTTTACTATTATAACACGTTTTTATCTTACTTTTACAATCATATTTTTAGTATCCAACAACTATTTTTTACTAAAAATTTAAAATTATCTTTTTATAATTACTGATATTTAATTTATTAATCAATTAATTAAAAAAATATTAAAAATAATTATTATGAAGTGGTTTTTTCAATTCAATTACTCCATTCATAATGTTCAAATTCTAACCTTAAATCTTACTTCAAAATTTTAACATATCATTAGGTAAGAAAAAAACAAAAAGTAAGTGAATATTGATGTTTTGTCGAAAATGAATAGGAAGCGGGCTAAAATCAAAGTAAAAACACACTGGTCAAACATCAATTTCCTTATCTATAAATCTTTGATTTCGTTGATTTTTTTTTTCATTTCCCCCAACAGCCCACGCCAAAAAAAAAAAATCGAATGAAGTAAATTTGATCGAGAAGATTTTATGTTAAAACTTATTATATAAATAAGGTCGGTTTAATTATAGGATCGATATATCAAATTACAATTTATCTCTATTCTTTAATTTTAAAAATAAAAAAATAAATTATATACTATTAAATTTCTTATCACTTGAAAGTAAGAGTTATATTATGACAAATGACTCGTGTAATTAAATAGAAGCACTAATTTTTATTAATCTAATATTAAAACTAACTTTGGCTTTAGGTCAATGATAGCACAAATTCCAAAATTATATAGACTTTGATTTTTATGTGAAATTTATTTTGATATAATTATATATATTATTTTTTGATTAAATACATAAATATTATATTTTTATGTCATGATTTAAATTCATATAAGATATAAGAATATAACCGTCTATGATCACTAAGTTAATTAGTGAACTTATATATATATATATATTAAAATTCTATCTATTACTTTTTATTTAATTATGGATATTTTAGATAAATAAATAAAATTTTATTGAGGTCTTGTTAAATGATAAGATTGAGATCTTAGGATTGTCGGTATCCCATATTTGACTTCCATCATACAAGATTTTACTCGTGTTTTTTATACTTTATAACTTCTCTTTTACACGTTAAAACATATTTGACATTAGGGCGGATTTTTGCGATCCAGACTGAGGGGATTTATTTAAAATTTTTTATAAATCAAATTAAATTATTGATAAAAATACAAAATATTTCTACCGTTTATATTTAAATAATATATACAATTATTTAATTCTATTTAAGCTAAATTATTTACAAGTTTACTTTGAGACTGATGGTGATGTTATAATGTTAAAAAAAAACGTGAAGAGTTAATTTCATTACATGTCCTTAAATTATAACTTTTATTTTAAATTAGTCATTAAATTTTTGAATAAAATTCATCCCAAACTATAATTCACATCCTAAATTGATCCCTAAACTTTTGAAAGTTCTAATTCCATTTATAAATTATATAAATTACCTTTTCCAAAAGAGTCTTTTTTATGACAAATTTTACCTTTACGAGCGTGGTTGACTACTTGTCACGGGTCATTACCCTCTTCCCCAAAGACATGTCTAATAGAATTTTTTTATATATCTCAGATTCCCTTTTATTTTTAGATATCTTCTTTAAGACATTCTCTCTCATCAAAATAAAAAATGCTTGTGATGGCCATTTTCACGATTGTTTCTATGACATGAAATGAGATTTTACCAGGATCATTGGTATTTCTTTTGGGAACAAATGACCCCATAACAATATGCTTATCATATCTCATGTTATAAAACTATTATAAAATTTTTGAAAAAATTGTATTATGTAATAATATGATGTGGCATAAACGATAATTTGATTAGAAACTAGAACTTTTAAAAGTTTGAGAGACTAATTTAGAATATGGTCATAATTTAGGATGAAATAAAAACATTTAGAATTTCAAAAATCGATTTAAGATAAAAAAAAATTATAGTTTAAAGATGAGATTAACGCGTTCAAAGACTTAATGATCAATTTAAAATAAAATCCTAATCTAGAGATCAATTTCAAAACTTGAAATACAAACACAAGACAAAAACATCAGCACTTGATCCGCATGGTCGGGTGGCAGCCCAAAAGGCGAACCACACTTAAAACTAAGCCCTTTCAGTCAATTTGCCCCTCAAGGCCTAGACGGCCGGCCCAAACCAACCAGCAAGTCTTCCGGTGGTCGGGCATTTTAACCACACGGAAGAAATGTCAAAAAGAGAGGGAAACAAACTCAACCAAAAACCCTAACTTCCATAGTTTACAGAGCAGAGAGTGTCTCTGTTTCTCTGCTCTATTTCATTATTCTATTTATAAACAAAAAAAAAACCCAAACTTTTTAATACATGGAATAACATTTAAGCTCAACTAATTTGTTTTCCATTCCCCCTTTTCCCCCTTCTTTTTGCTGATTTTGTAGTTTTAAACAAAGCCATTCCCTTGCTTGATATGGCGAGGTTTCTTCGAAATGTTTATCTTCTGAAACGTTCTCTCTTAGTTCCACAGGTTTTAATGCTTACCCTTTTGTTTATTTTATTCGATAACCTCACACCCCTTTTGTTTTGTCATGTTGGAAGTATGTGATTATCTTTCACGGTGACTGTAAAGAAAAAAAAATGGAACTTTGAATTTATGTTTTTTTGTAGGTATATAGAAGAGAGATGTTAGGTCATCTTCACAACTATGTAACTTTTCTTCTAAAGGTATTGAAACTTCCATTTCAAGCTTTTATTAGAATACTGGTACCCGAAATTATGTTATTTGAATGTGGTAATCATCTGCATGTGATTATAGAAGTGTGCTTTTTGTGGCATTTTTTTATCAATTTAATCAATGTTTGGATGCTGTGATGTTATTTAATGGAAACGAGTCAATTCTATCATAAAGCATAGAGCTTAATTTGAGTTGAAAGCTAAATATGATACATACTTTATTCTCTATGGTTGTACCTTGATGTATGTCTGCTTGAAGGTAGGAGGAAATCCAAGTCGGATGGAAGTGATTCCGGTGAGGAGAATATGTCGAAGAAAGATTTAGCCCTAAAACAAGCCCTGGATCAGATTACTAGTTCTTTTGGAAAAGGGTCTATCATGTGGCTTGGTCGTTCCGAGTCTCCTAGAAATGTTCCAGTAGTTTCCACTGGTTCCTTTTCTTTGGATGTAGCACTTGGAATCGGTGGCCTTCCAAAGGTACTCTGTGGTTCTTGCTTCTTTAAACCCCCTCCCCCCTCTTATACATCCTGCTACTAAGCAATAGCTGCTTCTGATGTTTAGTAATTCCTTAGACACCTCTTTATTGAAATATTACAGGGCCGTGTCGTGGAGATATATGGACCAGAGGCTTCTGGGAAAACAACACTTGCTCTACATGTAATTGCTGAAGCACAGAAACAAGGAGGTCGCTTAATGTAGTTTAACTTTGTACTGTCTGATTTATGTTTTGTTATGATGAACTTCTTATTCATTATGACATCCATTGTTCTGTTGGAAAGGGGAGTATCTTTGCATTTGTAATTTCATCCTGCTGTGCTACTAGAAAAAACATTTTTTTTTATATTTCATGATTAGAACAGGATAATAGGAAACTATGATAGGCTAGACTTTCATGTTATTTTCCCATATTATAAAGGGGTACTGCATGAAGCATATGGCAGTTCTTAAATCTAATTTTAGGGTGATCACATTTGGAGGGTGGAGGTTTCTTTTTGTGACTATCATCTACTCAATCGAGTTTTTTTTTTTTTTTCTGTTATCTTTCTGCTGGATGCTTACATGTTTTTATAATATTATAAAATGCAGGTTATTGTGTTTTTGTCGACGCTGAGCATGCTCTTGATCCAGCTCTAGCTGAGACAATTGGGGTAAACACAGAGAATTTACTTCTTTCGCAACCAGATTGTGGAGAACAAGCTCTCAGTCTTGTAGACACCCTTATACGGAGTGGATCGGTTGATGTTATTGTTGTTGACAGTGTAAGGTGTTTTTGGATTCATTTTTTTCCATGATAGAGTTTTTCCTAATAAATACTGCTGGTAGTTGGTAGAACATCTTGTGCTGTGTTTGTGAAATCTGCTTTATTCTCTTTGCCTACATTTTTCTTTAGACTGCTTAGGTAGGTAGTTCATTCGGTGATATGAATTTGAAGGGGATATTTTTGAAATAATTTTTTGTGTACCGAATAAATTGGATATTCATCTTATTGAAATTCTGTTTTTTCTGTGTGATACTGTGATTTATTACCTTTATTTGGAAGTGAGTCCTGAAAAAGGCTTTATCCTCACATCAGGTAGCTGCCCTAGTGCCTAAAGGCGAACTTGATGGCGAGATGGGTGATGCTCATATGGCAATGCAAGCCAGACTGATGAGCCAGTCTCTTCGTAAATTGAGCCATTCTCTATCGTTATCACAAACCATATTGATTTTTATAAATCAGGTATAAGTCCTATATCCTGATTATGTCCCTGATGAGTTTTATAAAGCTTTAATTTGTTAATATGCACAATGTTTGTTGATTTTTAGACTTTTTACCCCATTTTAAGGCTTTTATTAGGCTATTGATTAGATGGCTATTGAGTTGATACTGTATTTCCTAGCTGAACTGTTGCTCCTGATTGTGGTCAGGTGCAGAGTTCTCACGAGATTATAGGTTCAGAATACAAAACGAGGCATGGAATTTTTTTGTTCATTATAACACATTAACTATTTATACTTATCAGGTAAGGTCAAAACTTTCAACTTTTGCTGGATTTGGTGGGCCGACTGAAGTTACCTGTGGTGGTAATGCCTTGAAGTTCTATGCTTCAGTGCGTCTAAATATTCGGAGAATCGGGTTTGTCAAGAAAGGAGAAGAGGTATCACGTTATATCCTTTCTTTCCCCTTTAAGTTTGATAATGGGATTTGGATGTAGCAGTTTAAGGAACTCTCTGATCATATAATTCATGTAAACTTTCTGTTGTCTGGCTTAATATAATAATTTTGGAAGGTCTTAATTCTTTAATCAAATGATTACTTTCATAAAAAGACTTGTGTCGAAGATAGCAAATAACAAAAGATCCTAATCTAGATAATTCTCTTCTTTACAGTGGATCAAATTTTGCTATATATTTTCCTTGTACCGTTGTGTTTGTTGATATTTCTATGATATTCAGATTGTTGGAAGTCAAGTTGTTGTGAAGATTGTGAAGAACAAGCTTGCCCCTCCATTTAAGAATGCTGAATTTGAGCTCGAGTTTGGGAAGGGAATATCCCGGGAAGGGGAGATCATAGATCTGGCGACGAAACACAAATTTGTTACAAAGGCAGGCTCATTCTATGCTTACAATGACCGGAAAATCCATGGCAAGGAAGCCTTCAAAAAGTTTTTGGCTGAAAACGAAAGTGCACGGGAAGAACTTGCAACGAAACTTAGAGAAAAGCTACTCCAAGCTGAGAGCAAAAGGGAAAGACAGACCGATATTTCTGATGGGGATACATCAGAAGAAATAATTTTAACTGATACTACTGAAGAAGAAGCCGTTACAGCCGTTGAAGCTTAAGTACTCGTATGACTCGAAATGTGACCCCCTTATTCCCCTTGCAGGTTTAGTCATTTGTGGGGTTGCTTTCTCGTATTCTACCGGTCGTTAGCTGATTGCATTTTTTTTCAGTGGTAACGATGATGGAAGGATTTGAAGGTTCTTCAATCCACTGTAACATTCAACCCTTTGCCGTGGTCGTCGGTCGATATCAATTGACAGCATTGTAAGTTCATAACCCGTCTTTGTATTATACATGTATGGTATAGTGGGTTTGAAAGTTTTACGGATGCAGTTGATTGAAGAACATGATCTTCATTGAAATCTCCTGCAGTTTTCCTCTCTATTGTCATCTATCTACAGCCAATTCGACATGTTATATACGTATTTATATATGTCAAGGTAAGAAGAATTTTGTGTTTCGTTTTCCCATCTTAGACTATTTAATTAGGAAGTTTTGATTTAATCTTATATGAACTAATGTAATTAAGCTTTGGATCGTTGTTTTTGCATATGTTCACTTTGAAAATCAGATAATCAACATATGGCTACAACTTATTATTTTGTAATATGCGTTGAGAGTTGGTGACGTTTAGAAACATTGTGATTGTTGAGATGGTAAATGATGCTTTTAAATTTTATATATGAAATAAGAAACAAAACATATTATTTCTTTAAGAATAAAGCTAAATATATGACGGGGTAAATTATGAAATAAGAAACAAAACATATTATTTCTTAAATTCGTATTTTTACCTAAAAATTAATTTTTTTCTCGTACTCAACTATAAATTAATTTGCCCTCAAACTAGGTCAAAAAATCAATTTTGCCCTTTTTTCACGTCATCTTCATTCATGGACCGTTATATCATCACACATGGACTGCCACATCACAATCACGTCAGCACTGTAACGGTCAGCGTTGGTTTCCGTCAGTCAAGGGGTAAACGATGATACAATTTTATTACTTCAAAGACTAAATTGATGCAAAAATATTATAGGGGTGAAATTGATAAATTAAAAATATTACATGGGCAAAAGTGACTCTTAAGCCTTAATATTTTGGCATGTAGAAAAATTAAATAAAATTTTTAAAAAGTGGATAATAAATTCAGGTATATAATTCTATAGTCTAAAAGTGCAAAGTGAGTTTGGAATTGATCCAAATGCCAGAATATATGTTTTGGAATATTTTGAAGGATCTGATTCGGGAGGCCTTTGTTTTCCAAGGAATGGGTGTAATACTGAAGCAAACATTAGTCAAAGTAGATACGGATGATTTATTCCAGAGGATGAAGAAGAATCAACTCGACCGCTGGCATCAGTGTGGCTGAGCTTTGTGGGAGAATCGGCACCTGTGCCGTTAAAGAACGCGGCCCTTTGTCCTAATGTTCTATCTCAAATGCTTCCATTTATGATGTTCGATTTCGAATTATATGAAGTTGAAGTTTTATATGTCTGTTGCATGAAATACAAGGTTCCTAGCGAATTCAAGTACTCTATTTGAGGGTTTTGATACTTTTTCTTTTTATGTTGATTATGATGCTTTGACAAAACATAAACAAGGTTACAATCATCAATGGCGTGTTCATTTGAAGCGGAAGATGACAGACAGTTGAACCCTCCTTTATTTTTTTGTCACTTTATAGGGACAACATAGCATTTGATCAAATAATGCTCCATTATGGGCGGAATGACACTACATATTATAGAAATTCATTTAGGCAGGTAAAAGAACGTAATGAACACGAATGAGGGTATGTTCATGTTCGTTCGTTTAATTTTAATCAAACAACTAAACGAACATAATTTTTTGTTCGTGTTCGTTTGTTACGGAATGCAGTTTGTTCATGTTCGTTTGTTAAAACGAACATAAAATGACATATGTGAATAAATTTAAACGAACGAACATATATGAATAAATTTATTTTTTAAAAAATATATAATATTTTTATTATGAAAAATAATAAATATATGTGAATAAATATAAATGAACGAATTATCGAACGTTCACGAACATAAATGAACGAACGAACCTTTTATTTATGTTCGTTCATTTAATTAAATAAATAAAAATTATTATTTATATTTATTTGTTTAATAAATAAATAAACTTTCAGTTGAACGATTGATTCGCTTACATCCCTAGATTCATTTGATGCCAATGAAGACGCTGCTTTATTCAAGCCATTTTGATCATCTTTCTCCTTTCACTAAAAGTTACTACCACTTTTGGTGGCTAAAAACTATCAATTTCCCACCTTGTTTGAACCCTACAAAACTTGATGATATCATCTTCCATTTCATTATTGTCATTTAGAGTCAGGACATTGGTATTGAATATGGCCCAGTTTTCTTTCCATACAATGATTTCGGTCATGAAACCGGGAAATTTCCTGTTCATACAGATGGACAGAAAATTTTATCTCAGTGTGAACTATAAAAAAGTATATTAAAATTAAGAATATAAAATTACAAAATTTAGAAAATAAGACTTAAGTTATCGATTAAAAATATATAAATTATATAAGAATTTAAAATTTTTAAAGTGTAACTGTCCCTCATATCCCGCGTGTTCAGTCCCGTCCATTAAACACCCAAACAGATGAGAGGAAAAATAAAATTGCAGAGAGTAATTTATGTTGCAAGAGATGTTACAAAGGCTTCAAAAATATTAATATTCTTATTAACTTGCTGATTTACAAATTCATGATTGGTTTCTTTGAGCCAAACCCAGATTCTTGTTCCCGTTTTTCATTAGTTGATTCATAAAATTTATTTCTTATTTTTCATACAAAGTGCTTTTAATTATTTATATGCATGATTTATTCTTGGTACTCGCATTTTAACGAGTTTTTATTACAATGGAACACCTTAAACTCACACTTCGGTCAAATACACTGCAAGAGCAGCTTTGCCGTAGGTTCCTGTTTGGTAACAGCATCCGCTTTCTCCACCAGCACCGCTGCAACGATCCTCTCATACCCTCCTCCGCCACTGCTCGCTACGTACGCCACCAGCGCCGCCTGAGTCGGTGGCAAACTGGGATTATAAGCCGCCGATTCCATGTAAGACCCTTTGTATATCTTCCCTTCCACATCCACCAACGCTACCCCAGATGGACATCCGCTGGATGGCGCGTGGGACGTATTCGCCGCTTCAAGAGCCGCGTACTTTAACTCATCGGCGTCAGTATAGCCGTTGATTTTGCCGTTGCAGACATCGGAGCAAAACGACAAGCCGTTTCGGTGAGGCTCGAGGAGAAGAGGGACGTCTTTTTCTAGCAAATCATCGGGGCCGAAACTGTGAGGTAAAAATGAGACAAAGGAGTAAATTGTAAGTTCTTATCGTTGCAATTGTAATATCAGACGGAGTCGATTATGAATCTGGGTCGGTCCATGTCGGGAGATGGGTTGATCCGGTCGGAGAATGAGAGTTCCTTAAAACGAGGAAGGGGCGTGAGGAAGATGAACGCAGTGAGGTAGGCTTATTTATATTGGGAATTGGTTTCAGTAACTTTGGGTGCTACAATTTTTACTGCCTTTACAAACTGAGGGTGGTAAATTTGGTAGGTCCATATTATTTAAGTGGATCCATTATATTAGGGCAGACATAATGATAATATCAGACGGGATAACTTGTTAAAAATATTTAGTTTATAATCTTTACATTATTCAAATTTCTTTTTACTTACAAGATATATAGTATTTAAATATATTCGATCTTAGATTTAAGCATTTTTAATGAGACACGTGATAATTTTTTTATTTAACAAAAATAAATTGATCTTATATTCAATCGGAAGACAGGATAAAATTTTTCAATCGAACTATTTTCAATCGGAAGACAGGATAAATTTTTAACGGAAGATAACATAACATTTAAAAATTGAACATATGTTAAAGATGTTTAGGTTCGAGTAATTTTGTGTGCAGTATTTCGTGTGTTATTAAAAATTGAAATTGGAACCCAATAAGTGGTCCTAAAAAAAAAAGCTAATTTTGATGTTCATCTTATGATTTTTTAGAGTTTTAATTTTTTTTTTATTTTACAAAAAAATGACATATTGTCAAATGGTTAAAAATATGTATGAACATGTACTACGTTGTAATCACCTTTAAACTATTAAAAAGGATAAAATTGAACATATATTACCATGTGACCAGATACTTACGAGGATAGCCTTAAATGATTAATGTACTATTTTTTATAAAAAAATATTTTTTATTAAATAAAGAGATATATATTCTTAGATTTAAATTTATACAAAATAAGATAATATAAATATTTTTAACCAGTAGACCAATTAATAAATCTCTTTTTAAAAAATAATCAAACATATATTAGTATGTGACCAAATACTTTTTGAGGAATAAAATGACGAGACACCATCTAAAGGTTTAGTCAATAAAAACCACAAAATTATATGCATCAATGTATTAAATATAAATTTTAAGAATAAAATCAAATTTACAAAAAATAAAAACATGACAAAGAATACAAAAATGACTCATAAAATAATACAAAATAAAATACGTGTGTATTAAAAAAATTATGCAATATAAATTATCATTTGTAAAGGGATGAACATGGGTTGTTCGAGTCGAATACAAATTTAATATTTTCGAAGATTAATATTACTTCATTTGCTAATATGTCACAAATTTAATTGGCAGGCGTAACACGTTAAAACTAATATAATTAAGAAATACTTTAGATAAGATTAGGGCACAACAAAATCCTTTAACTACCGTGCTACAACAATAATTGATAAATCTAGAGAGAGAAAAAATACCAAAAACTTTTTTTATCAAATATATATGGATAAAAATTATTTTCCTTTTCCGGGTTTTTAATACTAAAAATATAAGTTTTAAATCTTAACTCTAAATTATAAATCTTAAACCCCACACCTTACACCCTACAAATATACCTATTCCAGTTTTTCTAAATTCTAACCATAAACCCTAAACTTAATTTTTAACGTGTGGCATAAATAGGGACACGAAAAAAGAAATAATTTTAGTCATTTATTATCATCATTCAATGGTCTCCAAAATGTATAAAAATAATTGAGTTTTATACCATATAAGTGGATCCTAACCTATATATATATATATATATATACATACCAAAACGTAAGTATATTAGTTATGCCTTATGAAATTATATTAAAAATTTAACTTCACCTCTATTTTTCTAAGCCAAATGATTGTTTCATGAACGTGAAGGGGTGTTAATTAAAATTATTAAAAATATAGAGAATAGATATACATTCGTATTATATTTATAAAAATAGTATAATGTGTTAAAACATTATAATTTAATCATCAATTTGAAAGAGACATGGGTTTGTTGAGTGGAAGCAAGAGTGATTGAATGAAATGAATTACATATATTCTTTCGGGTATTATTGGTTTAAAACTAGCACACATAAGTAGGGGTGTTTAAAAGTATCCGATCCGACTGATCCGATTCGATTATCCAATTCAAAAAAATCATATATCTGATCCGATTTCTATTTTCGGATCGAATATTAGATCCCATTTTAAATTTTCTGGATCGGATACAGATCGCAATATTTTAATTTTCAGATTATCTGAAAATTCGAAAATCTTAATTTTTATGAATATTAATTTTGTTATTTTTAACAATTTAGTACTTGTTATATCCGAAAATTTAAAAATTAAAATTTTCATATATGTGAATCTTGTTATATTTAACAATTTATTATTTGTTATATTCGAAATTCCAAAATTTTCATAAATACGGACTTCAAATTTAAAAAAATAATTAAATAAAAATATAATTTTAGATAACTGAATATCCGAATATTTAATCCGATTATCCGATATCCAAATATCTGAATATCTAATTTTTCCGGATCGAATACGAATCACTATATCGTCAATTCGAAAAATTAGATATTTGAAAAAATCGGACAATGATCACCTATACACAAAAGCAGTCTAGAAATAAGAATAAATAGTGATTTAACCCAAATGATCCTGACACTGGGGATTGTCATAGTTGCTCATTTGTTTTTATTCAATGCTCGAAATGCCTGTTTCGAACAAAGATGTATTAAGTTTTTCTTCTCATTCTCTAACGTGATTATATAATAATATATATTTTGTAATATTTTTAAAAATATATATTTTGCACACAAGTTATTTGATTCAAAATTTTTAAAGATAACATTTTATTTTTTTACGAATTTATTTTAAGACACATATGTGAAATATATTATTTATATTTGAATAATTTATTTATGACTTACGGGCATAAGTCAATTAATCTTTTGAACTTTGTTTGCAGTTAATTAAGTCTTTAAACTAAGAAATTTAATCAAGTAAGCCATTTGACCAATTCTGACCATTAAATTTTAACTATTTTTTCTTTAGACATTACTGACATAAGATACACTACAGTCTTATCATGTTGCATCTACATGTTTTTAAAAAATTCTAAATCTTACAAATTTTTTAGATTTTTATTTTTATTTTAAATAAAATAAAGATTTTCTAAAATATCAAGTAAAAATATTATGATATAATGCAATGCACAAATAAATCTATGATCAAATTAATAAAAGATTTAATGAATTAAAATTTTTAATTCAAAAATTTGAGAAGCTTAACTATTTTTTTATGTTAAAGGGCTTCTTCACCTTAAGCCTTTATTTATTTCAGTTTTTTTTAAAAATCAAAACCAATTATTATGTCTTGAACCTACTCTATGAGAATGACTGCCATTTAGATCAATGTAATGATTCTGGGCCTAATTTCCCAGTTACTGGCAGTCTGCCACTGCCATTAAAGACTAGTTGTGTCAGATACTCAGATTAAACTAATATTTTATATTTTTTATAAAATAATTTATTGTGTTTGAGTTTCAGTCGACAAGATGACCAAAGTTGATTATGGTAAAAGTACGAGACCGATTAAATATTGACGACAATTTAATTTTTTTTTACTATTTTAGTTTATAACCTTATTGTAATTTTTTTGTTTGTTTATTTAAAAAGCGAATATAAAATTAAATTATATTTGTTTTAAATCTGTTGTCGCGTTATATTAATTAAAATTTAATGAAAAAGACTTGTAACAATCGATTAAGATTATTTGTGTAATTAGAAACACTTTATTATCAAAATATAAAATAATTATCTATGTTTTAATATATATATATATATTTTTATTTTAAATATACTCATATTTATGGAGTAATATTTGAGATAGGAATGGGTTAACGGCCCGAGTTTGGGCTTATCTTAACAACGGCCCTGTGGCCGGTGCAAAGACATTTTCCAGATTCCCGATAAATCCCAGCATTCTTCGGGGGCGTGAAAAGCACTTTCCGTAGTTCAATTACCTTTTTGGGATTCCATTTTTCATGGACATTGTTAACGGCAAATCTTCAAAATACGGCGTTCTTCACACGCGACATTGTCTGGCGCGTAGTAGTAGGATCAGCACCTGATTCATGTAGTATAATATCTGAAGTTGAAGGACCTTTTTGTAATTTCAACTCAACCTCCATTCCCAAGCCAACTAAAAAACTTTTTTCCGTCTCGTTCTGAACCAGAGAGAAGAGAAAGAAGAAAAGGCGAAAAGGCACAAATCCAACACCGTCACTCACTCTTCTTAGTTCTGCTGACTTATGCTTCTGCTATTTTACGCACTTTTCTGTTCACCGTCTCCTTTTTCTTTCTACAGGATTTCGTTTTTGTTCGCTCTCAATAAGACCTCCGCAATGAGGAGGAGACTCGCGGCTCTC
Source organism: Hibiscus mutabilis (assembly GCA_019671005.1). Classification (NCBI taxonomy): domain Eukaryota; kingdom Viridiplantae; phylum Streptophyta; class Magnoliopsida; order Malvales; family Malvaceae; genus Hibiscus; species Hibiscus mutabilis. Next base: position 83,357,234 of record CM033715.1, read on the forward strand.
TTCTTCATTTGCGATCTCTTCGTTGTATTCGGTTTCGCCGCCGCCTTCGACGCGGAGTCCCTGACGGCGGCGGAGATCAATGTCACTGCTGCACAGTCCAATGTGTCGGATTCGAGATCCAAGGAGGATAGTTTTGCCGACATGATCGATTGCGCACTTGAGAAGGAGTTTAATGACACCGATCAAAATGAAGGTTCGTTCTAGATCTGAGCTCCCACTTAACCTATCTTCTTTGCATCTGCATTTGTTTTTATATCAACGGTGTTTGAACAGGGTAAAGCCTGTAGATCAGCTTCAATTTAGCTTAATTTTGTATTCATTTCTTTGTTCAATTAGGCATGTGGACTTAAGTGCTGCTTTTTTATTGGAGAAGATATGCAATTTCTATTACTTTTTCATTTTCTTTCGCTTGTATTACTGTGTTTTCCTTCCCTTTTCTCAGATTATTAGCTATGAGTTTTTGATGGATGCAGCTACATGCTTTTTGCAGTTATGTGGAGGTAAACCTTCAGAAGGGGTTTTTGTTGGTGCATTCTTGTCTCTGTCTTCTACTGCAGTGGTAAACCCCTATGAACTGCATTGTTGACTGAGAACATGGATTGCTAATTTTTTTTTAACTATTTCACAGTTCACATATATTTTAAGCTGGTAGGGTAGTGTCTCACTCAATTTTGATAGAGAAAGGTGCTTGTTCAAGGAATTACTTCTGCAAATTTTTGTGTTCCATATTCTAGTTTCTTTTGATGCTTGTGATGACTGGCTTGTTTATGATTCCAGGTTTTGAAATTTTTAATGGAAAGGAATAGTTTAAGTGCCCTTCATGGTCAGGTGACAATTGGTACTCTTATCCTACAGGTATTTATTTTCTTGGTCACCATATCAGTTAAAAGAGTATTTACTTGACTTGAGGATAGATGCTTGTCAAGCATGAAATTTTGAACTATCATGGTTTTGTTTACTTAACTTGAGCATAGATGCTTAGCAAGCATGATATTTTGAACTATCATGTTTTTGCAGGACTGTGCTGTGGGCTTGCTGTTTGCTTTACTTCCAGTTCTAGGTGGCAGTTCTGGCATTCTTCAAGGTGTATTATCCATGACTAAATCGTAAGTGAACAAAAAGTCTGTAGGGTGAGCTCCCTTTGATGTAGTTGTGGCAAAGGTCATCCATATTTGTAGGTTGAATTTTCTCTTTCAATTTTCAGGTTGGTGACTTTAATTACATTTCTGGCCGTTTTGAGTATATTATCTCGGACTTGTTTGCCATGGTTTCTTAGGCTTATGATAAGCTTATCATCACAGGTAATATGCATTATTTGGTTCAAGTATTTTTTTAATCTTTGTAGATATGTACTATTGACACATTTATTTTCACAGACCAATGAGCTCTATCAGTTGGCATCTGTGGCATTTTGCTTGCTTGTTGCTTGGGTTCGTTCATTTCCTTCTTACTTCTTGCATTATAATTAACTTGTCGATTATAATCATCAGAATGATCTGTCTCATTTTGTTGCATTAGTTGCTGTACCTTTTGTACTTGCTCATTCTTACAACTTCATTTTCCAACCAAAAATATCCATGTTTCTTTCATTCACTTAGCACTCTACTTACATGTGTATGTACATACATAACATAACTTCTTGTTACATTCCAGTGTAGCGATAAGCTGGGTCTAAGTCTTGAGCTGGGATCGTTTGCTGCTGGAGTGATGATATCAACCACTGATCTGGGCCAGCATACTCTTGAACAAGTAAGACTTCCTGTTCTTTGTACAATTCCCAGAACTTCCATGCCTGGTTATTTTGTTATGCTTTTCTTGTAGTCTTCTTATAAAGTGTTTTGCTTTAAAGAATAAGTTATCAGTCTTAATGTGATTGAATCAGCTAAAGCAATTGCTGAGTGTGTAAGATGAATGGTTATTTGTACCATACACGGTACTAGCATACTAGTTGTGCAGTTAGCAAATTGTGTCTATCAGGGCTAAGGCACTATTCTATCCATCTTGGTGTGGCTTCTAATTTAGTTGATATTTTCTCCTTACCGGAACATATTTTCCCTTGGTTTAATTTGGCTTATGATGCATTTTTTAGAACATTATTATATGAGTACCAAATTACGAATTTATGAACCTTTTTCATTCAGCTTTGTTGATTGTACTGTGAACTAAGAAACTGCATCACAAAATGTCATTGCCATGCTAATACCTGACTCTCAAGATTCTGCCTTGATTCTCTGTATCTTGCATGCAGGTGGAGCCCATTCGCAATTTCTTTGCTGCTCTTTTCCTTGCTAGTATTGGGATGTTGATTCATGTACATTTCCTTTGGAATCACGTCGACATATTGCTAGCAGCTGTAATATTGGTGATTGTTATTAAAACATTGGTAGTTGCTGCAGTTGTCAAAGGATTTAGATACAGCAACAAAACTTCACTTCTTGTACGAGCTGGGCCTTCTACTTCGGTATATATGTTCTTTTGTAAAGTTTTCTTAGTTATTTCAACTCAATGTGTAGGTCGGGATGTCTTTGGCCCAAATTGGGGAATTTGCTTTTGTTCTTCTCAGTTGTGCTTCTAATCTTCATCTAGTTGAGGTTTGTATGCCAATTAGTTAGTTCGATATTTATAATTTTTTTTGTTCCATGGCTTCCTTGATAATATTGCTTTTTTTTTTTTGACATTGCCGCAGGGTAAACTTTACATGCTACTTTTGGGCACAACGGCTCTCAGTTTGGTATGTCAACTGTTTTTGCGTCGCATTCACATTTGTCATTATATTCTCAAAGAAAAGTATTTACATTGGAGAATCTCCATTGTTTTTCTTTTTAAATGGTCGAATACTGTACATGCAACTGGCAGTCTCGAATGCAATCAATGTCTGTTGTGGCTTCTTCCTGCTTACAAGTTCAAGAACAATATTTTATGACGATCAAAAACAATACAATCATTTAACCTTTTTTTTTTCCAGTTTGGAAACCTTCACTTTTAAGTACCTGATTTAGCTGGAACCACCCAATTTCACCAAGTTCTTTCGTTGTAAAAATGGCACTGAACATATATAAACGTGCAGGTGACCACACCATTGCTTTTCAAGCTCATTCCAGCTGTTGTTCATCTTGGCGTGCTCTTGTGGTGGTTCCCCTCTGATAGTCAGAGTGAGGTAATCTGGCTTTTGATATTTAAGTTCCAGTAAGATAAAACTGAATTTAGAGGGTTGGCATTCTTGTAAACTTTTACCTAAAATCTTGCTGGAACAAGTGTTTTGAGGTTATTATATGATTTCCTCTCAGATTGGCTTTAAAGGAGATAGTCTCCGTTTGGACAATGGTAAGCAAGGTAACATTCACCGCTCGGAAAGTGGTAAGCAAAGCAACAGTTTCGCTTCGGACAGTGCTAAGCGTATAACTTTGCTGGTCCAAGGCGCACATGATTCATGATATTAATGTAAAAAAGTGAACCAAAAAACAAAGAAAATGCAAAGTTTCGGCATTCTCTTGATGGGGTTCTTATACTTGAGGACAGGAGCTAGATTTGCAAAAGGAAGTCAACCGAGTGAACAAAACAGGTTCTTTTCTAGTGCAAAGCTCTTCATATGTTTTGCTCATTTACATTGCCAATTTCTGACAAATCAAAACCAGTTGTAAGAATGAAAAAAAAGCCAGCCCCGACATATGAACAGCAATATATATATATGATGTCACCCCTCCCACAGTTCAGGGTCACTAAAAACTCACAGATGACCTTTTTTGTAAAATAGCTTCCATTTTGTAATGTAATTCATTTCAATCTTTTTCATGTTCCCTCTTCGCTTCCATGGATTGTTTTATCTCATCTTTTTTCTCCTTTGTTGTATGATTTAAAATTTAAAGTTAGGGCTTAGAATTTAATTTTTTAGTATTTTTTATCGTTAGAACATAAAAATGGGCACCAAAAAAGGCAGAGGATTTTTATCCTTTACAAAATAGTACATGTTCATACATATTTTTAAGCCTTTGACAATGCACATACATGTAAAACGATTTGAATCTGAATTTCTTGGATGAATATTCTCTTTTTTACTGAGGTTACTCGTTGTATTCAAACTACAATAACTTTACATGGTTCATAATTTCATATATAATTAATATTTTAACAATGATCTAAAGCATATGGAATTACGAAAGTTCATCTCGTCATCATCCTCACGTTTATTCCACCTAAGCCAATGAATGAATGGATCGTCTTCCATCTTCCCTTGTATCCCACCAAAACAAGTACATGTGACATTGGATCATACTACATGTTATGGATAGAGCTTAGGAAGGCAAATTATAAATAGACATGGAAATAGGAGAACAAAATCTAAATAAACTAAAATTCTCGGGTCTAAATAAATAATTATTTTTATATATTTTTAATACAAAAACAATTTGAGAGGACAACTGTCTCTGAACTATACAATAAATATATATGTAGATAGGGGCGAGCAATATTCAATTTTAATTGAATTAATTGATCGAATCGAAATTTTTTTCTAAATATTAAGATGGTTTATTAACTTCGTTTTCCAAATTAAAAGAGCTTGGTAATCAATTTACCAAATAATTATTACATACAATGATTTTGCAAAGGCAGAATTGTTTTAAAACTATATTTTTCCTCCTTGCATACGCATGGGTCGTAATAAGGCTGCTAGATCTACGTGTTTGGGCCTAAAGAGATGGCTTGGGTTAGGGTTTTAAACCCCAAACAGGGGAACCCTGAAAAACCCTAGATTCAGGAATCAATATATCTTGCTAAGCTTCCGTCTTCCTTTTGTTGCCTCTCGTCCCTTTTATGCTTCAAAAATGGTTGAAAAAACAAGGGGAAGGAAGGAGGAGGTAGTGACCAGAGAATACACTATCAACCTTCACAAGCGCTTCCATGGATGGTAATTTTTCATCATTCGCTTACTTTCTAACAGTTTTCGTTCTTTGCTTGTTTGGTTTTAAATTTGATTTTTGATTGGTTTATTACCTTTCTCATTCGATATTTCGATGGTTTGTTTCCTTTCTTTTTGTTAAATTGACCTCGATTTTCTTGCGTATTCATGTTGTTTATACTCGTGAATCTAGTTGGCTAGGTGATGTTCTTTCATAGGAATAAGAAATGTGGATATTAAGGTTTAGATTCATGATATTTGTTCATCTGTTAAAAGCAATAGATTCGTGAATTAATCTCAAGTACATCTGCTTTTAAATTTGTTTGCAAAGTATCATTGTTTGTAAATAGGTTTAATCATGTTGTTTTTTTTTTTACCTCAAATTAGAAGTTGAATTGCTCAAGTTCAATTTGTTAGTTTTTATTAAGCCCGTTTACCTGGTAAACTTGAGCTTAAATTCATATGCTTGACTTCAAACTCAATCATTTATCCCCAAGTTTATCTCGAATTGACATGATCAACTGATCAAGTAGGATTCAATCTTTTCTGAATCGAATTGGTGTTGGTAGCAAGCATACAGTGGGTGGGGCAATTGCCCCCCCCCCAAACATTTATGTTTTGCCCCTAACCTCAAATCATGGCTCCGTCCCTGCAAACATATGTGTTTCCTTTACACCCGTAGTCCGTAGAAGGATGCGTGACATGTTTTTTAACAATCTACTTGGTAATCTTTGAAACAGCACATTCAAGAAGAAAGCTCCCAAGGCAATAAAGGAGATAAGGAAGTTTGCAGAGAAGGCCATGGGGACCAAGGACGTGAGAGTTGATGTCAAGCTAAACAAGCATATCTGGAGCAGAGGGATCCGAAGTGTCCCGAGAAGGATTAGGGTTCGTATTGCTCGCAAGAGAAACGACGACGAGGATGCAAAGGAAGAGCTTTACTCTCTAGTAACTGTTTCTGAAATCCCAGCTGATGGACTCAAAGGTTTGGGCACCAAGGTCATCGATGACGATGAGTGATCTCCGTTCTCTAATTTAAGAATATTTGCTTCTTTGCTCATCATCAAGTTTACATCCGGGTTTCGGTTAGTGTTACGACTTTGAATTGTGAGGCTTATTGTTTTCATCTGATATTTGGCTTATTGTTGTGTAGACTTTCATGCTCGGTACAATTTTATTTCCCATTGACGTTTCAAAATAGTTCAAATGTGATTCACTATCGTCTTCTTGGAGAGTGATCATTAAGTATTTGTGCAATTTTATTAGTCAATTGTTTAACACGTGTCAAGTCTTCAGCATCAATAATTTAATTGAATTAATGTTAATATTAAATCAAAGCTTACCGTCATTTGTTACATATTTTAAATTAAACAAGTTTCTTTTATGGTAAAAAAATTATATCGTCATGAAAAAAACTAGAACTAAAATATTTGGAAATGTCATTTTTTTTAGCATAGGAAATGTCATATTAATAACAAGTTTGGGTTTTAACCCGGCCCAAAATAATAGTAAACATTTTATACACTCACCAGATCCAAAGGGATAAAAATTAAAGAGAATTTTAAATTTTTTGAAAGGGTCAAATTATAAAAAAAAATTAAATTGAAGGGTCAAATGTGAATTACTCAAAAATTTGGGGTAGGCCCTACAAGCTCCCACCAACATACGGGAGTGTAAATAAACCGAGTTTAAACGAATAATATTCTATTCGCGTTTGTTTGTTTTGGGAGGTGTTCATATTCTTTTGTTTAGCATTTGCGAGTATATTCGTTTAATTTTTGTGAATAGTTAGTTTATTATATATTTGTCATGTTCGTTTACACCAAAACAATGAAAATATATCAATAATTCTTGAGCTCCTCAGATTTTTCGGTTTAAACTTCAAAGTTCACTTTGTATGAGTGAGTCATCAAACACTTGTTCATTTACCATTTTAGTCCAGATTAATCATGCAAGCCCAGTCCAAGAGAGGTCATCGGGAAGATTGGGTCATACTGTTGCCTTGACCATCGGGATGTATGACTGTCGGCAGTCATCAGGATGTCGCCTTTAACAAAATAAAGATGAAGGCCACAAGGACGCCGGAATTTCGATATGTTGTTGGAGCTGGAAAGGAAGTGCCGGAGCAGGAGGACCAACGAATGGTCTTTGACTCTTGAGGTCAAACAACCGCTCACTGCTCAGTGCTCAACATCAAACATTTAAGGGGGAAAATTAAGAATATTGAAGAGATATTATGAATTATGGAATTGATTAAAATGTGAGGACTATTAGTTTTCTTTATGGGATGTGCTCGTTGAATCTTTGTGATCAGTTTTAGTTTAGTAGGGACTACGTTTTTAATATAAGACGGACAAACCATGTGTTTTCTTTCAAGCTTAGCCATTCACTCTGAACAGCAGCACGTCGGTTGAAGGGACATGGTTTTCGTGATTCAAATTAGAGACTGTAGCTTGATATGGATGAAGCTTATAACAAACCTAATTAAAATTAATCGGTTAATAAATTAAATACCAATAAATAAACAAAAAGTAATTTAAATTTAAATATTATTTGTATCAATAGTATCCAAATCCAAAAGAAACACGCACAAAATGTTGCACCTCATAGTTTTCCAAAAAAAAATGGTAATTATTTTTGTAAAGTTTGATATTTATTTATAGAAAGATTTTCCAACAAAAAAATAAATATTAAATGTTTAAAACTATTTTAATAAATGCTACTATTCAAAACAATAAATATGCTAAAAGATTAGGTTACAAAATTCAAAGCTATTAAAAACAATAAAGTCTTATGATATACGACTATCCAAATAAAGCATGATTTAATCTTAGTTTTACAAGTCCAGAAAAAGAAAAAGAAATTAACGTCGGATGAGTCATTTTGACAAATGATCCGACGGTTTAGGAATCCGTAGGAGTTACTGAATCTTTCATCACCGTCACCATCATCTTTCCACAGAAGTTCATATGAAATTGATTTTGTAGAGAACAATATTCATATTTACATATAATCTTCAACTTGGTGATCTAAATATCTCAAAATATACTTCAAATTTTGAGATTTTTCATAATCTCTAATATTATAATCCTATTTTCTTCGCTTTTCCTTGTGGAACTATTTACAGAGAAGAAAATGAACGAAGAAGATTAACTCGAGCTAGCTTACTCAGTTCACCAGGTCCGAAACCCAATCCACAGCCGGATCTCCGTTGTACGGACCCGAGTTAACCCCCTCCAAAGAGTTCTCTTTACTCAGTTTCTCGAACATTTTTGAACGCAAATGCCTTCCCGACTCAACTCGTTCCATCACCGGCTCTTCTTCACAACCTTCATCCCAGAAATCCAAGTACCCGATTCCAGGACGGGGCACGTTTCGGGTCGGAGTACTGGGTAGGCTACGTAAACTGGGTCGGATCAGTCTGGGAGACCCGAAGCCAGATGAGGGCGAAGAGTTGAGTTTTCCAAGCTGCAAGTTCCTCAAAGACGCCACCATAGTGTTGATAGATGGCGCCGAACAGAGAGAGCGACTAGGGCGAAACCGGCGGTGAAGACTCAGCCGGTGAACTGTCATGAGAATCAGCAAAGTTGACGACCCTAAGCTGGTCCGGCGTATGAGCAAAGAAACAGACCCGACGCCGACAGCCTGGTCCGTCTTTGCACGGCAGAGTACGGTAACGAGCCGGGTGGAGCCAGCTCTCGAAAACCCCATGAGCGAACTCGCAAGAGTCCCCTTTCCGGCAGTTCCCTTTCTTGAAATCGGCGCAGGCCGTACCTGAGTAATGAAACTTCCTCGGGTCCCTCCGGCGAGCTTTTTCGCCGGGATGAGCGTAGGGACACTCCGGTCCAGTCATGCGATCGGCCACGCACGCACCGCCGAACTTTGAACTCAAACATCCGGAAATGATCGCACGAGTAAGCGTCGACGGGAGAATCCGGGCCGTCTAAACCAGAGAGCTCAGAATTCAACTCGACATCCGGTTCCTCCGACGGCAAGTAACATTGCAGCGCTGCTAACGCTTCCCGGAGGTAGAACGGGTTGCTGTTATCGCCAAAGTGGTTCTCCGCCGTTAGATCATCGTCGAGATAAGGCGAAGGCGGAATACGGACCGTTGGATTGGGATGATGGGTTTCTCCAAGCATCATATCTTCTGTTTTGACTTTAATGGCGTCTTTGGATTTGTTAGATTTGTATACACAAACACCGGCAAGGTTTGATTGGCTTATAAAGGAGAAGCTGGTAGTGGAAAGTATGGAGTATTTAACCATGGTTAGGTTAAATATTAACCATAGTTGGTTAAAAAATCAATGAGGTATAATTTTTGTATGTTTCTGCTTTTTCGACTGCAGAAAAGAAGTCTGTAGGAGTCGATATAGATGGAGGGAATGTTGGTGTTACGGGGATTTTGGTCAAGCAGAGGTGAAAGTTCTTGGTTGATCGCCACGTGTTTTCAGAAGTAGAAATCTACCTGGATAAATTGAATAGTCAATGCTACGTGGCTTAACGTTGAGAAAGGTTTGAAATTGTTCGGTGACAGGGCTGTGAAGTTATTGAGGCTTTGGAATAATTTATCCGACTTGGTTTCTAGTGTTCCGAAAGCGCTGGAGCTTCAGATCCGCAGATATGAAAATTAAATTTTTTGTTGTTTGCTGTGTTTTTTTATGTAGGAACAAATATTTGGTAAATAATATATTTTTAAAATTTTATAAAAATATTAATATTTTTAATAAATATTTTAATAATAAATTAATAAAAATACATTAGGGTTGTTAATTTTATTTGTGGAATTTAAAAATCATCATTATGTTAAAAAATCATAATTTATTTTTAAATTAATATTTAAATTATCAGTTCTCATAATTATTAAATTCCATTATTTTATATTTATATTTTATATAAATGCAAAAAAAAATAGTTGTCCAAAGTATACATTTTTAATAATTTTTTCAATATCTCATTTTTTTTTTAAAAATAGGTGTTTAAAATTTTTTCTTATATATTCATTAAATGAATAAATAATTATAAAATAATTATTTATATAACGACGTGGTGAGTTTTTAAATATTAAAAATTTCTCAATTTTAATTTATATCTTCCATGCCGGTAAGTTTTTTTTTAAAAACTAAAAAAAAGCGTATTCTAGAACATTTTTTTAACTCCCCTCCGCTAATTTAGGTTTTAGAAATTTAGTGTCAATATAATGACAACGTTTTGGTTCAGTTTACGTTTATGACCCTACATTGCAGCGTTTTTCAATATTCAGTGTGAAATTTTTAAATTCAGTTCAATTATAAAATATTAGGATTTAGATTTTATTATACGAATCAAACTAAATTTAATAAAGAGTAAATTACACATATTATCAGTAAATTATATTCTAAATTTTATTTTAGTCATTCAATTTCCAAACTTTTTAATTTAATAATTGAACTATATACATTGGAATTTTTTATCACTCTAGAATACTTTATTATTATTTTTGAATTTTTTAAATATTATTAAATATAAAAATATATTGAAATAAATAATAATATCATATTTTATTGTTATAAATTTAAAAATATATAGAAAGAATTTTTCGATTTTAACAATTTTTTTTAAAAATCTCAAATTCATATATGAAGATTCGTTTTGATTGAGTCCGATTTTAGTTTTTTTAGCTGAAAAAAATATCCCAACCTCGCAAACACCTAAAATTTTCAATTTCCTAAAATTTTATCTTTTTTTATTTTTACAAAAAATACTTTACAAAAATAAACTTTCTCAAAAAATAGAAGGGTTCATGAAATGTTTTGTAGGATAAAAATTTTTTTCATTTACCACTATCTATATCTTTCATGCTGGTAAGTCCCAATGGAGCACAACGTTAAATGGCTACAACTTTTTTTTATATTTTTATTTTAAAATTATTTTTATATTTAATAATATTAAAAATATCATGTTATAGGATAATAAGAACAAAAAATGTTCTATAGTTACGTCTATGCCGTTACATTGTATAAAATTTTATTATTAAATTTTTTTAAAAGTTGATTTTCAATTATAAAAATATTAAGATTCAAATTTTATTATCGAATCAAGCTAATTTTAATAAAAGTAAATTAATCATTTTTGACATGATTTAAATAATTTTTTATTTATTTTAAAACAAATAAAAAACTGAAATTTGAAATAATAACATTTGAATCGAATTTCGAAATGGACGTGAACATGAATTCCCAACTCATGGACCTTAGTTTTTCAAAATAGATGTATAGATTTATAAATATAATGTATTGGAAATTTACTTGGAATATATTAAAAATGATTTATTTAAATAATGTATTGGAAACTTACTTGGAATAATTTTGACCCGAATATAAAGTAGTAGCATTGTGGGAGGGTAATATCGTGAAATTGACGGTCACGTGGAATAAGATGATAAAACACAGAATCGGTACAGAACCAAAAGGAGAAGAACGAGACAAAAAAGAAAGAAAATCCAAACGTACACGTGGCAAGTCATGATAGTGATAAATCCTGTCGAGTACCGACAAAACGCAAAAGAAGCTCGCTGCACGAGAAAATTCCCCCTCCCCCACCCAAACCTCCGGCCAATTCTATTTGTACGGATGATGTCCACGTGTCCCTTTGGTCAGCATTAATTAGCATCATTTATTTGCTATTTACACGTATCGCCTCTATCTCTAGGCTTAACTGAATCAAACCTACGGCTACCGACGGTTTAAACATTGCCTTTAAATAATTATTTCTTCAAAAAAATTATGAAATAGTTAATTAATTAAATTGTTTTATTAATCACATTAACATATTAAAAAAATTGTTTAATTTTATTATGACAACTTTTTATTGTATATAAATTTTTAAAAGAAAATTAATTAATTTGGTTAGATTTTTTATAGAATTGATTCAATATATTTAATTCTTATTATTTAATCAATTTACATTTTTTATATAATCGATTTTCACTACTTAAGCAATTTATTTATTTTAAATTATAAAAATCAAACCATCAGAATGTACATGTCCAATGAAAAAGAAAAAAAAATCTACAGAAGCATAGTGATTGATTTTGATTGCCAAAGAACCCGTCGTCGTTGGATGTCGGAACCAACATTATTTGGAAATCATTATAACAATGGACGTTTGAATTTGATCGGAACAAAGTCACACAAAATAGAAAATGGATTTTTTTATTTTATCGGTTCATTTTGGAAAATTTTAACTCAAATTTGATAATTTTATAAATTCGTTTCGAAAAATTTTCAAATAAAGTTTGAATTATAAAATAAAACTCAAATAACTCAAAAATTATAAAATTTAGTAGATTATTTTTCAAATTCGAAACGAATTCCTCATCTTTGCATAATATATGTATTATTACATATAAAAATATAAAAAATACATATGAATTTTATATATGATTATAGAAAGTTTAAATTAGAACAAATTAATACTATACCATTATAAAAATTTACAATTAAATTTTAAACTAAGAACTTTAACAACACGACTCAACTCAAATGAATCATAAACAATCGAAAAATTTTCAAATAAAATTTGAATTATAAATTAAGATTCGACAACTCAACTAAATGAAAAGACCCCACGTAAATCTAAGGACACGAAAAGAATCTAAACCATATAACATAACCTACCCATTAAAGTGTGATAAAATAATAGAATAGAGGCAAAATGAAATCCACCACAAGTTGTAAAAGCAATAAATGTGTGGCTCCATAATTCACTCGAGTACTAAACAAATGCATGTGAAGTGAACTATAATGCCTTGCTTCTTGCAGTGTCTCTGAACCTTTAAAATGTGCCTTATTTCTAGAGATTGAGCCAACAAAGTGGGTCATATGAACTCTTTATTTTTAAAGTTGAAGACAGTGAATGCCTTTTGTTGAACCAATTGGCCTGCTTTTCATGATATTAAGCAGAGTATTGATTCAGTCTAAAACTACCAAGTGGGACAATGCCAACTGCAAAGGTCCAAGGTTTCTTTTGTAACTGCATAATAGGATTGGGATTTATTGTTTTTTTGAATTCTTCTGGTTTCAACTTGGTTTGATATTGAGGCCATTTTTTCAAGAACGGGTTTAGGAGGAGATGGGCTGGCTTCATTTTGAAGGTTTTGAGGCCGAGTCGAGGTGATTTTGGTTGAGATCGAATCAATTCGACCCAAACTGGGCCTTTTTGAATTAATTTCTCTCTCCCAATGACTAGGGCTAGTTATAGGGAGACACCATTCGGGTGCAGCTAAAATGAGGCGAATTTACACAATTTCTTACTAAATTGGTAAAAATTTGTATAACTACACAAATTCTTACCAAAATGGTAAAAATTTAGGTTATAATATAAGAATTTGTGTAGTTAATTTTGCCTTAGGTAAGAATTTACAAATTCTTACCAAGTTATCTAGTTACACAAATTCTTACCCAATTAGTAAGAATTTCGGTTCTACCTAAATTATTACCCAGTCTACACAAATTCTTACAAAAATGGTAAGAATTTATGTACGGCCACATTTTGCCTCACATTAGAATTTCCCCAATGACCACACACAGGGGAAAAGAAAAAATAAATGAGGCAAACATATGAATCAAATGATGCTTGTGGTTAATACATCTGACAGTTTTGGATAGCAATTTCTTGCGCAGATGACTCACTACTAAAGAGAGCTTTTCCCGATGAAAATTCTGTCAAAAAGCATTAAAAGTATTTTAAATCACTGATATTTTGTGTGGAGTAGTGGGCACATCTGAGCACTTGGACGGAACCCTGAGAACTAGGTCCCGGCGGAGGTCTGCCCCCTCTGAGAGCCAGTAGAGGGGTCACCGAGAGAGAACAATAGACAGGTGACTAAATTAACACTGTATTTCCTATCAAGAACCAAGCTTCCCATATAAAGACACAAGGATCATAGGATGCTCGAATAACTTGCATCGTATTGATTTGAAATCAATACACCATTTTATGTCTTAACCTTTAGGGAACAGAAATACAGAATCATCACTGTGAATCTAGAATCCACAAGACTACCATAAGGACCCAAATTTGAACTAATACACCAGAAACTCATCCTGAAGCAATAAAACTGAAGCAGATATTATATTGTGAGACTAAAGGCATGAGTGACAATTGTTTGATGTATGGTTAGTTGGTACAAACATGAACAAGTGTAAGGCTAGGGTGTAAATTGATATTTTCTTCCAATTTCGACAGAGTATAATTCAAACGTCACTAAGCCATCTCTACCATAATGCTGAGGCACAAGCAAACACTGCATATGATTTAGTAAGGAGAAAACTGTCGACAGTTTGTGTTGTATATAACTTATTGTACAACTTGTTAAACTTTGAACGTTGAAGTACATAGAAAAGTAAAGGGAGAATAAAAAGGACATAAAGAGACGGGGAGAAAATAACAAACAATTCGCTAGGATTCTCAAAGAAAATCATGATATTCATTTGAGAAATTAACTAACCCCTTTCTTTCCTCATGATGCTTTCTCCATAAGCTGAATCGGAGATAGAATATTAGCCTTGCTTGTCTCAACAACAGAACCATTCATAACCATTTCCTCCAGCATGAAATGTGCCTTCTCTAAATGAAACATGATATCTAGCTCACACTGCAATAAAATTTGATAAACAAAGAGATAACCATGAGTACAAGACACAAACACACAATTCCAGTCATTTTTAAAGGGTTTGAAACTAATACATCTTCTTGGGGGAGAACTTACCACGTTGCCAAAATGGCGGTCCATGGTTTCAACTAAGAGATGTATAAATTCCAAAATTGCAAGCTCATTCTGTCACATTGAAGAAAAGAGGAGGAAAAAGATGAATAGAAGTTGTCGAGCAAGAACCACACTGGAAAATACATAAGCTCAAGTCTTGTTCAAATCAAACCGAATATCAATAACATATACGTAGTATGCTTAATCATGTTTTTATTACGGTGTAATCCATTAGACCAACAAGGACACAACCCATACTTGGAGCACAATCCATCCAAGCTCAACAGCACTGACTAGGACCAAGAGTACATATGGTCATCTTCTGCTCTCCCGAGCTTATGCCACCTGACACCTCAAAGACCACCTGGGAATCAAATCTTATGAAGAGGTCACTCATACCTCTGACCACCAGCTTCCAACAAAAAGGCAACCGGCAACCAGTAGGTTGCCCGACGGCATTAATAGCCTCTGCCGAAGCTAACCAAGGGTATGCACTCTAAACACTCTTAACCTCTCAAACTCTTTGCTTATCTTAGGATAAAAGAATGACATCAACAATTAAGGCATCCACCTCAACCTCTCAACCATTAAGGCATTCACCTCGACTTCAAAGGACATCAACAATTACCAACATGATCATAGGAAAAAAAATAATGTGAGAAATGGAACTTACTTCATCATTATCAACTCCAACTAAGAAAAACAGCGAAGCGTATCGCCTGTATACAATCTTGTAATTCCGATGCTCAACAAATGAACACTGTCACAATTTAAGCAAATTAATAACTGGAAATGAATAAATAGAGCATGAATTCTGAAGTTACTAGCATTCTATCCTTCAATTTTAAGGCAAACAGAAACCGGAAATTCCAAACGCCTAATAAATCGCGAACAGACAATTTCCAGCAAGAAAATATGAAACACGGAGTGAAAAAAAAAAAAAAAGTAAAATTATGGGCAAATAATCTCAGATCTTTTCTAAAAAAGGAGATTTACATGCGATTCTTTCATTAAATATTATTACCTGTTGCTCGTTGCGGGCCAAGCACTTGCGAACGATCTCGCCTTCGAGGGCACGGCGTTCTTCGAGGGTGAGCCATTCGTAGTACTGGGCGAGACGAGTCTGGCCTTGCTTGTTCACCATTAATATGAATCTGATTCCCATCTCTTTCCTTCCTTGCTTCTTCCTGGATCTGAGACTGAATCTCTATTTTCTCACAGCCAAATTGATCACGTATTGTTATTTGTTGTTGTTGTGGGACTTTATGGGACAATTGGAGATAAGGGCAGATACTTTTATTTTTCAGGGTTTTCAGGGTCTAATATTTTTTTTTGTAAAGAAAGGATCTAACAATTTTAATTATTTATAGATTGATCCTCACTCCATATAGATATCTGATTTTTTTTTACAAATACTAATTCTAATCCTACCTAGATATCTGAATATTTAAAAATAATAACATACTATAATTTATATTGATATGAAATTGAATATGATTATAATGTGAAAAATATATGAGAATGTACGATCACTAACTATTAGTAAATCTTTATTTGGGGTGCTTGAGTTTAGAAAATTAAGAATAACTACTTAACTTACTGAAAATGACAAAATGATCACCAACATTAATTTTTAGACGGGAAATTGAATCTTCAATGTTTTTATATTTTATAATTTTTAAATTTTTAGTCCTAGGAATAAAATGACACAAGGGTTAAAAATTGAAGGCTATTTGAGATAAATTATGATTAAATTAAAATAATATGTAAATATAAAATGTCAATATATTCTCTAAATATTTTTCAATTAACACAAAATAAGTTTATTCAAATATATGTCATTAAAGTTTTATATACTATTATCTAAACGAGTCATCGTCTAGTTTCGTATAAGTGACCGTTCAACTGTTAGTTAACAGTACTCTTTATCATCTTCAGTTTTAATCTTGTAATGTGATGTGCAAGTGGTTGCCTTCCTTATGCAATCATTTTTTATGATTGAATTCGTCGACGTCCCCTTTAATTGGTTGACCGTAGATGTTCAATTCCCTTAAATGTTTTACTTACTACAATGGACCTTATGGAGTTGTGGTAGAGTCGGATCAACGTCCCCTTTAACTCAGATTTAAGTCTTTGCTCATATCGACATTGTTTTATACTCGACTGCCAGCGATAACATCTTTCTTTTCCCGAATTGTTTAGTTGGATATAATTAACTATTTTTCTTGCATTAAAGTGATCAAAGGAGGCCATGTTAGCAAGTTTATGGTGCTCCTGTAGAGCTTTTGGGGAATTTTTGTTTTTTTCCTTCAAATTTCTTTGATTTTCTAGTTCTTTCTGTGATTTTTGTGTTTATTTGTTCATGGTTGCTTTGAAGGCTAGGAATTCTTCAAAATCTCTGGACCAAGATTTTGA
The DNA here is from genome assembly GCA_019671005.1 of Hibiscus mutabilis. NCBI lineage: Eukaryota > Viridiplantae > Streptophyta > Magnoliopsida > Malvales > Malvaceae > Hibiscus > Hibiscus mutabilis. Next base: position 83,374,294 of record CM033715.1, read on the forward strand.
TCTAGCTGAGTTTTTACCGTTGCAAAGTGCGGGAGTTACTGGTGAAAGGGTTACCACAGGGAAGGAACTGGAGTTTACAAAAATGTGTCAAAATTGATGTCAAGAATGAGATTACTGGATCAGTGAAGGTTGAATTAGATGAGGGATACATAGTGGATGTTGTTGTGGAGTTAGTCTGGTCTCCTCTAGATGTAGTCATTGTATCATTTTTGGTCATTCTAATGGTAAATGCAGTAAGATTGTTGCTTCTGCTGTCGAACATGTACAGGGTGAAAGTCCTACTGAAGAGGGATCAACATCTAAAAAAATGAATGAAGTATGCCCTGGTCCTATTGAGATTGTGAAACTTGTTCAGGATGTCATGGAAGCTGAGCAAGATGTCTCTAAAGCTGTTCTCACTATAGATGAACTTATTGAATCTAGTAAATGCCTAGTGGTGAAAAGTCCATATATTTTTGAGGTTTTAAATTCTGAGGTGAAGGATGTGGGAGAGGGTTCTCCTAGGAAAGGAAGAGTTGCAGCTAGAAAGGTTGCCGACTTGATGCAACAGTTAAAGCCTAAAAAAAAAAAAAAAACAGGGTAAAGATGGAAAACAAAGGAAGTGTAAAAAAGGTGGTGACACTCTTTCATTGCAATGACCTTCCTAGTATGGAATGTGCAAGGTCTAAATGACCCTCTGAAGCAAGAAAAGATTCTAAAGGTGGTAAGTAGGCTAAATATTAATATTTTATATTTGTTAGAAACCAAAATTCATGAACAAAATGTTGCTCATGTTGTTAGTAGCAAGTTTCGAGATTGAGATTTTATTTACAACTATACACATGCTTCGAATGGTAGAGTTTGGATTCTCAGTAGGGGATGGAAGTTAGGGGAGGTATTTAAATCTGATCAGACTTTTACTTGCACAGTATCGAAAGGTGATGATTATTTATATTTTATTATCCATGCCAGTAATAGTGAAGATGAAAGGAGTGTATTATGAAATGATTTACTTCATTTGAAGCAAAGAATAGATGACTGTCCTTGGATGTTAGCATGAGAATTTAACATCATCTCTTGCCCGCAAGAAAATTTTGATTTCAATAGTAGCCAAGGTGTTACTGGAGATATGCAAGATTTTAATAACTGTCAACAGAATCTAAATGCGCTGGATCACTTTTTTATAGATTTGGTTTATACTTGGTGCAATGTTAGGGATGGAAGCCCTCTATCTAGGAAGTTGGACAGGGTTCTTGTAAACCAGGCCTGGCTTAGTGCTTTTCCCTGTTCCTCAGTGGATTTCTTGGTTTCGGGCTGCTTTGACCATTGCCATAGTCATATGATCTTGAGAGCCCATTTAGTGAGACCCTCTCGGTCTTTAAATTTTTTTTTTTTATTTTTGGGCAAAGCACTCCGACTTTCTAGCTATTGTGAAGGAGTCTTTGACATGTCCTGCAAGTGGTAATCCTTTACAGATGTTATTTGCTAAATTAAAAAGGCTTAAAGAATCTTTAAAGAAATTAAATAGAGAAATTTATGTGGATATATCAAACAAGATTGCTACTAAACAAGTTTGATAATCTGTCGAAGGTATTGATGGTTAATCCTACTATTAAGAATATTGTTAAGGAGATGACAGTGGCTGCAGAATTGAAGATTCTTCTGGAGGCTGAAGAAACATTTTTCAGGCAAAAGTTTAGAGTTTAATATGTCAAGAAAAAGGATCAAAACTCATCATACTTTTTTAGACAGGCTAAGGCCAGACAGAAAATTAATATAATCACCATGCTTAAGAATTATCATAGGGACAAATTGAATCATCATACTTATGAGGACATCTCAAGTGAGCTGGTACAGTTCTTCTCAAACTCTAATGGTAAAGTGGATCCTAATGTAGAGGTGGTGTCTGATGGTTTGTTGAGGGATATTGTAGGAGTGGAGTTGAGTTCTGAGATGTGTGAAAGTTTGGTTGCACTTGTTAATCAACAGAAAATAAAAGATATTATATTTGCAATGAATGGTAACAAAGTCCCTGGTATACTGCAAAATTTTTTAGGTGGCTTGAGGAATTGTTGAAGAAGATGTCATGGCAGGGGTGTAATTTTTCTTTTCTACTGATAACTTGCCAAGTGCTTTGAACTCCACAGCTATCACTCCTGTGCTTAAAATGATAGCTCCTATGAAAGCTACTTATTTTAGGCATATCTCCTGTTGTAACACCATTTACAAGCGTGTAACAAAATTCTTACTAATAGAATGAAAAGATGGTTACCATTTCTTATCTTGCAAAATTAGTGTGCTTTCTTAGTTGGGAGAGACATTATTGACAATGTTCTGCTTGCTCAGGAGATTGTACAAGAATATGGGTGAAGGCATTTAACACCAATATGTACTTTAAAAATTGACTTGAGGAAGGTATTCGATTTTATAAATTGGATGTTTATTCTTCAAATCCAAGTTCTGGGGTTCCCTTCACAGTTTAGTACGTGGATTGAAGCATGTGTCATGCATCTCAAGTGTTTTGCAAAAAAAAAAAAAGTATTTGAATACCACCCGAGATGTAAAAGGATAAAGCTCACTCATATTTGTTTTGCGAATGATCTGTTGGTATTCGTCAAAGGGGATTTAGATTCTATTTTGTGAGTAAAAAAGATACTGAGCGAATTTTATAAAATGACAGAATTACAGATTAATGAGTCAAAGTGTGACTTATTTACTGCAGGAGTGGGAGATGATGATATTTGTTTAATAAAGGAGCATTCTGGCTTCAAGAAAGAATCTTTACTTGTTCGATATCTGGGAGTGTGATTGATTACATAGAGCCTTTTCTTGGTTGACTGTGATGGATTGGTGAAAAAAATTGTAAGTAGAATTAAAAATTGGCCTTCTAAGTGTTTATCATTTGTTAGTAGACTTCAGCTCATCCAAGCAGTGTTGTTTAGTATGCAGAACTTCTGGTGTAGAATGTTCCTGCTGCCTTCAATGGTTTTAAAGAAGGTATCTCAAATATGTAATGCGTTCTTTTGGAAAAGTGTGGATAGTAATGCTGAGGTGCTCGGGTCAGTTGGGATACGATCTGTCACCCTAAGTGCGAAAGGGGTTTAGGGGTAAAAGATGTTGTTGCCTGAAATAAAGCTTGCATGGCATGATGTATATGATTGCTACTTGCTCAAGGTGGTTCGCTCTGGGTTGCCTAGGTAAATCATTACTTACTGAAAGGAGGCTCAATTTGGACTGTCCAGGCTAAAGTCTCCCATAGTTGGACATGAAAAAAACTCATGAGACTTAAAGATGAATTGAGTACTGTTGGCAGCTTGCAAGGGGATATGGAACATGGAAAGTATGGGATCTCCTTCAGCACAAGGAGAGAGTGTTGTGGTTTCAGATTGTTTGAAGTGGTCTTTCAATTTTTTGGCAATCGTTTATTTTTTGACTTGTTGTATTGGACAGGCTACCAATAAAAAATAGAATGTTGAGGTGGGGTGTCAAGTCGATCCCCTGTGCTTGTTGTGTGGTGGAGATCTTAAAACTAGAGATCATTTGTTTGGAAAATATCTTTTTTCGAGTCAGGTGTGACTGTTGATTGTGTAAGCTTGTAGACAGGGAGTAGTTCATGGATGCTGAACTGGTTTGCTTGATTGGGTGCATCATGTGGGGAAAGAGAAAACCATAAAAGTTGTGATTGTGAGGTTGGCTTGGTGTAATTTCAACTACCAGATTTGGCATAAAAAGAAGGCTAAAACTTTGATACTCAAACCTAAATCCTAAATTTCTAACTTTAACCCTAAACCTTAAACCTTATACATTAAATTCTAAACACCAACCTTAAATTCTAAACCCTACAACCTAAACCCCTAAACCTTAAACCCTAAACTAAAAACTAACCTATAAAACTAAAATGTACGTATAAATTAAAGTTTACACGGCCGGTGTATCAAAGTTTTTTCCTAAAAAGAATAGTAGATTGCATAAGAAAAGGTCGCGATTGAAGATTGATATATATAGCCTTGTTAAACAGGATGTTAGATTAAGACTGCTTTATTGTAAATGTTCTATAGATAGATGCTTAGCTACTGAGAGAGGCATTTGTTTTGTTTTGTATAGCTGTTTTGAGGTTGTTTGAATGAATAAAGTTCTATTTATCACTTTTTTTTTGCATTATCATTTTCACGGGATGAATTAATTGACTACTCTTTAATATAAATGTGATATTAATGGAAATGAAGTATTGACAAAGGTCTAGATTATTATTGAGGTTAAATCATGTTTAAGTACTAGTTAGCTATTTAGTGAATTATTAATTATTAAATTAATATTTATAATAATTGATTTTAATATATTAATTATATCATCATAATTCTATTTAAATATTTATAATCACTAATTATAATATGAACCCATTATAGTCGATTGAGCATGCAAAAAAAGTACAACTCGATTGATATTATCTTTGGTACAATATTTAATAAGATATAAAATCGAACATGTTTAAATATTTAATATTCTTCATTTTATGAACGGGAAAACGTCTGGATAATAATCATGTTTGGTAAAGATCGGTTTGAGTTAAAATTAGAGGTTTGAGCTACATTTAGAGGTTTGACCGGTCAAATTCGTTATTTTGAATATTTGGTAAATAGCATATTCAAATAGCGGATTGGGGTGGAACCTATGATTTTGAAAACGATGCTAATAGGAGTTTTTTGAAATTAGAGGTTTTTTACATAAGAGTTATAAAAACCCTTTTACCATTAACAATTATAAAAAATCTCCAAATAACATAAATTTAACATTTTCTATTTAATTCTTCACCCTCACGTATTTACATTGTGACATTTGTAAACTAATATTTTTTATTTTTTTCTTTTTATTCTCACACATTTATATTTGTATTTAAATTTAATAATTAATTAAATTGTATTATATAATTATATAAATAATAAATTAATATATATAGATCCTTCAAATATGCTTAGTAATGTTATATTAAAAATTAGTTTTCATAATCTAATTAATATTAATATATACAAAATATTGATAACTAATAAACTATCCAAACAAGCATCGAATATAATCATGTCCTTATATGTCATTTTGCTTGTTTAAATAATCAAACAGCTATAAGCTATCGATTAATTGTACCAAACACTTTTATACAATCATATAATATAATATGCTAGTCAAATCATCTAATGCAACCAGCTATCAGCTATGAGCAAATGTAATTCGCTATCAGCTATCCGTTAATTGTCAAACATGACCAATATAAGCATTTTTCAAAAAAATGAACCTATTATAATTATGACCATAGTTGAAATTTCAAGAAACATAAACCACTAATAGCATATTGAGAATTTTAGAAATCATATTTTTATTTTAGGGTAAACTACATCAGTCGTCACCGAACTATGGTTTCTTTTCTATTTTGGTCACTGAACTATTTTTTTGACCAAAAATCACTAACGTTATGTTTCCTTCCTATTTTGGCCACAAAACTATTTTTTTTGCAAAAACATCACTAACGTTATGTTTTCTTCCTATTTTGGTCATTGGCTGTTTTGCTGACGTAGAATTTTATTTTTTAATTTTCCATGTCATTTATTCTCTCTCCTCGTAAGCAATATATGTTATTTTATAATATTTTTATTTAAACTAACAGGATGGTGACACATGTCACTGCCTATTAGTGGAATAAAAGGAATGAAAAATCAAGTCTCTTTTGCAGCCAGAGAGATTCGACTAATAGGCAGTTACACGTGTCACCATCCTATTAGGCAGTTACACGTGTCACCGTCTCTCTGGCTGCATAAGGGGCTTGATTTTTCATTCCTTTTATTCCACTAACAGGCAGTGACACGTGTCACCATCCTGTTAGTTTGAATAAAAATATTATAAAATAACATATATTGCTTACGAGGAAAGAGAAGAAATGACATGGAAAATTAAAAAAATAAAATAAAATTCCACGTCAGCAAAACCGTTAAATTTTTAACAGTCGGTGACCAAAATAGGAAGGAAACATAACGTTAGTGATGTTTTTGCAAAAAAAATAGTTCGGTGACCAAAATAGGAAAGAAACCATAGTTCGATGACTACTGGTATAGTTTATCCTTTATTTTATTTATGCCCCCCAGCATCTCAATTTTATTAATATCTATATTTTTCGTTTGAATTTATTTTGCATTATATGTGTATTTCTACGATATGATACTTTATTCTAAAACGTAAAAAATTGATTAAAAATAAGAGTAAACTACATCAGTAGTCACCGAACTATAGTTTCTTTCCTATTTTGGTCACCAAACTATTTTTTCTGGCAAAAACACTACTAACGTTCTGTTTTCTTCCTATTTTGGTCACCGAACTATTTTTTTTGGCAAAAACATCACTAACGTTATGTTTCCTTCCTATTTTCGTCACTGGCTGTTAAAAACTTAACTGTTTTGCTAACGTGAAATTTTATTTTTTTTTAATTTTCCATGTCATTTATTCTCTCTCCTCGTAAGCAATATATGTTATTTTATAATGTTTTTATTCAAACTAACAGGATGGTGGCACGTGTCACTGCCTATTAGTGGAATAAAAGGAATGAAAAATCAAGTCCCTTATGTAGCCAGCGAGATTCGACTAATAGGCAGTTACATGTGTCACCATCCTATTAGACAGTTACACGTGTCACCATCTCTCTGGCTGCATAAGGGGCTTGATTTTTCATTCCTTTTATTCCACTAATAGGCAGTGACACATGTCACCATCTTGTTAGTTTGAATAAAAATATTATAAAATAACATATATTGCTTACGAGGAGAGAGAAGAAATGACACGAGAAATTTAAAAAAATAAAATTCTACGCCAGCAAAATCGTTAAGTTTTTAACAATCGGTGACCAAAATAGGAAGAAAACATAACGTTAGTGATGTTTTTGTCAAAAAAATAGTTCAGGGAAAGAAACATAACGTTAGTGATGTTTTTGCAAAAAAATAGTTCGGTGACCAAAATAGGAAAGAAACCATAGTTCGGTGACTACTGGTGTAGTTTACCCTTTACTTTATGCATTAATGATGGTTATTATTTATTTTTTGGGTAAACTATGTCAGTAGTCACCGAACTATGGTTTCTTTCCTATTTTGGTCACCAAACTATTTTTGGGCAAAAACATCACTAACGTTATATTTCCTTCATATTTTGGTCACCAGCCATTAAAAACTTAACGGTTTTGCTGACGTAGAATTTTATTTTATTTTTAAAATTTTCCATGTCATTTATTCTCTTCCTCGTAAGCAATATATGTTATTTTATAATATTTTTATTCAAACTAACAAGATGGTGACATGTGTCACTGCCTATTAGTGGAATAAAAGGAATGAAAAATCAAGCCCCTTATGCAGCCAGAGAGATGGTGACACGTGTAACTGCCTATTAGTCGAATATCTCTGGTGCATAAGAGGCTTGATTTTTCATTCCTTTTATTCCACTAATAGATAGTGACACGTGCCACCATCCTGTTAGTTTGAATAAAAATATTATAAAATAACATATGTTGCTTACGAGGAGAGAGAAGAAATGACATGGAAAATTAAAAAATAAAACAAAGTTCCACGCCAGCAAAACCGTTAAGTTTTTAACAGCCGGTGACCAAAATAGGAAGGAAACATAACGTTAGTGATGTTTTTGTCAAAAAAATAGTTCGGTGACCAAAATAGGGAAAAAATCATAGTTCGGTGACTACTGATGTAGTTTACCCTAAAGTAAAAGAATGTAAAATCTATTTAATAATAATAATAATTTGTACACAATAGTCGTCCAGGGTTTCTGGAAGAACACCACGTAGGAAGCTATTTTAACGGAAGGCTAAGCATTAATTTGATCCAGACTTTTCATTTTTCCCTGAGTATTCAAGTCTGGAACATACATCGGATATATATATCCATATATAAATACGATGGAATGATCTTTTAAATATATGAAATAATTTTAAAAAATATGAGTATTTTCAAATCTAATACGTACCAATAATTTAGTTTAACAATGGGGTTGATGGCTCTGAATCGGTTTTGTCATCGATGATATCTTTAGCACTCAAAAAGCTTGGTTGATTTGTTGAAGAAAGAAGCCTTGCCCACATCCTATATGTAATCACAACTTTATTTTGTTTCTCAATGATTCGCTGTGGATAAAATCATCCAAAAAAAAATTAATTAGACTTTAAATAATGTAAAATTATTTTTATAATATTTGATCCAAATTAGTCGATCAATGATTCTCATTTTCTGTTTTTCGAAAATTAAAAACATATTTAATAACTAGAGATCAAATTTTATTTTCAATAGTTTGAGGATGCGAGAGTGATAGCAGTCTCTAAAACTTGTGCTTTCGAATCAGTTTGATATATACATTCTTATAATGGAAACATAAATTAATCCTACATTTATAAAGATTCGAACCAAGATTAAAGATTTAATATTTAAACTAAATAAAATTAATATAATGAATGATTTCATTACCTCCTAGTTCAATCTTATTAAGGTTTTACATATATTTATGGAGACTTTATAAAACCCTTTTCATATCTTTATATTCTAATATATACAGTTGGCTATAGATGTGTTTGATACGTATATTTCATTAAATTTTTGCACATATTTAGAGGAGTTTTTTAAAATCATTTCTCCGCCTTCATATTCGAGATTTTATCTTATAAACAGATGAAATGATGAATACTTAAAGAAATAGAAAATAGCTTAATATAAAAATAAGTGTTCAAAATATACCGTCTTTTTCTTTAGGTGTCTAAACTTTTTTTGTCCTTTTAAGGTGCCTAAACTATTATTTTTTGGTCAAAATAAGTGTCTCGGTTGGCCTTAAAAGGTCAAAAAAATTAGACATCTAAAAAGAAAAAACGGGATAGTTTGGACATTTAGTTTGATATTATGCCAAAGAAAATAAATAAGAGCCGAAGCACTCGCGTTGAATGGTATGTATGTGTGCCTGCCAAAGAAAATAAACATTATCAGATGCATTGCTTGGAACAGCACGAATCATATACGTAGGATCTGCCATAAGAAAATTTAACTAAAAAAAAAACTTTTTCTAGGGGAAACGAAATCCTGAAAAACTTCTCAAAGTATTTATTCTACTAACCTATGTATTTGAGGTTTATGAGCATCTTCCTTTGTTTTGAAAAGTAATCCTGAAAATGACAAGAAAAAGCCAACGAATGCAGTTCCACATTACTAAAATTTTTAATTATTTCAAAGATGTTGACAGTTCCCAAGTTGAATCCGTGTGGCGTACAATACCTTGATCCTCTGTGATAGCCATAGCCCAACATCCTGGAGAAGCTTGTTTCCTGAAGCATCAGTCATGGATTGAATGCTTTCGGAAAGTAGCTCCTGGCCTGCACCTTCTGCAATCACAACAACCATATGGCCATCTTCTTTAAGTCGTTTCTCGATGTACTCGAAAAGCCCTCCAGGTCCTTCGAGATAAAAGAGACTCTGGATCAAGCAACAATCTACATCTCGGCTTGCTAGAGTCGCATACATTGCAATAAAACCTGCACATCGGTTGTGTTTAGATTGCAATAAAACATACTCGTGTAGGACACATACTTGTTATCTAACACTCATACTTGGATCTAAATAAAGTTATACGATCAACATTTCGAATCAGAGTTAGACTAAAAGGAGAAACTTACCACTGTAGCGGCCCATCACCTTCACAAGACCAATACAGTTTTCGAAACTTTCAGCTTCGACATGAGCAGCATTAATGGCACGTTGAACCTCCTCAACGGCAGTGTCAAAGCCAAATGACTTGTCGATAACCTGTCTTGTGAATAAAATGAAACGAAGTTTCAAGATTGCGTGGTTAAAACAATCTGTCCAAGGTCCAAGCCAATAGGATTACCGGAATGTCATTGTCGATGGTTTTAGGGATTCCGGCCACGCCTTCTAATTTCCTGCAAAGATGGAAACATTTTTAATCATTATGTTATAAATAAAATAAAGCAAAAATAATAATACTAATTATATTATAATAAAACAATAAATGAGTTTTTTAAAACAATCTTTTAGTCATGCAAAAGCGACTTATATTCTTATCTTAATTAAATAAATAAATCTCAAATTTTATTCCTAATAATTTATTTAACTTACAAGAAACTTTTGGTTTTGTTTATTTTTGTAGTAAAGCCCAAACTCTAAAAAGAAGAAGAAAGCAGAGGTCAATGATCACTTACATCGATCCCCAATACTTTTTTCACACCATACATGTGGTACAAACCGCATACTATCTCTCTAACCACAGTGTTGAGTCCAGGACAAAGGCCACCACACGCGACAATACAGGCATGAACGTCGTCAGGTTGAAAATATACCTGGGCGACAATCAAATATCCAACATGTTGTAAAAACACAATTCAGAGGGTTTCATCATCTCAATGAAATTACACAGTGGACTATTGTTTATTAAAAGTATAACATGATAACAAAACTTAAGTTTTGTTTCATCTTTTTTATATTATTGGAGGCTAAGGCACGCTTAAGCGTGCTGAATCCACAACCTCTAAAATATTATAACAATATTAGAAACAAAATGAATTTGTGTAGAATACATGTTTATAACCAACAACTGCGCTCTCGTAAACGAATAACATGATCTTATATCCCTAACAAAATTGCAACATACTCTATTCTTAATTTCATATGATTTTATACTCAAATTGAACACTTCAACTTTTACAACCGGTTAATCTCAAGTGAGAGGCTTATGGTAAGTTTAAACACATACCTTTTGACATGCTCCAGCTCGTCGGAAATGAATTCCTCTTGGACCATCCTTGTGAACAACAACCTATGAAGAATAAATGAGAACATTAATTATAAACTAAAAAAAAATTAAGTACTAAAACTTGAAAATATACGAGGAAGGCTAACCTTTTGAGGGACGCTATCATCTACATGAACAAAATATTGCCTCGTAAAACAGAGAAATCGGACTAATTTAGAAAACATTTCAACAATTGACAAAAGAGATCAAGTAAAATTTGAGAAAATGAATGGCTATAAAACTGAGCTTACTTAACAACTGAGTATGCCGGATGGTCTTGTAATGGATTGGGATAAGTCTGTCATACGAAAAGACAAACATCAAATCAGATTTAAATTTTCCGAAACTGTTTCACTAATTTTCGATCAATCAACTGAAAAAGGATACGAAAAAGCGATCTAAAAATTATAATTTGTCGCTGACGACGAAGAGACAGTGAATCGAGGCCTTCAAATCAAGAGAAACTACGAATGCGCACAAATTATAAGTAGAAATGCCTTGCCGGAAGATCAGGAATGTAATCTGATAAGTGAGGAACATCTTCAAGAACATAATCTCCGGGACCGTTGACGATCTTACGCTTTGAAACCTCAGGCGAAGCAGAGGAAGCCATTGTAGCACTACCGAAACTCCTCAAACGCAACCGTAGTTTTAAAAACAAACCGCACCGATAAACTTTTTTCCCAAAAAAAGATCCGAAAACAAGATGCGATTTATTCTCACAAATATAGTAAATTTCAGTGGAGAAGAGAAAGACAACGAGGAAGTAGGGGCGAGAACGAGTCCATTGAACGGGACATCGGACGTGTTTCTGGAACAAAAGGAGAAATACGTGGAATCCATATTTATAGGAGAACTGCTGAACTTTTTTTTTTTTGGCTTTTACTTGGAGGGAAAATAGTTTTTATATAGCAGAAGGAAGATTGGCAAAAACTTTTATGTCTATGGTAAACTATTAATTATGATTCCATTTTTTTAACTTTTATTCAATAATTTGTTTAAAAAAACTTTTATTCAATAATAACTAAGTCGATTTATCAATAAAGTTGAGTGCAATGACAATGCACACGGCTTTCTTAAGTAAAAAATTTGGTTTCAAACTTTAGAGATACATTGTTAGAAGGACAAAAAAAGTTAAGTCGAATTAATTTAAATTAACAATTAAGTTAAATTCAAATATCATATTATTTGGCTTGAACAACTCATGAGTTTACTCGAGTATTTTACTAAACATATTTTAAATATTATATATAAATTCAACGAGTATTTTCAGTAAAAAAAATATATAATATTCATCCTAAAAATTAAAATTTAATCAATTTTATCTGCACTTAAATTAAGACCACGTCCTCTCAATAGTGATGCAAGCATGATTGTCTGGGATATTTGTACCCGTTTGTGAGGTGATAATGGATGTGTTGACTCTAAGCTTCGTTTTAGCTTGATTTATGTCAATTCGTAGGCTTCGTTCAGCAACGTTTTATTTAACGAGTGTTAGAGTACCAAAAGGAAAAGCAATGATGAATAGGCACTCGCGCACGCTAAATAAGTGTTTTTGTCTGATTTAGCGCCCAAACGGGCTTTCTACTATAACTGGAAATCTTTTTTTTTTTAAACAATTGTTTAGCAACTAATGGGTGTTGAAAAATTTCTACCGAACGAGCCCTTAGCTAACTTTGTTAGTAATAACTAGGTCAATAGGTTCTTAAAATTTTTCTATGTTAACTCTTTGAAGTATTTCATTGCCTACTATATTTTTTCACCTTTAGATGATTAGATATTCACGGTAAGCCTTTCCTCGTTTAAACCTTGTAACGATCCTTTTCGTCCAGGCCTGTTCTTGGAGGCTCGTTCTTGGGTGAGAAGTCACGTGTTTTAAATAATAAAAATATTGTCAAAAAGGAGTCGTCACGGCCACTTGGATAAAGCAGACCGGACATTAAAAAGTAAACCAGAGATGGGTTCGAGAGTTGATTACGAGTGAAGAAAGATTAGTACCCCACTACGCCCAAAATTGGTACCTAAAAGGTTCACATTATTTTTATTAAGGAAAATGAAATTTTGGTTTAATTTAATAATTAATTTCCAAGATGTGTGCACAACAATTTAAATCTGCCTTGGTATTCACGACATTCAAAGGAGATAATACTCGGATGACCGGGATGATACTCCCAATAGAAATATCAGAATAATGGGGCAAAATACTATATGCGATATTTATGTAAAATAATAAATAACATAAAGTTAATATAAATAATGTAAATATAAAGTAATAAAATAAAAACAAATAAAATACTATATAATATACAATATATATATATATATATTAATATATACATGTAAACATAAATACATAAATAATATTTTATACATATCTTATATATAAATATACATATTATACAAATACTATATAAAGCAAATATTATACTATATACATATTATAAGTATAATATATTACACATTATATATATATATATATATATTATACTTATCAAATATACATAATAATATTATATATATTATATACGAAAAAAACAAATAAAATAAAATGCATCGAATATAAAAAAAATGAAATTAAAGAAAGTAAAAAAATAATGCAAAAATTAAATAATATATAAAACATATTAAAAAATGCTAATATTAAAAATCATAATCAACAAAATTATATATTATTATATAAATAAATACAAAAATAAAGATCGAATTTTACTCCATTAAGAGCTCAAATAAAAAACTTTAACCAACCCCACAAAGATTTCGATGCCATTGGACCATAAAAAGACCTTCGATCGAGTGATTAACCGAACCACAGCAGGAATTTAATCCCCCGAGAGCACTGCTCTCGTGCGAGCAAAGGCTTGCTTTCTGCCATGAAATGGCCATGGCCAATTTCAATTTGGCTTCAATCTCCAATTGTTTGTGCCCTGGTGCTCTCTACCCCACGGCTATTTATAGCCAAAAGGGTGGGGGAAGAAAGACGTGGCTCAGTTTTATCTTTTTTTTTACTTTTTACTTTTTTTTAATTTTTTATATTTCATTCGATAAGTTCAAAAAGATTTTGGGTATCAAATAGTTTAAAAGTGAATATATGGTCTTTTAAATAGATTTTACAGATTAAAATTTTTTGGACAATAACGTCTTCTTTCATACTTTTCGAGTCTGCAAATGCGACAGCTTGTACTGGATAAAATGTTTTTTAATTAGGTATAATAGATAAAGATATTGAGTTTATTTTAGGTCTAATCCGAACAAAAATGGGTTATAACAAACCTCACCTTTAACTTTAATGCTATGTCATGTTAAGTTAATTTATAAGATTTGACCCATGAAATGCTACAATTGTGATTTAGTATTTCTAAAATTTGAAAAACTAGAAGCCAATACAATGGTAGAAATTACATTTTGATTCCAACGAATTTATTATTTAAGTTCGGATATTATTTTATGGCTTCACCCTTAGTAGAGTATATTTGAAACACATGAATTCCTTTTACCTTTTAATTATATAATTTTTCACACTCCATTGAGCTAGATGAGGAGTGTTGTAAAATGGAATAGAGCCTTTATTGCGAAAGGTGAAGTCACATGGTGTCACGTAGTGTGATACGATTGTTAGCAATTTATAAGGGTGTACATTCGATTAATTCGATTAACCGACCGAATCGAATTACTCAAAATTTATTAATCGAATTTTAATTGTTAACCGAATTGAAAAATTTTTCAAAATTTTTTAACCAAACCGAAAAAAATTCGGTTAATTCGGTCGGTTTTCGAATTAACCGAAATTTGTTATAAATTTTAGGTAAATTACACAATTGGTCACTAAATTATGCTAAAATGATCTTTTTGGTCATTGAACTTTCATTTTATGCTAATTTGATAAAAGTTTAATGACCATTTTATAATATATCAAAAACTTTAATGATCATTTTGTGATTTGTGAAAGTTCAATGACCAAAAAAAAATATATATATATATATATAATATTTAATATATAACAATTTTGATTAATTCGGTTAATTAATATGTTTCAAACCGAATTAACCAATAACCAAATTTTCCATTAACCGTTAACCGAACCTACCTAAAATTAACCGACCGAATTAACCGAAAAAAATCGGTTCAGTCGGTTAATTCGGTTAAAACCGAATAATGCACACCCTAGCTATTTAAGATCTTAGGCATTCTTGGTTTTGAGTCGGGATGGGCTTGGGCCCCTTTTTTGTTATTGTTGATGTCTTTAACGCCTGTTTATCGACCACAACAATTCTAAACAATCACTAATTTGATTCTCAATGAACCCTTACCCCATTTATTTTAACGTCCAAACGAGCGTTTAATGACAACTGAAAAATCTAACTTTTGGCCAACGATCGTGAGCTTTAAGGACAGGAACCCAAAGGAAGCCTTAGTGTTCTTTGTAGAGCAAAGGCACCTTGGGCTTAGCAGCTATGTAGCAGACTTTTGTGCCTTTGTTTGTTTTAGGCCGTGCTTCGATCCGATGGATATTTTGAGCATAAGATGTTATCTCGTGGGTTATTTGTTTATTTTTTAGTTTTTGATAACACATATTGTCGGATCTAGAAAGAATAAAATATTTTAATTTGATTCATTCAATGCCTTGGACCATGACAGAGGCGTTATAACAAGTCGACGACTTAGCTTCAAAATTTAATGCCATTTTGGAAGTCGTGGGTTCCAAGTAATAGGCATCTCTACTCACATTTTAAAATGGCTTGATTTGCATATGGATTCGGCTGACTGACTTGTTTCCTTGAGCACCATGTGTTTTAATTTCTTGTTGTCGAAATTTAGGTTTTAAATAAGGGGGAAATAGTGATAATCCGTATGTTTATGATTTTTTATATATTTTTTAACATTATAGTTTTGTTTAAAATTTTATTTGTATAAAATTTAATTATTTTACAAGGACTAATAACAGAATTTGAGTAAATAAATTTAATAACTATTGTTTGGGTCACAATTAAAAATTCAAAACTTGAAAAATAGAGGAACTAAAAACGATAAAATTAAAATAAAATAGTTATATCCACAATTTTTTCACATATTACAGGGATTAATAGAGGAATTTGACCAAAATAAAAGGCCGACAGATCCCGTTGTTTCAGCGCTATATTTACGTGTCTCTCCCACAGCTCAGCTTCGCCTCTTTACAGTCGAACATTTTTCGAGCGTTTTCTTTAACTCTCAAACTCAACAAAGAAAAAAATCCGGAGATGTTTACGAAGAAGAAGAAGAAGATGTCGTGGCAAGCATATGTAGACGAGCACTTGATGTGCGAAATCGAAGGCAACCATCTCTCCGCCGCCGCCATCGTCGGCCACGACGGCAGCATTTGGGCCCAGAGCTCCAATTTCCCTCAGGTTTTCTTCTCCTTTCAACTCTCCGCCCTTTGGTTTTTCATCAACCCATTGCCTGTTTTGGGTTTAGTTTTGTAAAAACAAAAGGTTGATGCTTTGAATAAGGCGATCTGTTTACTATAAAATTGGATTCTCTGTTCATTATTTACTAGCTGATCAGATTTGCTCCAAAAGCATTGATATTTGTTCAATCATTTCCGATAATAGATTTGGTGCTCTAAATTGGGATCTTTTTGATATGATTTATTAGTTCGTGTTGTACGAGTTATTGGCTGATTTATTCTTTCATGGATTGAGAATCTGTATTGATTTCTGGGTTTGTTTATTTTTCTTTGTTTTAGATGCTTAAGGGATCTCTGCAAATGACCATAGTTTTAGCAATGATGGTAAAAGTTAGTAGTAATTTTAAATCTATCCATGCTTATTGCTTCTAGTTTTTATGCTGATTTCAGTTCAAGCAAGAAGAAATTGATGCAATCATGAATGACTTTGCTGAACCTGGATCACTTGCTCCAACCGGATTGTACCTCGGCGGCACAAAATACATGGTGATCCAAGGTGAACCGGGAGCCGTTATTCGAGGGAAGAAGGTGATGTTCTTCATCTGTTTTTAGTTTTACTTTGTCCATCTCTTAATTATTTGTATTGGAAAATGCATTTGACATTCTAAAATTCCGTTTGAAGTGCAATTTCTATCTCAACCTTTTGATACGATAAAAATAAATATAAATCTGTATTACATCGAGTTTATTTTATTGGTGAAACCCCAAAACTTCATTTTCAAACTTATGCTGCACTTCAGTTTATCGATTGGTATTAATGCCTGATTAACTACTCAAAATTTGGTACATTGATGCTGTACTCTTGTTGCTTTTTGTATGCACTTGGCTTTTTTTTGTTGTTGTTTTTCACATGCAGCTGTTTTCTTTATGCCTCCATTCACCGAGATCCGTCGGGAGTGTATTTCTTCAGACAGAGACACCCGAGGAAAGAAAGGAGCCGTTACTGCATAACATTGCAGCCATTGTCTTGTAGAGTAGTTTCGATGTCATGGTAATTGTATTTGATCCCTTTACACTATTTTAATTTCAGGGACCTGGAGGCATTACTATTAAAAAGTCCAATATGGCATTGCTCATCGGAATATATGATGAACCAATGACTCCTGGCCAATGCAACATGGTTGTCGAAAGGCTTGGTGATTATCTAGTTGATCAGGGTTTTTGATCTTTTTGGTGTGCATTATTTGTTTCAATTCTTCTTTATTTCTATACAAACATGTATCCGCCACTTCCCGAAGTAATGGCCGGATGCGGTTGAATAATAGTATTACTAGTTACTAGTATTAAACTCAAAATGCTCGGTGTTTGTAATTGTGATATTAGTATTAAACTTTTGTCTACATTTACAATGTATTTTTACTCATGTTGGTTTTTGATTTTGGTGGTTAAATGAAGTGTTCTTGGTGGTTTGTATTTATGGTTTCGAATCGGAATCGATTTACCATGCATAATGCATTGTAGTTAGCTTCTGCATACAACGATAGACCTATGTAAATCCGATTCAGAACCCTTTAGCTCTATCAATGCTCAGTTTTAGCCATTGATTTTTTTTAATTAAGATCAAATTGATTGAATGTGTAAATATGAAGGATTAAATGTGTTATTATTAATTTTTTAACATTCAGCAGTGACAGTTCAATGGTCATTTTGTAATAAAAAATTAAAGTTTAATGTCATTATGTAATTTTTTGAAAGTTCAGGGACCAAATTGGACATTTTGGAATAATTTTGTATCCATTTATGAACTTTACTCTTATATTTAAATATTTCATAATTGAGTTCTAATAAAAATAATTTTTTGTTGAATGAATATTAATTCAAGCAAGGCCAAATTGATTCAAATCGAAAAAATGTGTAGATTTGATATTCGAGCTAGGTATAATGTGACCCTTGAACAACTTTAATTATTTATTTGATACATTTAAACAATTTCATTGACGAAATTTAAGTTTTAAGCACCTAATTTAAAAATTTTATTTTCTAAGGATCAATCCGACAGAAAATGAGGAAAAAAAACAGGGACTAAATGGTTATTTTACCTAACATTAAATTTGAATTAATATTAAAAAATATAAAAAAGAATTGAATTATTTTTCCGCGGTCTTTCCCGTTTGAATTTCTAACGAATCCATCCTCACTTTCTCAATAAAAAATTCATAAAAAAGGAAGAAGAAAACACAATCTTTTTTATTTCTACAAAACCCTAACTGAACAGTTAAATATTATCTTTGAGAAAGAAAGGAAAATGAAGAGCAAGAAGCCATTGAAGCAACTGAAGCTCTCTGTTCCAGTTCAAGAAACCCCGATCACTTCTTTCTTGTATGTTTTTTCTGTTTCTTAATAATCATATTTCATGACGGCTTCGATTTTGAATCAAAGTTTCGCTTTTTATTTTACTAGAAATCGCTTCTTCGAATTGAACTTTATGGCTTGATTGGTTCATGGTTTCCGTCGCATTTGATCATGTTTTACTACAGACGTCGGTGAAAATATTTTGAATTTTCATTTTTTTAACTATAATGTCTTCAGGACGGCGAGTGGGACATTTCATGATGGGGATTTGCTAATAAATCAGAAGGGCTGCGTCTTATTTCCGAGGAAAAAGAATCTCAAGTAAGTTTCTTTAGAATTCACTTCTGATATGTCCATATAGAAAACTATAAATCAATTGTTTTTTCTTGTATCTGTAATTTAGTATTGTGTTGCAATTGCACCTCTGTTTGAAAGGGTACTGCTGTATTTGTCAAGAAATATTATCTAAAATAATCATCAAGTTTGGATTCTTGGACCAAATTATTTGTTCAGGGTTTCTTGCTTCTTCAATTGATTAGTATAACACTTCAAATTATTCTCCCTTCCTTCTTTAGCTCAAAAAGATCCATGTTACCCGAAGTCTGTGGTTTTAGTTTGAAACATGTTGATAGCTAGTTATGATACAGCAGTGCATGTTCAAGTTCGCATAGAGTTATTTATCCTTCAGCTTTTTGGTATCAATTTTCTGGGGATTCAAGATGTTCTTTTTTGTTTTCGTTCTTTTTTTGGGTTACTTTGAGCAGCCTTCAGACAGCAAGGAGCTTGATTTTGAATTCTCGTTAGAAGACCTTGAGATCATCAAAGTTATCGGGAAGGGCAGTGGTGGTGTAGTACAACTTGTTCGCCATAAATGGGTAGGAAGATTGTTTGCCTTGAAGGTAAGTGTTCAAGACTGACAAACCTTTTTCAGTCTTCTTTGAAGACAACATATTTGGACTGCATTTTACATTCATGTGCAACCTTATCTGCTTCTTGAAGATGAAAAATGCTTCTACATTAATTTCATTTCTTTGTTTACTCATCCTTTTACATTATTTTTTTCTTCAATTCATGTGCAATATTTTCCTTGATACATTTTGGTATTGGTTCTCTCTTTATCATTGCCATTTTCTATGATCTTTTGTTTGTGTTAGATTTAAGCAGTTTTCTAATTTTTGCTTGTTTCCTTTCCATTTTTAGCTTCCTGAACCAATTGATTAAAGAGCATCAAATTTTCTACCTTTGGTTCTTTTCTCATAGACATTAAAATGTTGATATTATATAGATTTTAAAACATTCATGCATGTTTAGTTTTTTTTTTCATGCCGTGTAATAAATTTGGCATTGAACTCAGATCTTCTAGGATGAACATCATCCTTTTTATTCATGGGACCACTCGTATGTTAATATGCAGACTCACCCCTTCATCAAAAAGTTCGAAGACAAAGACCTCGACCTTGGGATTTTAGTAGGCAGTTTAGAACCTCCTGTAAATTACCCAAAATAATTTGCTTTGGGAATGTAAAATTGTTTTCAACCTTTTTAAAGAACTTTGTAACATTTATGTTACTCAAGTTTCTTAATCTTTCGTGTGTTTAAAGGAATTTCCATGTCCTGATATATCATACAAGAACACTAAAAAACAAAATGAAAAGTCATAACAACATGATTATGTTTTAAGCTTCTTATATTACATTAAGGTTTCATGTTTTTTTAAATAAATATGCATGATGGTGTGGTTATAAATGAAGAAAAGCAATTTATTTGAGTGTCATTTTTTCTTTAACAATATATATTTAATTTTTTATATACAAATTATATAAAAAAATATAATTTTCTAAAAATTTTGACATCCCAATGCATCACAATGTTCACATGTTGTGGTTTGATTACCATTCTTTCTATCACAATGGGGCCAGTCCTACATTGAATACATCAATCGTATGATATTTGATGTGATCAGACAAGTCAACAAATGCTATTGAAATCATCTTGCAGTTGTGGGTGAAATTTTTGGTATTCAATCATTTTTTTTGGATTGATATTGTTTTGAAAACCTAAACGTTTAAAAAGCTAAACAAGTATATCTTTAAAACAAATAGAAATATTATTTAAAAGTATGTTGTCTATGTTTTAATGCAGGCTTCCGAAAAGCGTTTGTTTGTTTGAAGATTGAGAAAATTATCACTGATTTTGGTGTCAGTGCAATGCTGGCTTGGGGCTCCATGGGACCTAGAGACATTTAATATGGCACTTACAACTACATGTCGGTATCCAAGTTTCCACTATTTTTGAAGCACTTTATAAGACTTTGTGTTTGCCATTCATCATTTGATGTAATTTTATTCTTCATTGTTTCTTTATCCTAACTTTGGGCGGAGAGAATCAGTGGGTTTCTATGCTATAGCAGTGATATTTGGAGTTTGGGAATGGTAGTCTTGAATGTGGATTGACGTTTCCCATATATGCAATCTGAAGATCAGCAAAAAGCTGGTTGATTTTTAGCTCTTGCAGGCAATTGTGGAAAAGCCTCCACCAACTGCTCCATCGGATCAATTCTCTCCAGAGTTCTGTTCATTTGTATCAACCTGGTAAATAACTCACATGTTTAGTTTGCATTATATCATCTCGTCAAATTCATCGATCTAGTAAGTGCCTGTTTCCGGGAATTCTTTTGCCATAGTTCTGGCTTCTACTGCAAGTTAGCAACCCTCTTCAATTTTTTATCCAATATTGATGCACAAGTTCATTGAAAGATGTAATCCCTACCTTATTAACATCACTAGAATCCAATATTTTTATACTCGGAGACTCGTTTTATGTCGACTAAAAGTGGTGTATACAATAATATACTACAATTTTCTTTGAAGACCAACATATTTTCACTGCATTTTGAGATTCAATGAACAACATACCGTTATCCCAAGGAAACTAGAGTTTTGCCTTTGTTCTCATCATGCGCAGATCTTTGAAGACAGTTTATTTCTGATGATTTAATTTGTGCAACCTTATCTGCTTGAAGATGAAAAATGCTTCTACATTAATTTCATTTCTTTGTTTACTCATCCTTCTACATTAATTTTTTATCTTCAATTCATGTGGAATATTTCCCTTTATACATTTTGGTATTGGTTCTCTCTTTATCATTGCCGTTTTCTATGACCTTTTGTTTGTTTTAGATTCAAGCAGTTTTCTAATTTTTGCTTGTTTCCTTTCCATTTTTAGCATAAAGAAGAATCCTCGAGAAAGAGCATCATCTTTGGACCTCTTGGTAAGTTTCACATAGACATTAAAATGTTCATATTATAGATTTTAAAACATTCATGCATGTTTATTTTTTTCATGCCGTGTAATAAATTTGGCATTAAACCCGGGTTTTCTAGGATGAACATCATCCTCTTTTTCACTATGACCACTCTTTAAATTCATAAACATATCAAAATTTATATTACATTATTAATGTCAAAAATCATATAGATATAAAACAATATAAAAAATTACATAAGTACATTGATTATGAGGTTTGTTATATAATTGTTGGTCTAATATCAGGTTTGACATGGTTTACCAAGTTGTCGGAATTTCCCTCCCTTTTTCTCAAAACAATGATTAAACGAACTTTGTTAAGATGCAGACTTACCCCTTCATCAAAAATCACCCATCAAAGGAAAAATTATCCCCTTTTTGGGATTTTAGTAGGGTTTTGGAACCTCCTGTAATGTTACCCAAAATAATTTTGATTTGGAATGTAAAATTGTTTTCAACCTTTGGCAGTATTTGAAGGAGGTAACATTTATAAGTTTCAAGTTTAATAGTTTTAGAATGGATCCCAATAGAGGTTATGGTATTTGTTGTTTTGGGTTAATCTTAGGGGTGTTTAAAGAATTTTTGGGTGATATATGGTTAACACTTGAGTGATGAAAAGGGAACCAACACGGTTATCATTTGAATAGATCTTAATTAATTTTTTAGCAATCTTCCAAGCCGGTGAAGTTAAATGAGCCAAAAATTTATGAGGGTGTCATTTTGGTGAATATTTTAATGATGGTAATTATTTGGTTGGAGAATCAATTATATATATTTGATTTTTTATATACAAATGATTGAACGGTATATATAATTTTGAAAAAAATTTGGAATGTCAACAGACATTGATCTTTTACATGTTTCTCCCCATAAGGGTTAATGGATTTAAGTGGCAGTCTTACATATGTTTTCAATCATATGATAAAAGTTTGCAATTGAAGTTTGGGGTTTGGGATTTTTGACCAATCATTTTTTATAATTTTTGATCTTGTTTTTAAATAAAATATAATTTTATTTTTATTTTAAATTATTTTTTTATATTTATTAATAATAAATATACTGCTTTAAAACAAATAGAAATATTATATAATATATATTTCAAAGTATGTTGTCTATGTTTTAAAGAATACTATGATTTAGTGAGTAATTTATTTTTATTTTAAATTATTTTTTAAACAATTTTTCCATTGTTAATTTAATTTAGGGGTGAAATTCCATCAAATAGAATCGAATACAAATTTTTGAGTTAGTCAATTTACACAATCATATTTTATTATTCAAATTTTATTTTAATTTTTTTAGCCGAGTCAAATTTATAAATTTGAGCATGATGACATGGTTGAGAGAGTACGATTCATCGATGTAATTATTCAAATTATTTTTAAATTTAATTATAAATATTTATAATGTTACGGTACTATTTGATTCCAATTTAAACAATCTTTTATAACCATATATGATAAGCATATCAGGCAAAGTTGAGAGGACTCAATTCAAACTTAAAAATCAATCAACTAATTACTAAAAATTTCAAGTTATTCAAGTTTTATTTTATAACTCAAATTTTATTTGAAAATTTTTCAAGTCGAGTTAAATTATAAAACACGATCCGAGTCAAGTAAGTCAATTTGATTTTTATCGAGTTTTGCTTAACTCTAATCTAAACCAGCAAAATGCAAAATTTGACTTGAGCTTTCTTTTCCTAAAAACTGATGCGTTAAGCATAATGATGTAAACTACAGACTAGAAGGATCAACTGAAGCCTGCAAAAATCGTTTTGGACTTGTATTGTTTGTATTTCTCAAAGAAAAATCACCTAAGATTGCCGGAATAATCAAACTCAGTCTCAGGTTTGCTTTTCATTCTTGCTACCAAGCAAAACCTCAAAGGCTTCTTCTGCGCTCGAACAATTCTATTCTAGTAACAGATAATTTTCCACCATTATTATAAATATTGTGTTTCCTAGAGCCATGGGTTCCTTTTTGTTCCACTTCTTTTTGAACTGCTTGTTGAACTAGTTTTCTGCCAAAATATAAAACAAGGTATAGGTGAACATCAGACCACATCTTTCGGCACGAAAAAGAATATATAGTTTGTGTGTGTGTGTGTGAGTGCAGAATAGTATATCATTGAGATAAACTATAGATTTTATATACCGATTTTGATTTCTTTGTCTTTCCTCGAATCCTGTTCTTTGGAGCCTTCAGTTTATAAATCCGAACCATCCAATGATGAGTTGTGAATACCTAAATTGAACAAAATAAAAGAGAAATCTTATAAGGAAAACACTTGAACAGAGTGGAATTAATCATATACTCATTCATCATGCTATGTTACTTGGTCTCAAAATTATAAGATATCATCTTCTTCCAAATATTCATAGTCGAATATGAAAGAATTTGCATGGCAGGAACAAAGATGTTCTCACATTTCAAGGCCATGTAAAGATTTTTCAATTTCTGCCAATCACATTAATCATGGAGGAATTATTTTTTAAAAAATATTGTTGGAAATGTTTCATGATCTGCAATAGCTATTTAAATAGCAAGAATAAATTAGGAACATCTAACCTCCTCAAAATGAGTGAGTTTAAAATATTTCTTTCCGATCTCTGTCCGCCTAACTCTATCATAGGCTTTGCCATCTGTTTCAACAAACCTGCAGGAAATGTAAATTAAGGGATGAAGTTCTTCTGCTCCAAACAAAACTGACCAAAAATCACACACATATATATATATACTCTTAACAGCAACAGACCTGTTGAGTTTACATTAGACAATTTAGCAACAGAGTGGCCTGGGAATCAATTCGAGATTGTTTATACATTAGACAATTGAACATGGTTGGAGGTGGTTTGGGAATCATCATACTTACTAAGGATATTTTTCTGGAGAAAATAGGATCCTTATTAACTTCAAGTCAGGAAGGAAGTTTAGGTATCGTCATACTTAATAAGGATATTTTTCTGGAGAAAATAGGATCTTTATTAACTTTCAATTATAGACAAGCATCAATACTTAGAAAAAGGAAGAAAGGGCAGAATAGATGGAACATATATGTTTTAAGAAATGTCCGCATAGAGACGTTACCAGATAATCTGGTTCCTTGATATGAGGAAAGACACCACCTCCATTTTCGAACCATCCAGAGGAACTTATTAATATCATCACTGGGGTAGCCAATAAGACCTAATGAGGGAAGTAAATTGTCAGAAAGATAATATCTTAAAGCATCGTATTTTCATGCATACAAAAAACGAAACCATACCTCCAAAGACGACGAGAACATATTTGACATCCAAGGAGTGGAAAATTTCCCAAGCGGCCTTTTCAGGAGAAGACATTGCAGTACCAACAGTTGCAATATGAGTATTGTTCCAGGTATTATTGTCAACAATAACAGTGCGATTAGCCATAGCGGTGGTTTGGTAACCGTAGTCCCACCATGATGCAACCTGTCATGAATTTCATTTGCACTGTTAAACTGATAAGTTTAAACAACAGTGATTTGCTACATGGAAAACAAGTCCGTTCAAGAAATAATGAAACACATAAATCAGCAAAAATATCACCTATAGGGAATCTCAGTCAACCCATTACATGCTCAAAATATCAAACATTGACCACACAGCTTGAAATATTATTTTTCCATTAGTTAATATTTATTCTACACAAAAAAACATTAAAACTTCTGGCGCAACAGACTGGTAAATAAAATATGTTTGAAATCCAGAAAAGCTACCATATTGAGAACTTACTTTATCATCAACATCTGTATTATGGCTCAACCATGAATAAGCCTCTCTAAAATCATCAAAAACATGTAGACCATCACGTGAACGAGACGTTAAAACTATTGAGGGGCTGAATAAGCTTCTGCTGCAGCCCAGACACAATGAACCTACAAAAAAAAGTGCAATTTAGGCTTTTTACAATTGAAACAAGAAAGAAATGGGCAAGACACCGGCATGCAAGGAAATTTCATATAATAGAAAAAAAGAATGGCATTTGGCAACCTATTAATGCTACGTCTAAATCTGAACTTAATGAATGTAGTGGCATTTAAAACATAGTGAGATAACTGAAATGCATAAATTGTGTTTTTATTAGTTGTGACAAGCTTATCCTTTCCTTTTAATGTGAGCTTATATATCTAGCACAAGGATCTAAAACCAGCTCATAGAAACATATATCAACCCAAAAGTTAAGAAAAAAAGCTAACAAAACAAATTCCTTCTCTACTACCAGAACAATCACTGAAAAGTTACAGATCAACATCATATCATAGGCATAAAGTCTATTTAGTGATACATAAGCAAACATAAGCAATTAGAGGATATAAGAGGGGAGAATCAGAGTACCACATAGAATGCACCCAGCACGATGAGTAAGAGAAGTGAAACCACAGATGCCTCCAAAGGTAAAGCAAGAAGCCTCTTTTTCTCAGCTTTGGTTTTGACTTTGGCTTTAGCAGAAGGCTTCTCCACATGCTCCCTTTCCTTCTTCTTGCTCTTCTCGAGGGTCGATCCTTTGATTTCTCCTCAGGTTTCTCTGCCTTTCCTTCATCATTCCGTGCTTCAGTAGAATCTGAATTAGTTTCCCCTTCCTTAAAAATTGGAGACAGCAGAAAAGAAATTAATCATATAGCTAAATGACTTCATTAAATTGTTGGCCTAGTATGGATAAAAAGAACCTGCTTACATCAACTTCAGCATCACTTGATACTCCAGGTAGCTGAAACTTGATTGATCTGATTAAAACATCAAAAGCTTCGGAGAGAGCAATTCCAGATGTGATGCATGCAGCTGGAGCAAGAACAAGCATTAAGCGTACCTGTATAATCAGACACAGGATTCTACACTATTAGAACAAAGGAATTGATACTTGGGGAGTAATGACTTGAAATTGACTGTTAAATCCTCTTACCATTACTCCAGAGAAATATACAGACGTTGCAATATAGAGGACAACAAATGAGCTTGCATCTGTTAAAGGCAAAAAGCAGGCCTTCCAACAAGGAAAAGAAAAGTTATTGATTATACTTCATGATATTCCAAATTACAGGCAAAAAGGCAAAATATTTGTGAAAGCTATAGACTTACAATGATACCAGCTGGAACCAAGAATGCCAAAACATTAATGTCCATGAAATAAGATGGCCAAGTTGGTGGTTGATGTTCAATGACACTAGCAATGATCGGTATATATTTGCTTGCATAAGTTCTGTCAAAATGCAGTAAGAAAACTGAAAGAAATTAAACAGTTAATCTCAAACAACTATGAATCTGAACAAAGGAAAAAATATATAAAAATGCTGTTTGCATGACAACTCACTCAGTACAAAACAGATAAAATAGTTTTCTGGCACCTCATCTATGTATTGGGTTATAATAATTTTTTTGGAACAAAAATCCCCTCAACACAATCCATGCCAAACTAAGATGTCCAGATATTTTCAGTTGCAAGGTGCATCAAACTGCACTATCATTGACCACAATTCCTGCCACTTGGCTTCATCTACAGTTCCATGCAGAAAACTGTGGCATGTAACATATTAAAATGAATTAGGTACTTACGGGTCAAGCAAACTTAAGCTTAGTCCACTCCATCCCTTTGTTGGGCTGGAAGCTACTAATGCTATAAGAACAGCTATCACAGCACAACACACTGCCCTGAGAACAGAAACAATGTGTCATTTAATTATGCAACTTAGTTGTATGCTTATCTTTAAATTTATCCAGCAAATCCACATGGAATATAGTTTATTGTTCATTGTATGCTGAATTGATTAATAAGGAGGTTTAAATCACAAAATACTCGTTATAGTTTGTTCCTAGTTGCCATTAGTATATCAATTCATGTTTCCCTGGAAAAGTTATGGAAACAGAAGAGACAGCAAGCTTACAGGCCAACGGATACAACAAGTGTCACAGCAACTTTAAACATTTTGGGGGAAAGAATCCCCTTGATATAGTACACAAAAGCCACTACATGGATAATGATGAAACCTGCAGTGGGAAAAACAAAATCAGATCAGGGAGCAAGGAGCAAGGAATAGCATCATATGAAACAAGAATTGCAAAAGGAGAATGTGAGGTAGTTCAACAATCTGAATACTGCTTATGTTATCAAGATTTCAAACACTTCCATTCTTCTATTTATCTCTTGTTCTAGAGCCCACAAACACTTCTATGAATCAGTAATATCATTGACATTTTAAACACAACATTTGGTCATACAACAACAGCTCTTCAAGTGGAGAGTTAATAACATGCAATGCTAGAAAGAATAAATGACTCTTGATAGTTTCCTATACCTAAAAAAATTGGCATGGGTATAACAAACTGAGATTGCAAAACAAATGAATTGCAACAGGGAAAACAAGATAGTAACAAAAGCAGCCAACAATCAGGGAAATGATAAAGGAAAAAGATTACCAAAAATGATGCAAAATGTTCAGATGTCATCACAGCATTAAACCCAACTACTGGCACCAAAGCAGCTAGCAATGTTCCCAAACAACCTGCAAACAGTTGTAATTACAATTGTAATCAAGTCCAAATCCAGAAAAGAATTTTGCCCTTCATTCAGAAATAATTTTGCCACCATCATTGCGAGAAGGAAGAAAACCTTTAAAGTTTGAGAAAATAAAGATATTATTTTAAACATGAGCCAAACCCAGTGAAGTGGTTAAAACTGAATGTAATACAAAATGCAAGCTCAAACAAGTTCAAGAATCTATATAATTGATAAAAACATCCAACATTTAGGAGTTCAAAATATTATTATATTCTGCACATTTCCAATCAATCTAATGTCTACAGGAAATGTTTTCAATGGCCTACTGAATGCCTATTCTTGTTGCTCATTGACTAGTATTCAAGCTTCTAGAGTAATGCAGATACTTACAAGCGGAGCATATGCGATGTACAATCGAGAAGAATAACAACCAGTCACAATACATAGAAGCACATGCATTGGAATGAGGTTAATAATGAATGTGTATCCTCCCCAAGAGCAAACCTGGAAAACAAAAAATTAACTGAGAAACATAAATAATGAATGAAAACAAGAACATGGATAAAAGTTAGCACAAGAAGCCCACCATATAAAAGTATGCAATTTAATTTAAGGTGGCATAGAACAGTGATCCGGTATTTAGTGTCTGCAAATAACCAATAATGAAGAGAATAGTCAGACTTGAGATTAATTAATAAAAGGAAACTATTCACCAAGAAAAATATAGTAAATTAAATAGCAGGTTATCTGTTAATGATGGGACACTATTCACCACCAGTAAATTAATCTGGACTATATCTCAGGCGTTAGAACTTAGAACACAAAACTATAGTAAATTAAATGAATTACATCAATCAAAGTCAAACCTTTATATAAAGAGAGAAAGTGAAGATCAAAGCAAATATTGCTACAGCTTCATTGTCATAGCTACCAGCAACAGACCGGGAGATATATGATGGAACCTGCATATAAGAACAAAATGAATTGAAATAAGAAGTCAGCCATAAGACACATTAACACCATAAGTTGACAAAGATATATGGTATTCCCAGATATTGTCAACAGAGACACAGATGCAGACCAGTAAAAACAATGGTAAATGTAGTTATCAATGTGGGGTGTGAAATAATGTTCAATAACTGTTGTCCAAAATTGAAGTTTAAAATAATTATAATAACTGAAAGAACTCTAATAATGCTACATATATCTCTTCCATGACTTACCATGGCTAAAAGAGCAGCAGCTGTCAGTCAGTCCAGCACCAGCACCAGCACCCTTAACTTCCTATAAAAAAATACCACAGAATACCAAAAACCAATTCAAGGTCAAAAACAACAACAAACTAAACACAAATTTAGAGCATTATAAAGACCTTAGTCAAGAGGTATGTTGCCCATGAAGCAAAAGCAGAGAATATAGGTGCAGTAAAAACACAAACAGTTTCCACGGACAGTGGAATATTTAAAGAATTTAACAACCTGATGCAACAGGGAAAGAAAAATAAGTCAAACGCAAGTAATGGGAAAACTTATACAAAAAAATAGCAAAATTTAACACAACAGTTTTTTTTGAGCCTATTAACTTTCAGGAAACATACCACCATATGGTGCCAGCTGTCAAGGTCAACCCAGGGTAAACAGTTCCGCCAATCACACGCCCAAGAGGGTACCTTGATTATACCAAAAACAAACAGTTTATTCAGAAATGCTGAGCAAAAACATAGTAAGAGCCCAAAGCCATACACAAAATAAATTAACTACTAATTTGCAATTACCAGGTTCGATCATCAAACCAATTCCAAAAGTAATATATTCCTTTATTTGCAAGAAACTGAAACCAACAAGATAACCATATCATTTAGATATGTAACTAAAGATCCAAAATTTGACAAAAGCTACTAAAAATAACTATAAATTGTAAACGAGATGGGAGACTGAGTCAACTGACCTGAGTGACTCTATAATTAAAATAAGGATCGAACTCATGAATAACACTCTCGTATTTTATAATCTGAAAACATTGAAGGACACAAGACTTACAAATCAATAAGCAGCTCATATGAAACAAATAGAATCAAAAGTTCATTTTCCTACAAATTCCTCAAACTTTCTTATCAGCCAAACGAAAAAGATTTAAAATGTACTATCATTAATTCCAAAATGACATTTTCAAATATGCGAGCCAATCTTCAGCTCAATGTAACTTCATTTTTTACTTTAATACTTCGCAGCAAAAAAGAGAGAAAACTGAATTCTAGGAAATTATATCACAGATCGATCAGAAGATTCCGAAAGCGCAAGTAACGAAAGATCTTACAGAGAAAAGACGGATCGAGAAAGCGAGAACTCCGATAAGGAGGAGGATGAAGAAAGAGAGAACGCCGCCGAAAGCGTTTCGTAAAGGTGTTGTTGGTGTTTAACGTCGGGACTGCGGCAGTTGAGGTCTCTGGAGCCGCCATTGACGGGCAATCAACAGTCCAATACGAGTGAAGAGAGAGAGAGAGAGAGATTAATACAAAGGGGATTGGCCGTTGTTTGTGTGATTTCGAGTAGACTGAACAAAAAGAGGACTTTGTAGTAGGGGATGAGAAATGCGAGAACTACGAAATTACCCTTCTCCCGTGAAATGACGTTCCTGGGTATAACAATGACGATATTGACCTTATATTTCAACGTGGCGGCACATTATTGCTGGCTGCGATGAGAAAAGTTTTTTAAAATCCAGTGTGATTATACACTATATGTTCATTAATTTTAATTTTATTGTCATCTAGATATTAAAGATAATAATATTTTTTTTATTGAGACCAGTTGATATGCTCAGTGTTATGAAAAATTAAAATATTAATTTTAAACATTATGTTAGAAAATGTACAGTATTTAAATGATATTTTAATAATTTATATTAAAAAAACTAAAAACTCATTTTTAAAACTTTTATTAGTTGGTTCGATAAATATTTTATTATAAAAAGTTATTTTTAACCTTATTTTATTATATTTAGTATTAAATGATTAATTTAGAATATTTTAAATGATTTTGATTTTAATTTTATACTATTTTTATATATTTCCTATTAAAATTTAATACACATCAAAGGTTTTTAATTTTTATGTGACATATATCCATGATTCATCCGATCCATAATATATCAAGAACAAACGAATAAACAGGTGAAGGCCTATCTAAATTGAAAGATTAATTGCATAACCTCAAGAATATCCAATTATCAATAATCAGCTTTAAAATACAATCGATTTTTTGAACAACAACATTTTTTCATAAACACCTCCACACTTCATTTCAAAATGGAACATATCTCAATCTTTTTCGAAAATCCGATCAACCAACGATCCTCGTTCCGTACAGCTCCACCTTTGTTAAAAAATTTAGTTTGCCTATGTGTATGTTTTAAATATTTATATTAATTATATATTTCCTATTAAAATTTAATACATACGACTTAACATATTAGTTCAAATGTTTTTTATTTTTACGCGACATATTTCATATAATATCATGTAATGTATAAAGATAGAATAATATATCCATTACAAACGTAATGAACAGATTAGGCCTAATATTTTTATCAAAATCCTCTTAGATTTTAGACAACCTTTGAACTTGAAGGCATGGTTCAACAATCACCGTTATCATTCCAATATTTCAAGGGATGTTAAAAATATTTCAGGCCCGATTTTTAAAGCAATTAAACCCACTTAATTTATCTAAATTTCAAAGTTTTTTTACTTTTGAAAAATTGATTTTTTTATACAAATTTATAACTTTTAACTTTTAAAAAATCTTGGGAGTAACAATATATCCTCATTTATATTACTAATTTTTTATATTTTCAAAAAAATGTCTAAAATACCCATTTTATCTACTTAAAAGTATCTTTTGACAGCAATACCAAAACATTCATAATTTTAAACCAAACAATCCAAAAATACTTTTCGAAATCACTTTTTAAAATTACTATTTAATAAAAAAAATATCTAAATACATTTAATCCATTATCCAGAAAAATCCGTTTAATAGCATCTATGTTCCAAATATCATCTATGTTTGAAGCATACCAATTAAAAAACAATAATATTTATCATATATCCAAATCCACTTAATAAACAAATTTATTAAATCATTTAAAAATTATATAACATAATAATATTAAACAACAATAAATGAAATAAGAAAATAGATATTAGATCCAAATATTGTATCTCAAGTTCTACAATAGTATTGTACAACAATTCTACATAAGTAAAACATTTTTTTTTATAGATTTGAACAACTGAACCAAATCAAAATGGATTCGGGTAACAAATATCCACGGAATCATATCCAAACCTCATGTATATAGTCCAATATCCTAGTAAGCTAAAAATAAAAATCGAATAAGGTGAATATCCAATTTTTTCATATTCATTTTAATCCCTATTCTACACAGCCAAAGAATATTTTCAAAGTATATAAGCCTTTCACAGCAATCAGCTATGCGGGTGCTAAAGAAAGGGTAATTATGGAGATATTAAGGTGCAGAAAGTGATGATGTGCGGCTCGAGTTCCTTTAGCTGTTATGGTTTCTACCTATTGCTGAAAAACGTGGGGAAAGTAACATATGATCAAAGGCATACAAAATGCTAGATAATGCAGATAAATTCAAATAACCGGTATCAATATGCACCCATATCAAAACAAAAATGATATATCCATATGTAGCATTATAAATACACGATATTCTCACTAACATGAACCTAAAATGTAGTCCATGACAATGCTACAAGCATGCATGCATCATTCAGGAGTTTCATAACTAAACAACCCGAAAAGTGAACATTGTTATTCCCAAGACAGATAGCTTGAAATATCACTCTAAAACGAAAAACAGTTGGAAACAAGTTACCATGCAAGAAATAAAGAATGCCCAAGAGAAGATTAATATTACATTTTAATTGACGTCCCATGATTTTGCAAGCCTTAACCATCATAATCCTTACAGTATTAAGGAAGGCTTTCGGAACCCTGGTTTCCTGCAACAAAATGTAAACTCAGTAAACTGCAACCAGCAAACGACTGTAATATTTTACATTTAACAGATTACTCACATGATTGCAAAATACAGGGCTTTAAATTACAATATTTCTGTCAGAACTGTTGAAACTTCTAAGCAAATAAGTTCGAATCAATTTGCTCAATATTAGGGAACATTTGTCTCAGGGTAGCCTGGTAGTTTGGAGATTTTGCCTGCAATAAAATAATAAAGCTTGATAAAATACAGACAGGATAGAGAGAAGAATGAATATTAAGTTAGCAGAGTTGAGATTAAGAAATGTCAACAATTAATCATCAATTGTGCAAGGAAAGGGCATTAACAAGATAACATTAATATGCTATAGCTAAATAGGGTGCAGAAAAATACAGACTCCATCAGTAATTAGTGTCTTCATTCAGTATTAATTAAAAAATAATAATAATGGAGAGAAGGTAACATATATGAAATCAGGAAAAAAGGTGACCAAAGAAAGGAGCTCCATAGCAAAAAGATTAAAAAGAATCATGGTCTAAGTTGCAGACATACGCATGGATTATTTTCAAGGTAGATTGTAGTGAGCTTTTCTCTTGAACCAGAAACAGCATCAGCTATGTTTTCAAGTGATTCTATTTGGTTGTCGTTGAGCCATAAGTCCTCCAACCTGCAGGTAAATTTATTCATCAACCAAAGATAGGATTTGATCCCCAAAGAGGGAAACAGGAAATTAAAATACCTTGTCAAGTTTTGTATGTCATTTACTGATGTTAGCTTATTTGATGAAACATCTAATACTGGGAGGTTAACCAATGTTGATAGACCTTCCATTTTTGCAATACCATTGTGGCTCAAATATATCTCTTCTAGAGCAACACATTCCTTGAAAAACAAAAAATCATTAAAATATTAAGGAAAATAAAAAAGAATTTTGTTAGAACAGTTTTTTTGAAATGGAATACCTCCAATCCTGTCATAGAAGTTAAACGATTACTCTGCAAGCTAATCTTCTTAATGCACTTGAGCCCACAAAGATTTATAACTTTAATTTGATTCCTTCCAAGCCACAGCTCTTGTAAGTTTATGAAATTTTGCAGATTTTCCATTACCTAAAGAAGAAACTTCACAATTTAGATCATGCTCGAAAAACTACTTATAAAACAACTCACTTCAATCAAAGGTGTAGACAGATTACTTCAACAATAAAAGGAATTCACAAAAATCTTATGCCAACTTATTATATACCATGGATGCCTGTTACTTGCTTATGCAAGAAATATATTCAATCAATTTCTGCACTAACCCGTAATCTGTTCGAACCAAGTTCAAGAATTTGCAACTCATGCAAGTGGTCAATCTCCTCCATCTTAGTAACTTCATTTTTGGAGACATAGAGTTCCTTGAGTGTGCTAGAGACCTTAGACATTCCATGCAGCGAAGTGATTTCATTGAAAGAAACATCGAAAACCAAGAGCTTCTTGAATATGCTGACATCTGGTACTTTCATCAATTTATTATCCCTAAGTACCAACTCCTGCACAAAAACAAACAAACAAATAACCCCAAGCTTCTTCACTGCTCTACTAATCAGCAAAAAAATAAAGATACTAATTCGATAGCATAATAAGATTCTCGCTGATTGTAAATTGTAGCTTTCTTTTATGTACTAATTACTTTCTCAAAGAAAGCTAGAAATTTAAACCAAATAGCAAAAAATAATCAGCAAACATGTAAGCAGTGATCAGAAAACTGGTTAATAAGTGCCATACAAAATGAAATTGTATCCAATTATCCCAAAAAAAAAAAAAAAAAACAGCAAACATGTAAGCAGTGATCAGAAAACATAAATTTCATCTCTCATACGAAGTTTCAACAATAGTGAAAAATTAAAGGGTTACCTCAAGACCAGATAACGAGTCCCAGTGGGAGATCGGGTCGATAGCAGAATCGTCGATGAGGTTCTGCCGAAAAGAGAGCTTTCTAAGGTTAACGAGGTTCGCAATCCGAGGGTCCAATTTCGACAAACGGTTCGCAGTAAGGTCCAACTCGGTCAGGTTTGACGGCAATTCCACCGAGTCAAGATCGTGGAGCTGGAAGCTGGTGAGATCGAGAGTGGTGGTTGATGATAAATCAATCTCCATCGTTTGATCATCTTGGTCCGGATTAGTTTCCTGTGGTAGTTCGGTTTGGTTTTGCATTTCGGGAGTAGGGTGGGAAAAGATGGGATAAGCTTCCGTCGACAGTGTGCGGCGTTTTTGTTGCGCTTGTTTATTTATTCTCCGCCCTCAAGGGAATATGTTTTGCTAGAGAAGCGACACGTAGTCTTTTTAACTTTGTTCCCTTTAAACGGCGCCGTTAGTAAAAGTTCAAGCAATTTAGAATTGGGCCTAGCCCGTTATGTAAAAAAAATTTTTTAGATAGCGTATTTTTATTAAAAAATTTGAAAATGGATTAATAAGCATCTAGAATAAAAAAATAATGAAGGTTAAATCATCAAAATCTCTTATAAGCTCAAAAGTGCAAAGAAATGGAGAATAATGAGGGTTAATTTCAAAATCTCTTACAAACGGTTAAAAAAATGAATATTTTTGAATGTACCCAACTCTCTATCCAATCGCTCTATAATAGGGTAAAAAGAAAATCAAACTATCAGGCATAATGTTCCGCTACCTATGACTGATTATATTACCAAATGACCATTAATGTATGCTAAAATCATGCCAAACAACAGATGAAATGAAATTACAAAACAAAGAAAAGTGTGCCACAAATACAGAGAAAAAATATGTCATAAAGGCATAATCTCTTATTAAAAATATGAAACAATAAAAAAATCTAAAAAATATTAAACTGGTGATTGACATCCAATACAAAAACGAGTAACCAACCACCAACTAAGGAGACAAAAGTAAAAAAGGATTGTGGCGCTCTCTAATTTATAAAGAAAAATAAAGGTTATTAGAGTTTTTTAAGTAACAAAATTTAGATTTTAGTTAAACATTATAATATATATATATAAGAAAATTATACAATATCCAACGAACATCGTTGAACACCACTAATGGTGAACACCATTAAATTGATTAATAAAGATTAAAAATTTCAAGGACTCGACATATAATTATAAAATTTATTTTAAATAAAATTTTGATTAAATTATTTTCCATGTATATAATAATTTTTATCTTTTTTAAATATTTAGATCAAATACTAACTTTAATCAATTTAAAAATATAAACCCTAAACTAAAAATCTAAAACCCTAAACTCTAAACCATCCCAAACCCAAAAATATGAGTACTTTTGCAGGAAAAACCTGAGTGTAGATAACAGAAAGATTTCTTTTGATTTTGACAGGTGATGTGCAATTTTTGAGAGACGAGAGATATTTTCGACTATGAATAAACAGTTTCGGAATCGAGACTTATGTTAATAATCTCTTTGAGGATGTCAAAATTGGGTAAGTGTTTGAAACTGACACTTGTTGCATATGTCACTTCAATTGCAACTTCACCTTATGACGCAAGGCATTGCGGTTTTGTAATCCAATATTTCAACCATCAACATTGGGTTTAGGGTTTAGTATTAACATTGTGTTTAACACATTTTTAATCATTGATATTTGATTCAAATATTAAAAAATTAAAAATAATAATATACGAAAAAAATTTAATTAATTTTTTTAAATAATTTATAATTTATGTTCTTTAGATTTTTAATCTTTAAATCAATAATTTAATCTTGTTATGTTTTAGAAATAAACTGAAAATATTCAAAATATATATATATATATATATATATATATATCATAATAATATAATATATAATATATATTACAATTTAAATTAATTTTAGAAATTAAAGTTCATTCACATTTGACCAAAAATATAATAATTAGTGATTTCAGTTGAAAGGTGGAAGACGTTATAAATTAAGATTAAATGTATGTTTTTTAATGAAAAAATTACCCTTACAACAAATATATGCAAAACTCGATTTAAATTAATTCAATTAGTAAATCATATACATATGGCTATAATAAAGAATTAATTTGGGTTAAAAGTCAAAGTTACAACTATTTATTCTATTTAACTATTTTCAAATTGACAATCTTCAAAAACAAATGAATAAACAATTAAAATCGATATTAGTAACACTGCAATTTTGTTTAATTAAAAAATGTGGTAAAGAAAAAATACAGTTGGACATGAAAAATTTATATGTATTTAAGTAAAGTTTTTTTGGAATATATTAAAAAGCTAGATTATAGTGATTATTTTATAACAGTTTTATAAATTTAATGATATTTTATAATTTTAAAAATTATAATAATTAAAACAGTTAATTGCATCATATGTTTCAAAATACGACTCTTATATAAATTAATCCATAAATTTTTGAACATTTAAGTTTTATCCCCAAATAATGATTTATTTTAAATTGGTTCTCAAACTTTTGAACATTATAAATTCATTCTCAAAGTATGACACTCATTCTAATTTAGCCTCTCAAAATTTTAAATATTTTAATTTTATCCCCAAATTATTAATATACGCTAGTCATGTTCCATCTTAATAAAACGATAATAAAATTTGTTGAGGATCATGTAAATAATAATGTGTATTATGTAAAGGGAATCATAGTTTGGAGATAAAATAAAAATAATCAAAATTTAAGAATAAATTTAGAATGATATTGATAACATATGATGTAATTAACTCTAATTAATGATATTAACTTTCCAATTAAATGTCCGACTTTTTTAACATATAATTTGAACACTTTCTAACCTCAAGCCTTCCTTCAACGATCATTCGTATATTTTATCCATTCTAAAAAGAAAAAAACTTTGATACATAGTCGTGTAAACTTTAGTTTACACGTGCCTTTTAGTTTTAGGGGTTAGAGCTTTAGTTTATGGTTTAAGGTTTAGGAGTTTAGGCTGTAGGGTTTAGAATTTAAGATTAGTGTTTAGAATTTAATGTATATGGTTTAAGGTTTAGTTTTTAGAGTTAAAATTAAAAATTTAATATTTAAATTTTTATAGTGTCAAAGTTTCACCCTTTTAAAAATATTGTAATGTATAGAAAGCACGTGCCACTTTTATTTGGAAACCTAAGGAAACCCAGAAAATCTCTATTTCAATATTTCCCGTAGTTTTTTTTTTCTCAACCGAACCAAGAAAGGGGAAGAGAAAAGAAAAGAAAAGAAAAAAAGCGCCATGGAAGCGATACTCACAGACTGTGTTCAAAACAGTCTCCGCCACTTCATGTTCAAAAATGCCATCTTCCTTTGCGAACGTCTTTGCGCTGAGTTCCCTTCCGAGGTAACTCACTCATCAACCCTCAAAAAGAATATTTTTTTGAACTCCTTTTGTTTCCAAAATTGTTCTGTTTTGGTTGGCGAACGAAAATCTTTGAACGAAAGGGAAAAACTGTTCGTTGGATTTTCAAGACCCACTGTGGTCATTGGTTCGATCATTTGTTAGTGATTTCTTGATTTTCTTTCTTTGTATCCTGGAAATTTATTGGTTGATATTGGCAGTGGTTTCTTATTATGATTATATTCCACATTTCAATTTGAAATGTAATTTGTAAATTATAAAAAAAGATTGCGTTACCCTTAAATTGGCGTTGTTCTTTATCTTTCGTGGAGAATATAGATTTTTTCAGTGGAACTTGATAAATTAATAACACCAAGGTTCTAAATTCGATTTTCCTGTAATTTGCAAGTGGGTTTTTTTTTACTGCGAATAGCAACTATAATATGAACTTTGTTTTAAATGTAGGTGAATTTGCAGTTGTTAGCTGCTTGCCACTTGCAGAACAATCAAGCTTACTCTGCGTATCATATTCTAAAGGGTATGTGCATTATCTTGTTTTAATTGGTTGAAGTTGTTGTAGTATATCGAATCATAGCTTCCCCCAACCATTATTGTGATTAATTTCTTATCTTGTTGATCATCAGTAAAGTTTTTCTTTATATGAAGGAATGCAAACAACTCAGTCCCGCTACTTGTTTGCAATATCATGCTTTCATATGGATCTACTTAATGAAGCTGAAACGGCTTTATGTTCTGCTAATGATCCCGGTGGAGAGGTATTGCTGATGTTTTCTTGGACATATTAGTTGTCTGTGACTTTCACATGAAGCTTGTGATGGGAATATCTTGATAGTTACTTCTCTTTCTTGAAGATTCCAAATGGTGCAGCTGGTCATTATCTTCTCGGCCTTATTTGCAGGTTGATCCGAGTTATTTCACCTTAAACTCTGGGAGATATTATGGAAATTTAGGGAGAGACAACATATTGTTGTTTTCTGAAATTTGTATTGATATTGTCTATAAATTTATCTTCAAAGATGGTTTGATAAAATGCAAGGGATGGTTATGGTTTTGTGTTGAACTCCATCCTTCTTTTTGGCTTTTATATAATGCTACTTAATCTTATTACTTGTTGGATAGAGATGGGCAATCTTCCCCAATATTGAAGGAATTCAATCCTCTGTGCTTTGACTTTTGCTTGGTTAACTACTCGGATGGTGGGACTATATTTCAATTGTCAAACTGTTTTGATCTTCAAGTTCTGTAATTGAGTAATATTCCTTTTTCAGGTACACAGATAGAAAGAAAAGCGCCATGCATCATTTTAGGCTGGCTTTGTCTATAGATCCTTTACTTTGGGCTGCATACGAGGAGTTGTGTATATTAGGTCTGTCTAAAAATACTCTCATGGTTCTATATTCTTTCTAGTGCTATGCTATTATGGTAGATCAACCAGATCCTTGATTTCTCTAATTTTTTAGTTAATATCGGTGAACTAATATACTTCACCGGTTTACTTCAATTTCTGTCTGCTACTGCCATTGGACTTATAGATGATATATCACTTAAATGGCTGTGCAATTTTTTTCTTTTGATTGGCCTGATCTTGTATTCACTCAGTATTTCTCTTATCTTTTCGTATGATTATACTAGGTGCTGCTGAAGAAGCAACTGTGGTTTTTGGGGAAGCAGCTGCTCTTTGCATTCAAAAGCAGTACTTACATCATGGGTTAGCTTCCCCAAATTCACATGCAACTAGTGAGGATTATAGTTCAGTTTCTTCCTGGAAATTTGGTTCTGAAGATGTCAGTCCTAGACAACTGAAACACACACAAGGCAATAACCTCAGAGATATCTCTGATAATCGTCATGGAGCAGCTATATCTGCGTCTCAGCCCCAAAATAGTGGTCCTTCAAATATATCATTTTATAATACTCCTTCACCAGTGGCTTATAATACTTCTTCGCCAGTGGCTTCACAGGTTAGGTGTGAGATGCAAATTACTGAATCACGTGATTCACATTGTATGTAGAGTTCAATGTTTTGATTAGTTAGTTAACTTTGGTTGATGCTTGGGGATTATTTAGTTTGTTCTATTTTTTCATGTCTAATTAAGGGCAACCAACATGAATTTCTATGTATTTTGTAGTTGTCAGGAGTTGTTCCACCTCCTTCGTGTAGAAATATGCAGCTAAATGGTTCCAATCTCAACATGATTAATACTGATGGTTCTCCAAAGTCAGTTGTGAACTCTGCCATTCAAGCCCCTCGAAGAAAGTTTGTTGATGAAGGAAAATTACGAAAGGTAAAAGTGTCTGTAAATTCAATATTTCTTTCTAATTCCTTCTTGGAATTTAGAGCTTTGGTTAAATAGTGAAATCATAATTTTGCATGTCATTGCTTTTGTAGTTCTTGACCCTAAAAAATAAAATAATAGTTAATCAAATAGATATACCTGTTTTAAATGTTTTTAACCAGAAAGAGGACCCATTTAGTTTTCAGTCATGTAGCACATTCACTAGCCATGCTGTCTGTTTTTTATGCAACCATTTGGGGGTTTAACATGGTTTTCTTCAGAGAGGTTTTTCAGTAGGATGAAATATTTTTTTATTAAAAACCGATACATGGAACCATTCAAACAGTTGTCAGTTCTCTTTCGATAGTTTGAAATATCAATTTCCAGTTTGTAGAACCAGTGTTTTTGTATTATCCTTGTGCTTGCATGTTATACAATATGAAACTTCCTTGTACTACACCTCAACTAGTTTTTTAATCATTTTTTGTTAGATTTCCGGGAGGCTATTTTCTGATTCTGGTTCCCGTAGAAGTACAAGATTGGCTGGGGATGCTGGGAACAACACAAATGCAAATATCACGGCAGTAGCTGGAAATGGGACTAACTCTTCTAAATACCTTGGAACCAAGTTGAGTTCTATTGCTCTTCATACTGTGACAGTTCGTAAGTCTCAATCTTGGGCGAACGAAAATATTGAAGAAGGTTATAAATCTCCTTATTCATCACTAATTAGAGGAATTATGCTACTTCAAATTTTTATTTCTTTGATAAATTCTAGGGTTGTAAATGAACTGAGCTTGAATGAACAAACATTTGTTCATGTTTGTTTGTTTATTTTTAAGCATTCTCATGCTTGGTTTGTTTTCGTTGAGAATTTCATAATTGTGTTCATGTTCACTTATTTAAAAAATAAGTGTATTCATGTTCGTTCATTTATTTTTAAGCATGTTCATTCTTTGTTCGTTCTCGTTGAGAATTTCATAATTGTGTTCATGTTCACTTATTTAAAAAATAAGTATATTCATGTTCGTTCATTTATTTTTAAGCATGTTCATTCTTGGTTCGTTCTCGTTGAGAATTTCATAATTGTGTTCATGTTCACTTATTTAAAAAATAAGTGTATTCATGTTCGTTCATTTATTTTTAAGCATGTTCATTCTTGGTTCGTTTTCGTTGAGAATTTCATAATTGTGTTCATGTTCGTTCGTTTAATGTTCACGGACATGTTCGCTTAGTGTTCATGAACATATAACTGAACACGTTCACGAGCAATTAAAAAACCATAAAAGAGATAACAAAAGAGTTTGTTCGTAACCATAAACAAACCGAACACATCTTTGTTCAAACTCGTTCGTTTAATAAACGAACATAAAATTTTTGTTCATGCTTGTTTATTTAGCTTAATAAACGAACAATAAATGTTTAGTTCGTTGAACACGAGTTCAATTAAAAACCAATAAAAGAGATAATAAAAGAGTTTGTTCAGAAACCATGGTGGCCAAGAAAACAAACCGAACACATCAGTTTTTTCAAACTTAATCTTAATAAGGTGAGCCGAGTTTTAATATAACTAAAATTATACTTTTAAAATTTTTTGTTCATACTTGTTTATTTAGCTTAGAAATAAATAAATAAATTAAACAATATATAAACTTGGGTTCATCAAGTTTGGTGAGCAAGTTGTAGACACTCAGTTGGATTCTTGGATTGCCTACTCATATTTCTTC
This sequence comes from Hibiscus mutabilis, assembly GCA_019671005.1. Taxonomy (NCBI): domain Eukaryota; kingdom Viridiplantae; phylum Streptophyta; class Magnoliopsida; order Malvales; family Malvaceae; genus Hibiscus; species Hibiscus mutabilis. Next base: position 83,417,036 of record CM033715.1, read on the forward strand.
TGCTGTTTCTTAGAGAAAGAATCTCCCCTTTTTGGGAGCCATTGCGTTGAACAACTAGGACATAAATTCCAATTTGAAACTGGTATTTGTGGATTTATGATTCATGGGTATTTAGCTTAGTAAAGAAATTTGTTTCACGCCTTCGTTTTGGGAACTAATTGTGATAGACTGATAGTCTTTTGATTGAACGGAACCAAAGTGCTAATTGTTCTATTGATGAATGGAAACACAAATCTTTCTTCCAATTAACTACTTTTTAGGAACTTTGATTCTGTTGTTGTTTAGGGATAAGGAATGAGACATTTGATGATTTTTGTGCAAATGTGGCAGAGATGACATCAGTCCAGATATCAAGATCGTTGTTGGCTCATGATGATGGTGGCGAAGAAGATGAAATGTGAACAATGAACAATAAAATATAAAAAGAGTTTAACGATAGAACAAAAATAATATTTTCAACAGAGAACAATTTATTTTCTCTTATTCTTCTTAATCAGTTGGTGAGCCTTTAAATAGGCAATTGAGTTTTAATATAACTAAAATTATACTTTTATCTATAATTTAAATAATATTTATCCATAATTTAAATAAGACTTCTAATAAATCCTGACTTAGAAATAAACTCTAATTACACATTAAATTAAACTCTAACACTTCAGTCAACTTACATTTTAAGCCTTTAACACTTCTTGGATAACTTACAGATTGAACGGAGCCAAAGTGCTAATTTTTAGGAACTTTGATCTTGTTGTTGTTTTAGGGATAAGGAATGAGACATTTGATGATTTTTGTGCAAATGTGGCATCAGCAACTTCTAGTCCCTCTCCTTCTGGTGATGGTAGATCCCTTGACCATGACGTACAAACTGTTCCAGTTGGTGGAGTTGTTATTAGCTGCTCAAAACTTGTAAGTGGCGCTTCAGAAGTTTTAAGCCTTTTAAAAACCCTTGGCGAAGGCTACAGACTTTCTTGCCTGCACAGGTGTCAGGTAATTATTTGGTTATAGTGAAGAAACAGAAGTTGAATTCATATCTCTGGGAAATGTTTAATGTTTTGAAAATTTCTTGGTCTACAGGATGCATTAGATACCTTTCTAACACTCCCATTTAGGCATTATAATACAAGCTGGGTGCTGTCCCAGGTAATGCTTCCGCTAGATGTCAGATCATCTCATACCAGGTTGATCAAGCCATCTTGACTTGTGGTTTAAATGGTCTTTTTAATGACAAGGCCATAGAAGCATGCATTCCGTATTTTAGTGGTTGTAATTTTACACATCTTATGTAGGTTGATTTAAAATATTTTTTACTTAATTTGGTTGTCCTTAACTGAAGAACTTGAACATGCTCGCAAGACATATGCATGTGTGTTAAGTGAGTGAGAGATAATTAATACTTCGTCATCATCCCATTGACTATGAAGTATAATTTAAAAATATTAACGCAGGTTGGAAAAGCACATTTCGAATTGGTTGATTACTTAGAAGCTGATCGGGTATTTAGTCTTTCCCTTCGAGTATCTCCTTACAGTTTAGAAGGAATGGATGTTTACTCCACTGTTCTATATGTGAGTTCCCTTGATCCTTGAAAAGTTAAGTTACATTGCTTGAAATGTTGTTGCTTGAAGTTGTCTATTTCAAACTTGTACCAATTTCTCTCCTCTAGTTTTATGGTTACATTTCTTTGTTGAATGTGGCTGTCCTTATTGTCTTGCAGCATTTAAAGGAAGATACGAAGTTAAGTTACCTAGCTCGTGAACTGATATCAACTGACCGTTTAGCTCCTCAATCATGGTAGATTTATTGAACTTTTTGTTGAGTTGTGCAATCTCCTTCTCTTTCTTGAACAATTTATAAATTTTACTATCCTAAGTTTCTCAAAGCCGTTATTTTCCTGGGATTAATTTCTACCTAGCTGCCTCGTTTAATAGCAGGTTTGAGGGTTTAGACCACAGTCATTTTGAGAGTTTAATAATCATCATTATTGTTGTTCTGTTTTTTATTTTTATATTTGAATTAAATTGCAGGTGTGCCATGGGAAACTGCTATAGCTTGCAGAAAGACCACGAAACTGCTCTGAAAAGTTTCCAACGAGCTGTGCAACTGAATACCAGATTTGCATACGCTCACACCCTTTGTGGTCATGAGTATGTTTCCATGGATATTTTCCCTCAATTTTGAACTTGTTAAAATACCCACATCTTTCTTTGTAAACTTCATTTGTCCATTAAAAGTTCTGCCATTACATTTTCATCTGCAAGGTATGTTGCTTTAGAGGATTTTGATAATGGAATCAAGAGCTACCAGAATGCCCTTTGGATCGATTCAAGGCATTATAATGCCTGGTATGGTTTAGGAATGATCTTTCTTTGTCAAGAGAAGTACAAGTTTTCTGAGCATCACTTTAGAAGGGCTTTCCACATAAACCCACGTTCTTCCGTTATAATGTCTTTTCTCGGAACCGCGTTCTATGCCTTAAATGTCAGGCTATTTACTGTAATGTTTTATCATATCTTAACTTGGAACAACATCGTCTTGGGGAGTTCTTTGAACTTCTTCTTGCAATCATTTTACAGAGAAATGAGGATGCCATCAAGATGATGGATCGGGCGATTTTGGCAGACAGAAAAAACCCATTTCCCATGTATCAAAAGGCTATTATACTGATGAGCTTGAAGAAATTTGATGATGCTATAGAAGTTCTAGAGGAACTGAAAGAGTATGCCCCTCGCGAAAGCAGTGTGTTTGCTTTGATGGGTAAAGTCTATCAGCGGTATAACATGCACGAAAAAGCCATGCTCCATTTCGAAATTGCTTTGGATTTGAAACCATCCGCAACTGATGTTGCTACGATTAAGGTATCCACTTATATTCGATCTTTCATTTCTTCTCTTCACACCCATGCTGCCTTTTGATTTTTGATCTTTTTAAACAGGCAGCCATCGAAACGTTACATGTGCCGGATGGATTATCAGATTAACGCCGCTTGTGTTTTCGTTCGTGTCTGAAACAACGGTAACAATCTCGAACGCCAATTCGTTTGTACAGGTACATCTTCTAGGCCTTTTTGTGTGAAAATGATCTCAGTTTTTGTGGGTGATTCAAATTCACAATACTTAACAAATTTACTAAGAAGCTGGTATACATGTATCCCAATAGTTTGTACTTGTTTTGAGGCAACATAAAAGTTAGTGTTGGCTCCTAACCCCATTTTTTCACTCTAGTAAACCACGTATGTTATTTTAGCGTTTTCACCCCCAAAGGATTTGAGCTAATGTCAATTAATTTTTAAGTGATATTTCAGAGAATACGCCTTAATTATCATATTATTTTAAAAAAATAATGAGTTACTCGAACTTATTGAGTCTATTTGGACCTTGCTTGACTCGCTCGTTAAGGTTTCAAATGAGTCAACGTTTAAATAGTTTTGACCGAGCCACTCAACTCTATTAGTACCCCTATTTCAAACCAATTAAAAATGTCATAATATATTTATAATTAATTTGAATTAATTATAAAATATATATTATCATTAATTAATTAATTTAAGTAAACAAATAATAAAAATTATTTATTATTAATTAATTTAATTAATAAAATGATAAATAATAAATATTTATCTTATCTGTAATTAATTAGATTAAAATGAGATAAAAAAATAAGTGTAAGAGTTTAATAGTTGTGGATCATTCAAATGGAAAAGTTGAGGTCAATCCCAAGAAATAAAACACTAATTCATAAGTCGGGAAGTTTAAAAGTCTAGAAGGATCTTAAAACAAAATCAACTATCTAATAATAAATTTCAACAACTCTATTAATTGACTAAATAATTAAAAATATTTATATTGTTTTATTTTATATGAATTCGATTTTTTTTTGCTATAAATATACCCCATATTTTAAACAAGAAAAAGAAAAACAATCTTCTGCGGAAAGAATGTAAATCCACGTAATGGTGGCCTAATTTCTGTCCTACTCGCCACGTAGCCAGTTTGGAAGGTTGGTGAGTATAATTGCTTGGGTCCACCTAAAGACTTTACCTGAGATTCCTCATACATAAATTTAGGCCCGCTCAGTCCATTGCCCAATTTTTTTTTTTCAAGTTATAATTAATGTTAAAATATACTTTTCATTTTATTAATTATTTAATGCATAAACATTTTAATTCTCTACTTTCTTTTTTTTCTAAAAAAAAAGTTATTTGATGCCGTCGATTAATTTTTAATTTTTATGTTAATTGAATATAAATAAAATTCATCTTTTTTTAATGAAGAATTATTTGTTCTTTATTAGTTTTGTTATTTCTTTCTTTGTTTTGTTTTGTCATAGTTATTTTATATTTATTTTTCTGGCTTTTTTGTCAGCTTGTATGACAGCTTATTTGTCTGTATTTTTGCAGGTTTGTCTATTTATTTGACAATATTATTTGCTATTATGGTAATTTAGCGTTCAAATAACAAGAATTATAGAACGTTTCTAGTCACAAGACGGTCAGCGGTCTGGTATTTTTCTGATTCTTTTATGGTAATTTGTCAATATGCCAAGAATTCGCAGCGGAATAATGTTTGGTTCATAGATCTTTCTGGTCAAAGTATATCGTTGCCGGATTTCGTTTAGAAAACTATGCAAGTTTTTCTACAAAGTGATGGGATATACTGTATTTATTTTTCATATTGTATTTTCAATGATTGTGGTATGATCCTTTTGTAATCCTTTTCACTTTGAATACAATTCAGTATACTTTCTTGTTCAAAAAAATTATTCAATGCACAAGCGCTTGTAAAAATTTTGTTTAGACAAATGTCTTGGTTTTAGGGTTTATAGATTTTATTTAGGGTTTAGGTGTAGTATTTTAAAAATTAGGTGTTGTTGATAGAATTTTTGGTTTTGTGTTAAAATTTAGGATTTATAGGTTAAAATACAAATCTTTAACTCTAAACCCTACCCCTAAACTTTAAATTCTAATTATAAACCTTAAATTCTAACAATGAACCCTAAATTATTCTAAACCTCTACACTATAACCCCTAAACTCTAAACCTTAATTGAAACTCAAAACCCTAAAATTAAGACCATTATAAAACAAAAAATTTACACCGTCTGTGTATGAGATAATAATCATTTATTATTTTATGTTTGAAAATTATTTTTGAATTTGAAATCATAGTTTTAATTTATGTAATCGGGGTGAGTTTATTGTAGTTTAAGAGTTGGTATGAGAATTATAAAATTTTATTGCATGAACTGCGATATGGGGGGCATGGTGAATAAATTATCTTAGTGAAATTTAGTACGATCAAGAAGGGTTTTGTTGGGTAAATAGGGTGCTTAGGAATGAATTTTTTGAATACGAGGCATGTTAAGGGATATTTTAGAATTTACAACATTTTTTATAGTGCCGGTTGAGAGAAGGCATTCTCTATTTTTTTAATATTTTTTTGACGAAAAACGCCTCTTGCAGGATGCATTCTTCTCTGGCACTGTATAAAATATCATAGATTCCTAAGATTTTCCTAACATACCCCATTTTTCCATTTTTTCCCTAAACGTCAATATTTACCAAATTTCTCGAATAAGAATTCATGCAAGATTAATAATTAGTTGGTTTAACTTAGATAAAGCGATAGATTTTTTAAGTAAAGTTGAAGATTTAAATTTTAATATTATAAATAGAATAATTAGATTGTAAAAAAATTATACTCATAATAAACATATGAAATATTTAATTATAATTAGTAAAATATTAAAACTATCAATAAATAAATTAGAAAACACAGATAAATGTAATGTTTATTTGATAAGAGAAATTATTTTTTGTTAACTCACTTGATAATTTCTCGGTAGTTTACTATGAATAAAATTTGTATGTTTCTTTTTAACACCCTTTTATATATTTTATAAATAATTTTATATTATTTGTATTATTAATTTTATATTATTTTATTGACAAAGAGTTCTATTCGACCCGCAATACCAGCATGGAGTCGGGATAACAAAGAAAGACACGTGGCGTCAGTGAAAAGCGATTGAGTACGACTCATAATCAATAATTGTATTATTTAAAATTGTATTTCTAAATAATAGTGCGTGAGTATTTCACTCAAGCTCTCGTCACACGTGTCGCATTTCTATTACAGATTTACTCTTTTTTTATCCCATCAATTCTCCTGCTGCGATATCTTTTCTTCGTTCCCTCGTTATTGTCTCCGTCACTCACATGGAACCTCTACTTGAAGAAGACGAAGAACAGCAAATCCACCGAGTCGACTCACTCTCCGAACCGGACCTGAGTTCAACCAGCTCAAACCTATCCTCTATTCTCAGCGCGGATGATTCTAGAAGCTTGACGAGTTCCGGCGCTATCTCCGGAACGAGTTGGAGTTCCGGTGAGATTTTAACGGCGGAGGCTGCAGTTCCGAGGTTGCTCGAGCCTGTATCTGCTTGTGAGGAGTTGAAGGTGACGGTAACGGCTAGGCAGAAGTGCGTTGGGAGGAATAATAAGGGAGTGACGTGGGGGTTCACTTCGGTGATCGGGAGACGAAGGGAAATGGAAGACGCTATCGCCGTTATACCGGCGTTCATATCCCGCACGTGCGATCACGTGGGTGGTTGCATGGCTCCTGGATCTAGAACAGCCGCTGAAATCTCCCCTATCCATTTCTTCGGCGTCTATGATGGCCACGGTGGTTCTCAGGTAACAAATTTCACTCGCTTTCAATTCAATTTGCTTAGCGAATCGATTTATTTTCTTATTTTTATTTTTAAATCTGTTTGGCTCTTTAGAAAATTTTACTGGTTTAAATCTAGGAGAAATCAAAGCATTGATTCGATCAGTGATCACTTCGCTCCATAAGAGAAAAAAATCCCCTTTCCCGTTTTCAGGGAAATCATATTTTGAGTTTTTTTTTTTCTTTTAATCGAAATTTTCATTAAAATAAAATCATATTTGATGTCAATGATTGGATAAAAATAATTGTTTTTTGGCATGATTGACACGTCCTAAATTCTTAGTTGTCTATGGCGCCTTTCCCATCCTTCTACATACGTGTCATTGGAACCGCGCCCAAATTCTGATCCCGCTTTTATTCTAGTGCAATTAAACTTGCAGAGGATAGCTTGGCTGATATCTATCGTCACTGTATGGCGTAATGCGTATCTCATACGTTAGCAGTTGTAAATAAGTCAAAGACTATTTTTTTAATTTATATTATGAGATTAAATGGTAGTATCTTACCCTTTTGAATATATATATATATATATATAAAATGTAGGTCATATTGTTTAAATTTAGATCATTTAAAAAAATAATATAATTCTCTAATACTTGGACCACTTAATGAATTCGAAGACTATTCTTATTAAAAATAAGGTCAACATAAAATTTTTCATTATAAGCTTTTATTGTTTAAGATATTTTTTAATAATTTGGATATATTTTTATTTAAATTATTATTGAATCGTTTTTTATTTTAATTTTAAAATATATAAACATTAATATAAAATAATTATATTTGAATTTTGATAAACAAACTTAGCTTGTGAATAAAATTAAAGACTTCTTTTGAAAATTTCATGAGTCGTTCGGGCATGTTGAACAAAATCTGATGGTTTACTGGCTTAATAAGTATAAATAATTTAAGTTTGCTATAAATTGATAAAATATGATGATATTATTTTAGTTTTTTTATTATTAATAACATTTTGAAGTGGTTAACTATGTTTGTAGTGCATTGATAGAGAATTTCGTATTAGTTTTGGTTGACGTTAGTTATTTAGTATTTATTTATTATTGATGTTTTTTTAAAGGAATAGAATTTGAGTTTTTAATTTTGTTTATATTTAATGGTAATAATTATTCTGAACCCAGTAAGAGTCTCAGTGGAAAAACGGATGATGTTCATCCTAAGATATACGAGTTTAAATTTTTTTTGTCTACAATGTGTATACCCATTGTGAAAGATTTAAGAATATTTATGAACAAAAATCACCTTTAGAATTTAAAAAAAATATTATTATTAAAGTAATGTGGGTGTTTTTTTTTAGATAAGCTTTGTAGTATGTGTTTTTATTTTTATTTTTTTTGAATATGTTGGTGTAATTACAAGGTAATATCTGCCCGAAAAAACCCTTTAATAAAGCACACACTTCTTGCACAAATGGTGCTCGAACTCGGGTCACCTGGATGAAATGCATCATTCTTTACTACTGGGACCACCCCACGGGTTCATATCTAATCCTACTTTTATATAATAAATTAATTAATTATAATTAAAAATTATTATTTAATTAATTTAAAATCACATGACTTGTAACAGTTTTAATTTATATCAAAATGACTTGTATCAATTTGTTATGTACATTTTTTATAAATATATTCTTTTTAACTTAAAAATATTTTCTTTGATCGAAGTGCTCGCATGTTAAGTGAATGTAATTGTGTCTATATGTACCTCTGCTGCTATGCACTGTACATCAATTATCTCTAATTATGCGCACTTGGTGTCAACACAAATTCATTCTAAATTATGCATATGAGCTTGGAAGATATTAGATATATACACTTGAGTTATTTCAGTTGAATATCAGTTTATGCTCGTTTTACCACATGAATCTGAAGTTCTAATTATCTTTTCCTGTATTAATGAATTATTTTCTTTCCTCACTTTGATGCATTGCAACATTGCCTTCGCCTCTTAACATTATATGACAAATAAGACATTACTTTGATACCCTTGAGGCCACTTACTAACTTAAACAGTACTCGTAGGTGGCCAAATTTTGTGCTGAAAGGATGCATGGAGTGATAGCTGAGGAATGGGACCGTGAAGTGGCTGAGAGCTCTGGATGGCAAAGAAGATGGGAAGTAGCATTTTCCGGTAG